>CM068758.1:8894638-9404513 GCA_035084275.1 Hydrolagus colliei | reverse complement strand
TGGGGGGGAGTGAGGGGAAGGATTTCAATTAGGTTTTTATTGTTTTTCTCTCTCTATAACCATGGACAATAACCATAAAGCGGATTATATCTGAATCACATCACCTCTCGTTCACTTCACCTCTGTCAATGTGCGTGTGTGTCTGTCTCTTTCACTCTCAGTCTCTCTCTCTCTCTCTCAGTTCCATCTCAACGTGTCCCCACCTCACTGAGTGAGCAAATAGCTGAATTAAGAACTCGGTCACGGAGATAAACGTGTCTTACCTCCTCCCCCCCCGCCCCCTCCCCACACACACACACACACACCCTTCCTCCACCTCCTCCCCCCCCACCCACACTTCTCCTCTCCTCTCATTCCCTCTCCTCTTCATTCCTTCTCCTCCCGACCGCCCTCTCCATTTCATCCTCTTAGCTACAGCCAGAGTCAGAGCTCATTGATAAGAAAAGACAGGTCTCTCAAACTCTCCCCCAACCCACCTACTCCTTGCTCCCCCCCCTCCCTCCCCTCCCTCGGGTTCCCACTGTAATAGCCTCCCCCCCCCCCCCCCCCATTGCACTTTCCATCTGAAAGTACAGACACATTTAGCCTCTCTCTCTCTCTCCTCTCCTTCCCATCCAATTGACGCAGAACTGAAAGGCACAGGGAAGTACATACACACACACACACATAACCACACACACACACACACACATATATATATGTATACACAGCCTTTCACCCTCTCAGGCCGACTCGGGCCTTAGTATTTCTAAACAAGTGGCTCTTGGGAACCCTTGGACACTCACTCACTCCCTCCCTCCCTCCCTCTCTCCCTTCCTCCCTCTCTCTCTGACACCAACAGTTGTTGAGGAGGGGGGGTGGTGGGGGGGGAGACTGAGAACCGTGAACTCAGTGGGTCTTTTTTGAGTGTGTGTTGTGTTTTGGGGGGTTGGGGAGGAATTGAGAGGAATTCAACGCTTGACCCTCGGGAGACTAAGGTAAGTCAGTAAATTGGGGATGAAACGTGGGGCGAGAAGATAAGAGACAGACAGAGGGAAAGGGAGACGGGGAGAGGACAGCGGGATGGAGAGACAGAGATATGGAGAGACAGAGATGGAAAGGCGGACAGAGAGAGAGAGAGAGAGACAGAGGGATAGAGAGACAGAGTGAGACACAGATGAGAAAGGGAGACGGGGAGCTAGAGAGACAGAGAGAGGAAAAGGGGAGACGGGGAGAGATATGGCGATAGGGATACAGAGAGAGAGAGAGATGGATAGAGAGAGATGGATAGAGAGAGATGGATAGAGAGAGAATGGATAGAGAGACCGATGGATAGGGAGACAGAGAGAGACACGGAAAGATAGGGAGACAGAGAGAGAGACAGGGAGACAGAGAGAGAGAGAGACATGTGAATAGGGAGACAGAGAGAGACGGGAGGATAGAGAGACAGAGGGAGACCGAATGAAAGAGAGACACAGAGAGAGAAAAAAAGAGAGACACAGAGAGGGAAAGACACACACACCACAGAGAGAGACAGGGAGAGAAAGAGAGTGCGACAGTGAGGTAAAGAAAAAGAGAGATACGGAGAGAGACTGATACAGAGAGAGAGAGAGAGAGAGAGACAGTCACACACACAGGCAGAGAGAAAGAAAGACACGGAGAGATATTGAGAAATAGACAGTGAGATGGAGAGAAAGAGGCAGAGAGACAGAGAAAGATTCACACACACAGAGACACACACACACCACACAATGACAGAGAGAGAGAGAGAGAGAGAGACAGACAGAGAGAAAGACACAGAGAGACACACGGGGAGACAGACAGACAGCGACGAGAGAGAGAGAGAGAGAGACAAGGAGACAGAGAGAGAAAATCGGAGATACGAGTGCGATAAACTAGACAGACAGAGAGACAGACAGATACACAGAGAGAGAGAGACAGGACTGAGAGACACAGAGAGACACAGAGATCGAGGAGAGAGACACACACAGAGAGGAGAGGAGAGGGGTAAACTTCTGGCTAATTCCCCCCCCCCCCCCCCAGGGAGAGAATATGTCTGTCACATACTCACCTGAGTTATCACTCTCACAGAGAGAAAAACAATGTTTGTTTCTGATGCATTTCAGCACCACACAACAAGGACAGCTCTCTGTCTGTCTGTCTCACCTCCTCAGGGAACATAGCCACCGCTGCTAATGTGGTCATTCCCATTCTCTCACTCACAGACACCTCCCTCTCACTCACACACTCTCCCTGTCACACTCCCTCTCACTCACACACTCTCCCTGTCACACTCCCTCTCACTCACACACTCCCTCTCACTCACACACTTCTCCCTGTCACACTCCCCTCTCACACACTCCCTCTCACTCACACACTCTCCCTGTCACACGCCCTTACTCACACACTCCCTCTCACTCCCTCTCACACACTCCCTCTCACTCACACACTCTCCCTGTCACACTCCCTCTCACACACTCCCTCTCACTCCCTCTCACACACTCCCTCTCACTCACACACTCTCTCCCCTGTCACACTCACTCTCATTCACTCCCTCTCACACACACTCTCCCTGCCACACTCCCTCTCACACACACACACTCTCCCTGTCACAACACTCACTCACACTCCCCCTGTCACACACTCACTCTCACACTCTCCCTCTCACCCACACACTGTCCCTCTCCCCCCCCCCCCCCCCCCACTGTCCCTCTCCCCCCCCCCCCCCCCCCACTGTCCCTCTCCCCCCCCCCCCCCCCCCCCCCCCCCCCACTGTCCCTCTCATCCACCACACTCTCTCTCACTCAACTCTCCCTCTCACACACACTCTCCCTCTCACTCACACACTCTCACTCACACTCTCCCTCACACACATACTCACTCACACACACTCTCACCTTTTACGCTCTTCCTCTCACCCACACACTGTCCCTCTTACCCACCACACTCCCACTCACTCACACTCTCCCTCTCACTCACACACTCTCACATCTCACCACATTCACTCTCCCTGTCACACTCTCACACACTCTCCTTTCTCCCTCACTCCCTCTCACACACTCACCTCTTATTTTCACACACTTCTCCCCTCTCACACACTCTCTCCCCTCTCACACATTCACTCTCTCTCTCACACACTCACACACACACCCTCTCACACACAATCTCACCATTCTCTCACGCACCCAGTTTCTCTCTCACACACACACTCTTACTCTCACTCCCCACAATTCACTCCCCCCCCCCCCCCCCCAGCCCCCCCCTCCCCCCCCCCCTCCCACACACACATTCACACACAGAAAACCGGAGCTCAGTCATCAGAATTTACAATCCTGTATAACGTGACTCTCTCTCTTTATCTCTCCTCTTATGAGCAGCCGGTGAGTGAGGAAATGTTCTAAACATTTGGTATTGATGCCAAGAGAGATGGGGAGAGAGTGTGAGGGGGTGGGAGTATGTGGGGAGGGGTGGGGGGGGGGGGGGGGGGCGTGGGTGGGAGCGAGGGAGGAGGTGGAGAGGTGAGAGAGGGGAGAGGGGGGTGAGAGAGTGGGAGGAGGGGGGGGAGGGGAAGAGATGGGGGTAGAGAGAGAGAGAGAGAGCGAGAGGGGGTGGGGGAGAGGGGGAGTGAGAGAGATGGGGAACGAGGGGATGGGAGAGAGAGAAAGAGAGATGGGGGAGAAAGAGGGGGAGTGGGGGAGAGAGAGAGAGAGAGAGTGGATGGAGGAGAGAGGAGTGGGAGGGAGAGTGGGGGAGGATTTTGCTTGGGATTGAACAAGGAATGAAGGATCCCAAGTGATTGAAATGGATTAAAACCAAACATCTAGTCTTCATTCAGTGAGGTGAAGGGATAGAGCCTTCGTTCAGCTTCATACTGACTCACACATGTTGCTCTGTCTCTCTCTGTCTCTGAGAATATTTAAGGATGTATTTTCTCTCATTAATAGTTATCTTATGTGCGTACTGTATGTGTATATCATATATGTGTGTGTATCTATATATCCATTTAGCGTCGGTGATTAGTGTGGATATTGCTGGGGATGGAGGGAGGGAGAGGGGGAGGAAGAAAGGAGGGGGAGGGAGGAATAAGGGAGGAAGGAAGAGAGAGGCAGAGGGGGAGAAGAGGTAGAAAGGGAGGGAAGGGAAGAGGGGAGAGAGAAGACGGAGGGGGAGGGGGAGAGAGAAGATGGAGGGAGGGAGGGAGTAGGCGTTGTGTATTGTGTGTGTAGTGAAGCTAGAAATTGGAGCATAAGCCACCGCCATATCTTCACTCTTTCCCACCGCCCTGGGGGAGTGAGTCTCTTATCCCTCTCCCCTCTTCTGCTCTCCCTCTATTCCCCTCTCCTCTCACCCTCCCTCCACCCACTCCCTCTTTTTCTTCCTCCCCACTCCCCCCCCCCCCCCCCCCCACCCCCCCTTCCTCTCTTCTCCCTCCCTTCCTCCTCCCCCCTCCCCTTCCTCCTTTCCCCCTCAGGTTCAATAATAATAAGCATTTCGTTAATCCTTTCGCGTTTCTCTACTTAGCAATGTAACAGTATCAGGAATTTATATGTCGGGGCTTGTGTGTTGTGGGGGTTTATGTGTGTAGAGTGGGGGTCGGTGGGTTGGGAGGGTGAGGGAGAAGAGGCATAGACTTCACCCATTGCTTTTTGCTCCTATTGAATGTTTGTGTGTAAAAAATAATCTATATTTTTTGTGAAAAAATCTTGTAAAAAAAAATTATCACAGATCTGGAATCTGATCGGAAATGGTGCCATTGGGATAAGTGCAGAGAGAAGTGGGGGGTGGAAGTATGTGGAGCTCCTGTAGCTCAGTGGTGAGAGCACTCGCCTTACAAGTGTGAGACCTGTGTTCGAATCCAGGCAGGTCAAGGCAAAACCTGGGCAAGTTTCCTTACTACACACACAAATGCGCCCTAATAATAATCCCTCAAACAAATAGTAAATTGGTCATTTTCAATCCACGACTGTTTGTGGGGGAACGCTGCTGTGCGCAATTGGCTGCGCGTTTCGCCCACAAATATCCGGTCAATTCTTTTTACTGTGTATTCTGCAAAGCGCTTTGAAATCTCTAGAAGATGTGAAAATGCAAGGATTTTATTTTTTTTGATTAATCACCGTTACCAAGTCAAATCAAGCCAAACTTTATTGCCAATGAAACAACAACTTGCATCGGCTTGCTTATGTGCTTTGAGGAAAAACTTGCAACAGCATTTTAACGCTGACAACAACAACAACACTCACTCATTGGTTCTTTCCACTCCCCCACTCTGTGTCACAGGCACTGAGACAGAGACATATATTTCAGTCTGTGTTTATCAAATTGGGGGGGGTGGGTGGGTGGGAGGTGAACTAGTTTTGACTCAGCGATAGCTTCGGTTGGAGATTGTTTGTGTGTGGGGGGTGAGTGGAAATACGACTAATAATAATGATAATAATATAATAATCCTTGCATTGGATCCAGCGCCTGATCACATCTTCGAGTTGCCTCAAAGCGCTTCACAGAATATACTGTGAAGTGAATTGACTGTATATATGTGGGCAAAATGGGAGCAAACCAGATGAAAAGGTGCAATTGTGTTCCGGATAAAAATTTCCGCCCACGACCCACACAGTCAAATCACTTCACGGTAGGTTATGGTGAAGCTCTTTAAGACATCTCAACGACGTGTTAAGGCACTATACCAAATGGAAGGGTTATTTTTAATATATATACACACACACACAGAAGGGACCACCTCACCTGTTGTTGGTTTTTAATCCACATTATAACCAATCTTGTGGTTTTCTACACTCACATTTCTCTACCTGCTTTGATGAGCTTCTATCTTGTGAAGCGCTTTGAGATGTCTCGAAGACACGATAAGGCGCTATACCAAATGCAAAGTTGATTAACGTGTCTAGTCACTCAACTCACAACCAAACCAGCCAGGTACAAAGCAGATAGACAGACATATACATAGATTAGCTACCTCTGTGCTCCTCTCTGCCTGATTGGGGGGAGGGGTGGGGGTGGGGGCAGGTGTTTACATTTGCCAATTAATTACGATTTTGAGTGGCTTTTTTATTACCTGGACTGTGGGCTAAGGAGGGTGGGAAATGAGGGAGGGGAACTAAAGAGGAGAGGGGTAGAGAAGAGGAGAGGGGTAGAGAGAGAGGAGAGGGGTAGAGAAGAGGAGAGGGGTAGAGAAGAGGAGAGGGGGAGAGAGAGAGAGGGGGAGAGGAGAGGGGAGAGGAGAGGGGGGAGAGGAGAGGGGGAGAGAGAGGGGGAGAGAAGAGGAGAGGGGGAGAGAAGAGAATGGAGAAGGGGAGTGGGGGAAAGAAGAAAGAGGAGAGATAGGGGAAAGAGAAGAGGAGGTGGGGGGGAAGAGGGAAGCGAAGAGGAGGGGTGGGAGACGAGAGAGTGGGGAAAGAAAAGGTGGGAGAGGGAGGGTGGGTGGGGGGATGATCAAATCAGATCTGACCAGGGCCAGTCAGTCAGTGTCCAATGGCAGACCTTATGTGGATATTTATGTATCAAGATCCAAGTTGCATTGAGTCAGCTGTTTTGTATGCTGGGTGTGAGGGAAGGACTTTGATGTGAGAGATACAGAGAAGGAGGTCTCTCTCTCTCTCTCTGTGTGTGTATGTATATGTGTGTGTCAGTGGCTAGGGAAGCGTGCAGTGCTTACAGAAAGAAAGCTATACAGCTTCACTTAACGAGTGAGCAGGAGACTCCTATTTTGAGACAGACAGAGAGAGACAGAGAGAGAGAAATAGGTGGAGAAAGCGAATAGGCGAGTTCTCTATTGCTCCCAACACTGATATAAGGATGGATGTGAGGCTGTTTTGAAAGATACCTGGGTTTGGGAAGGGAGAGAGAGGGAGAGTTGGTGGGCGAAGTGGGGGCTATATTTTTAAAGCAAAAATCAAAAACAGGAGCTAAAAGGAAGGATCTTTGGCTAGACCTCGCCTGACCACAAAGATTGACTACATCACGACCCAACTCGGATTAAAAAAACAGGATATGAACCCCCGAATTCATCGAAGATCTGCTAAGCTGAAGTGTTTCCAACCTGTACACTTGGCACAGACAACGTTTCTGTGAAGAGAGAGGGGAGAGAAGAGAGAGAGGGAGGGAGAGAGAGAGATAAGGAGAAAGAGAGAGCAGTAGGGAGAGGAGAACATCAACAACCACCACAAAATTACATTTGTATCACGCCTTAAGAAAGAGAGAGAAGCGAGAGAGAGAAGGAGCGAGAGAAGAGAAGAAGCAAGAGACCAACGGGAGAGAAGGAACGAGCGAGAGAGAGAGAGAAGGAGCGCGAGAGAGAGAGGGAGAAGGAGTGAGCGAGAGAGAAGGAGCGAGAGAGAGAGAAGCAAGAGACCAACACGAGAGAAGGAACGAGAGAGAAAGAAGGAGCGAGAGAAGGAGCGAGAGAGAGAGAGGAGAGAGAAAAGGAGGAGCGAGCAAGAGAGGGAGAAGGAGCAAACGAGAGAGAAAGAAGGAGCGAGAGAAGGAGCGAGAGAGAGAGAGGAGAGAGAAAAGGAGGAGCGAGCAAGAGAGGGAGAAGGAGCAAACGAGAGAGAAGGAACGAGAGAGAGAGAAGGAGTGAGAGAGAAAAGGAGGAGAGAAGGAGAGAGAGAGAGAGAGAGAGAAAGATGCTTTGGACAAGTTGATGGGAAGAGAGAGATTTGGACCCTGCCCAACTTCAACCTGAAGGAGACTGTGTAACTCTGAGATTGCATGTGTTTTGGGGTCTTGATTGTCTTTCCCTCCCCTCCAAAAAATACCAACGCTCTGTAGGACCTCATCTCCTCAGCCCTGGCCAGACCTCAACCAACTAGAGTTTGAGATCCTACTGACCCTGTGCTAACTGGACACATATTAACTGAAGAAATCAAAATTCTGCCTGTACTTTGATCCAGAACCATTGCAGTTTGGGGTGGGTGGGGTGGGAGGGGTGGTCACTCAAAGACCACCCTCACTACACACTCTCCTCTCTCTCCATCTCTCTCTCTCACCCTACCCTTCCCAACCCCTATCCTCTCACCTTACCTTCCTCTCCCCACCCCCCCTCTCTCTTTCTCTCTTTTCCTACTCTACCCAACACCCATCCCCTCTTCCTTCTCTTTCTCTCTCTCCCTACCCTTCCCAACCTCACAGCCTCACTTCATCTTCCTCTCACCTTCTCTCCCTCTCTCCATACCATCCCAACCTCCACCATCTCCTCCTCCTCTCACCTTCTCTCTCTCTCTCTCTCTCTCCCTACCCTTCCCAACCTCCACCATCTCCTCCCCCTCTTCTTCTCACCTTCTCACCTTCTCTCTCTCTCTCTCTCTCTCTCCCTCTCCTTCCCCCCCCTCCCCCCCCCCCCCCCCCCCCCCCCCATTTTCTCTCTCTCTTTCTCTCCTCACATCGCTATTCCTTGCGTCGCAAGCGCTAGGGTTATTGCGCGAGAAATCGATTGGGTCAGACAGACAGACACACAGACAGACAGACAGACAGACAGACAGACAGACAGACAGACAGACAGACAGACAGTCAGACGCACACTGAGCGAATGTCAACACATCAACGAAACTTCTTGCTCAGAATCCGCCAGAGAGAGCGAAGGAGCGACTGAGTCCAGCGCTGGGACTATTCATAAAGAAGGAAATTTATTCCCCCAGTTTCAGGTACAGAATCTCTCTCTCTCTCTCTCTCTCTCTCTCTCCATCTCTCTCTGTAAGATCAAGCCACGTTTAAATTCCCAGTTCCAATGGACTATATTTTTCGGGTTGATGTGTTTGGGTGTGATTGCGTTTGGGTGTGTGTGTTTGGGTAAGTGTGTGCTTGGGTGGGACTCTGTGTATTTGGGGGTTTGTGTGTGGAGAGGTTGGTATATATCCACATATGTGTGTGTGTGTTTGAGTAGGATGAAATGGGGTGTAAGTGTGTGGGGAGTGTGTGTATGTGTGTGTGGGGGTGTAGTGATTGTCTATGTGCCTGTATGGAAACAGTATTAGCTGGGGATTTACAGTGTATATGTATACACACACACATATATATATATATCATTAGGATGATGTATAATGTTAAATCCGTGTAAAAGAAAAAACGCTTTGAAGCATCTCGACGACCTGATCAGGAGGTTTATATCACATTACTGTTATAATAATTATTATTAGCATCTGTGATTTGATGAGCTGAGGGCTGGGAAATGTTTCTGTTAGCAATAGGTAATGTCATTTCTAATTTAGTATCTGTGTTGAGTGCTGCTGTTGTCGGTGTCTTGGGGGAGATGCATTTTCTCTTACAAACTGAACAATCTCTTCTATATATACTGTACTGGACTGTATATACTATATACGTGTGTGTGTGTGTGTGTGTGTGTGTGTGTGTGTGTGTATTGATTTGGTTCTAGGTTATTTATCGAGTGGTCGGTCTGACCATGGGAGCTTGGATAGGATTTATTTGAAGTGTATGTTGTGTACTGTATTGGGTATGTGTGTGTATAGAGTGTGTGTGTGTGGTACAGTATGTGTGTGTGTACAGTATGTGTGTGTGTATAGGAGGTGTATGTGTATAGGAGGTGTGTGTGTATAGGAGGTGTGTGTGTATAGGAGGTGTGTGTGTATAGGAGGTGTGCGTATATAGACGGTGTGTCTGTATAGGAGGTGTATGTGTATAGGAGCTATGTGTGGATTTGTGAAAAGTGTGTGTGTACAGGAGGTGTTTGTGTATAGTGTGTGTGTATAGAGTATGGGGGTGTAAGCGTGTGTGTGTGAAAAGCTGCAATGTTTCATAACAAGTACATTCACCGCTGATCCATTACCAAGCCTTCAGTTACAGCCCCCCCCCCCCCACCACCCCTTCTACCCCATATAACCCCCACATAGCGTTCAGTACTCACCCCCACCACCCATCTCACACAGCCTTCAGTACTGCTGGGCAGACAGGAGGGGCAGCAGAGGCTGATCAGTTACCACTGTGTGGAAACATTCCCTTAAAGTTATGTGTGACAGACTCTTGTAGATGTAGATGTAGGTATGTGAGTGAGTGTGTGTGTGTATATATATGTGTGTGTTTGTGTATATGTGAGTGTGTGTATAAGTGTGCATGGGAGAGTATTGTGTGTGTGTATAAGTACTTGAGGTGTGTGTGTGACTGGGTGTATGTATATATGTGTGTGTGTGTGTCTAAATGAATGAGTGTGTGTCTTAAGTGTGTGCCCGAGTGAGTATCTGAATGTGTGAGTGTGTGTCTAGGTGTGTGAGTGACTGAGTGTGTGGGTGAGTGAGTGTGTGTGTGTGTGTGAGTGTTTATACCTCTTATTCTCCCTGTGCTGTGGTTCTGGAATTTATATTCAGATTGTATGCTGTGTTGTGGCTCTCGGTGTCACTGAGTCTGTTGTTTGGGGGGGGGGGGGTTGTGGATTTGGATTACCAGGCGCTAAACGGGCTGCGGATTTTAGCGAACAAGAAGCCCGTCTAGGAATATCGTTTTTTGCAATACAATTGGCGCCTGTCAACATATAAGGATCATTATTACTGATTATCATAATAATCCCTCCCTCTCTTTTTCTCCTTCCATCCATCCCTCCTTTCCTCTTTTCCCCCTCTCTCCCTTCCTTCCTTCCTTCCTTCCTTCCTTCCTTCTCCTCCCTCCCTCCCTCCCTCCCTCCCTCCTCCCTCCCTCCCTCCCGTCCCTCCCTCCCTCCCTCCCTCCTCCCTCCCTCCCTCCCTCCCTCCCTCCTCCCTCCTCCCTCCCTCCCTCCCTCCCTCCCTCCCTCCCTCCCTCCTTCTTTCGCTCCCCCCCTCCCTCCCTCGGGATGGGATTTCTGCTTTGAAAGTGCCTTTATCTTAAATTGAAACACTTTTCCAGTCAGTTCTATAACCCATTGAAGTCAAACACTAACCCAATCCCTTGGGTGGTTGGAAGTTGTGACAATTGTGTAGTTGGTAACTTTACATCAAATGAGTCCCAATAGAAAAGTGTATCTTAATCCCTATCCTCTCGGTTTCTAAACTCCAAATAGGCCAAACAATAGGACACTGAAAACCTCTTTGATTGAGGTCGGATCAATGGTGGGTTTCCCCAGCAGCTGAAATCTTCCCTAATCCTCTTTTTCTTGGCGTCAGCAACAGAATGAACACACACATACACACACATACAAAAACATCTGTACCATCTCCTAGGCTGAGAGAATGTAACAACACTGTGCTCTCTCTCTCTACCCCAACACTCGGTTGAATTTTATCCCAACATTGCCAGTACTGTACTAGTAGTTGGGGTAAGAGAAAGTGTGAGTGTCTGTGCGTTTGTAGGGGGAGAGAAATTTCATGTAACACAGTTACATCAGCATAAAGTGGATGTAACCTGGAGTCTTGTAGCTCAGTGATTAGAGCACTCGCCTCGCAAGCGAGAGACCTGGGTTCAATTCCCAGTAGGACAGGACGAAACCTATGTAAGGTTTGTGCTGCAGCTGTTGAAGATTCTTGTTCAAGGCAACAAGTTGGGGCGAGAGAGTTGACAGTTGATTTCCAATGCGTTGGGACAGCGTTATATGAGCATCAAAGCCCAAACATCTGTGTACATCTGGGCTGGAGTCAGTCAGATGTGGAGCCCAGGGCAGTTCCCCTCCTCCCACTTCACTCGCGTGTTCTGCGGATTAACTCTGAGCCATTGCACAAGAGTGTCCCATAGGGGGGTGGGGTTCAGGAATGTCATTAGCGAAGCAATTGTGGTGAAGGGTTGATTAGCGGGGAGAGATTTGAGGGAGGGAGATTTGAGGGAGGGAGCGAGTAACATCACAGTCACACTAGAGATAAGAGTAACAACCAAGGATTTTTTTTTAATGAAGTTGAAAGTCTCATGGAAACATTCTTATCAATAATTAAAATTGCTTTATGAAGTAAGACGCTTATAAGATAGATATCCTGGCAACACATGTCCTTCCATGGTAGGCTGGACCATGGGTAAATTAAAGCAGTATGAACAGTTGGAGAGACTTAAACTAATAATAATAATCCTTGCTTTTGATATAACAACTGTTTGTGAGACATTGCTGTGTGCAATTGGCTGCTGCATTTCGCCCACAAACATAGTCAATTCACTTTACAGTATATTCTGTGAAGCGCTTTGAGATGTCTAGAATACGTGAAAAGTGCTATATCATATGTAAGGATTATTATTAATTATAATATTAATATAACATTTCAGGGCTTTGTGAAATCCCTAAATATGGTCTTTAATTTTGAAGTTTCTTCCCCTGAAAGTTCTTTTAAGAATCCACAGATGGTGTGTTAAAAGTCAGTTAAAACTGAATTCAACTATTTGCCATATTCTTTGCACTCTGAAATGCTACTTTAATCTAGATCAGCTCATAAAATAAATAATTTAAAATCTTGAAACATTAACTATTTTATTGTATAAAATAAAATGTGTCCCTTGTGTGTTTCACCTACAAAATACAGACTTTACATTATATTATGTGAAGCGCTTGGGATGTCTCAATGATATGATAAAATGTTATAGCAAAGGCTAGTATCATTATTATATTCTATCCAGGTGGAATTTTGCCTGGTAGGTGTATTAAATCATTGCGAGTGATCCTGGAAGGCAGTGGGGATTTAAAAAAAATACTTTCGACTGTTGAGTTCAGGAAAAATGCGATGATGGATTTAAGATTGTGAGGAGTAAAAGGTAGGGTTGAATAGGCAAGTTTTTTTTCTCCCCGAGAGTGAGCGAGCGAGTGTGCGAGAGGGCGAGAGGGCTGTCAGGTAGATTTGCTAGTTGGAGTGGAGTGTTGTTGGAGTCTTTTCAAAAGAATTAGCAAAGGAAGGGCATGGGAGGGTGGTCTTGGGGTGAAGGTGGGAACTGGGGAATTGGGGCTGGTTAGTTTCTGGAAGTTGAACCAAATGCCTTCCCTTTGTGGTGAGGATTTCTATGGTGCTTTAGTACATTCTTATTAATAATGATAATATCAACTCTTACATTTGTAATATAATCAATTTGATATTCAGTAGTGCTTTATCATGTTGGAGAGATAGCTCAAAGAGCTTCATAGAATATACTGTGAAGGGAAGCGACAGTTTCTTTGTGGGCTGTTTACACCAGGTCTAATGTGTTTTGAGAAACAGATTGAAATAGTTTTTTTTGCTGTGGATCAATGCCTGTTTGTTTGATGTCTGAGCTTCTGTTTGTAGGAAGCTGAGTGAAAGGAGAGTGATTTCAAGCCCCCAAGCCTGTAAATCTTTCAGTTTTAGTTTGGGGGCATGGGCAGACAGCTTGCAGAGAAAGAGAGAGGGAGATAGTCAAGTGGAGAGAGAGAGGGAGAACAAGAGAGAATAAGAGAAAGAAAGCGAGAGAAAAAAAGAAAGAGAGAGAGCATTGATTTTCTTTATAGGCGATTCCTGCTCCTGTGATCATTTTTGAAGATAAATCAAAAGAAATGTTTTTTTGGCTTTATTTTTCATCTCTAGCTTTAGGATATTGGCAACATGTGAACTTGTTCTGAGATGGATGGTGATTATTTTTTTCCCCCGCGCTCTCTTATTTCCCCCACGTGTCCCATTCCCCAAACAATCGTCACACACACACACACACACACACATATATACACACACACACAAATATATATATATACACACACAAATATATATATACACACACACCCAGTGATGTATTTCCCATCACCTCTTGTCTGAAGATGTGGTCTTATTTCAAATTACAATAGTGGACAATTGTTGCTGTCCATGGTCCTATGCAGCTCAGTGCTAAGTTTGACCCTGCCTCTGTCCAAGGTGCTGAATGATTCTGTGATTTTATTGATCTCATAATATTATATAATAATCCTTATATCCTGATATAGCGCCTTATCACGTCTTTGAGACATCTCAAAGTGCTTTACGGAATATACTATGATGTGAGTTGACTGTATATTTTGTGGAAGGAACACGGCAGCCAATTGCGCACAGCCGTGTCCCAACAAACAGTCGTGGATTGAGTATCGATTTGAACTAATTCTTTTTTTTTGTTGTTTGGAGGGATTATTTCCTCCAGAAAAGTGATCAGCCAAATGACCAGCAACTGGATTCCTACATACCGCTAGATTAACAGAAGCTTATCGTTTGTGAGGGGAGTGTTCTAACCAATATCTGCAGGACTCCACAATCTAGTGCTTTATCTGTGCATACATGTGTGTACATGTGTGTGTTTATATGTCTGTCTGTGTGTGATTGTCCTGCAATGAAATCCTCAATGGATTCTCTTTGCTTCACTCTCAGGGTAGCTAAGTCGTGTCATTCTCTAAAGAGACACAGACTATAGTTTCACTGATGTGATGTGTGCAAAAGTGTGCATATCAGCACAGATGGCTTGCTATCACAGTCCTTTCTCTACTTCACAATGTACACATTTGATCTCAACATCCGCTGTGTTTTTTCTGTGTGTGTGTGTGTTCCTTGTTGACTTGCGAACATCAGGCGCGTGTGGACTTGTGGCATAAGAGGACATCTAGTAATGCGATTTAATCCCATCTTGTTCACCTTGCTACCGAGAAAGACTAATTCATTTAGAGAGTGTTTGGTGCCTTGAGGCTAATAGAATGTTACCTACTGTCTCATTTAGCCTGTTAGGTGGTTCATCTTACTAAAAACTGCATATGTGATTCTCTCTACTCTCACCTTCCACAACCCTGTGTTATCCGATCAAAGCAGTATCACAAGGGTTCAATGACTCTGTCCCCTTCCCATCCCTTTATGCATTGTTTCAAAGGATGAAATGTGAAACCAATTCTCATCTGTTTGGTTCAGGGGAAAATCTGAGGTGGATCCTATGAGGTTATTCCATTTGTCCTTGACCAATAATCCTACCTGTAATAAAAATTATTCACTTGGTGGCTATGTTGAAATTGTGCGAAAATTGACTGCTCCTGTTTTCAAACCTGCTGTCGGTTCTTAATATTTACTGTTTTGTTAGTGCATTATCGGTTTGAGATTCAATTCTGAGCGAAAGCAAATGCATGCTATCAGAATCTGGTCACTTTTGAAACAAACATGGCTGTTTGTGGGGAAACGCTGCTGTGCCGCCGCGTTTAACCCACAAAATATACAGTTAATTCACTTTACAGTGTATTCTGTGAAGTGCTTTGAAACATCTCAATGATGTGGTAAGGTGTTGTATCAAATGTAAGGATTATTATCATCATTATTATTATTATTATTTTATGCGTCACTGAAGGAAGCAGCTATCCAGTTTCACAAGTTGGATTGCCTCCCGTGGCCATAATCTACAAACATGTCAGCGCAATCATGCAAGTTGTCTTGATTAATTATGAAGAAAAATCTCCTGTGAGTTGAGTTTGAGTATGGCCAAGGACACAGAGCGGTGTGATTGAGACTGATGTGATTGTGGTTTAGTCGAGTGCACTGGTCAAGTCACTTTCATCACACACAATAATAAATATGTCTCTCAAGAGGGTCAAACTAAAACAAACTGCCTACTGGGTCTGGCCTCCTCCTTGTCCCCCCGAATCCTTCGCTCCACAATCGGCAAAGGGGCTTTCAAACTCTGGAACTCCTTCTCTCAATCCCCCCATCTCACCCCCTCCTTTTCCATTTTCAGGTCACGTCTGAAGACCTTCCTGTTTGACCAACCGCGCCTACGGTCACCTTCCCCCTGGTTTGGGCTCGGGCTCTGTTATTGTGAAGCGCTCTGAGATGCCGTCTGGCATGGAGGGAGGGCGTTATATAAATCCAAGTTTGTTTGTTTGTATCAGCCTCTCCTCTGGCTTTGTATTTCACAAATGGGATCCGAAACCACAGAGTAGGCGATTAAATACATTGTCCAGGCAATTTGTACACTTGAGAATTATTATTTGTACCCTTTCTTTGTTCAACAATCAAAAGAAAGATGTTGAAAGAAAAGTGTTCATCTTATGACCTACCGATGTATCGAAAAAAATACTTGACAGAGTTGAGTGGCTTCACATTGTTGCTATAGTGTGGATAGTGAGATATCAATTTACTATCCATAACCATGTTTGATATTCCCTTGTAACAGGCACTGAGCTAAGCTCTGACCCCAGTGTGTCAGATTGAGATCCTATCCTCTGTGTCCTTGGCAAGACGTAGAGGTGTATTGGAGGCGGAGGGGAGAAAGATTCAGATGCTGAGCTTCAAAATTTCACTGACCACCGTGTGAAATCAGTTCTCCCCTGTGTGTGCTATCTGTGTGGAAGGAGCATAAATGCAGTACTGCTAGTTTTCAAGATTGACAAAGAGTTGTGGATCCAAAACGTTGACTCACTTTCCTTTCTCTGTAGAAGCTGCCTGACCTGCTGAGTGTTCCCAGTTTAGATAACAATAAAAATAATAATAATAATTCTTGCATATGATATAGCACTTTTCATGTTTTCTAGACGTCTCAAAGTGCTTCACAGAATATACTGTAAAGTGAATTGACTATATATTTTTGTGGGTGAAACGCGGCAGCCAATTGCGCACAGTGGTGTCTCACAAACAGTCGTGGATTTAAATGACCAATTTATTATTGGTTTCTTTTGAGGGATTATTATCAGACATGTGGAGTAAGGAACCTTTCCCAAGGTTTTGCCCTGCCTGGAATTGAACCCAGATCTCTCTCGCTTGACAGTGCTTGAGGGACTGAATGGTTTACTTCTGTTTCTATGTTCTAAACCCCAACCCGACCTCTCTCACCCTCCTTCCCCCAACCCTCCGCCTCTGCACTGTTAATTAGTTTGTCACCAATGATTTCTCTCTCCCTTGCTGACCTGGATCAGTGCAAATCGTTATCGCTTAAATAGGCAAATCTCTTTGTTGCCTTTTAAAAGAGTTTTTATTTATGAATCTCGATTGGGAATGACATCCAAAGCTTTAACCTTTAATTAAACTCCCAACTTTTATGTTTTTGAAACAAACATTGTGCCCGCGACGTGCACAGTCACTCGACTTTACAGTATATCCCACGAAGCCACATAAGATCATGGCTGATCTGTGCCTCAACTCCAAAGTAACCCTGTTGCTTTGTATCAAGAGGGTGTGGAAATGGGGGGGAGGGTTATCTCAATAGCTGATTCCAGAATTCCGTAACTCTTGAGTTATCTCTTCACGTCCCGCTGGTGTCTTAATGTACTTGGAGCACTCTAACCATCATGTCTGCTGCTAACCTGGCGAGAGGTTGTGGTCCATTCTCTTCCCCCATTATTGTCTGTTACCTTGTAATTCCCCCTTGTAAATGTGTCGCTTTGCCAGATGTTGTATTGCTGGAGTTCTGCAGCCGTTGGGTGGGATTTCAGTTTACATTGCATGCGCTTAACATGCATCAAAACGACACGTTGCGATGGCTCCGTTGGAAATTTCACGAGTCGATTCAGATGTTCACCCGTGATTGCCTACAATTAGGGCAGAGAGAACAATAACAGGAGACATGATGAAAGCTGTATATTGCATCTGAGTGAATAATATATGCTTTAACGCTGTTTGAGAGGCACTTGCTGCTCATTAAACCATTGGCATAGGATTATCAGAGAGCTTTATTGCTTTGTAGCGCTCATTACAGGCACAAATTTACATTTTCACAGTGCCTTTCGCTTTGGCAAAGTATCTCTGGACTCCTGTAGCATAGTGTTTAGCGCACTCCCCTCATAAGCGAGAGAACCCGGATTCAATTCCTGCGCGGGTTTGAAACCTTGGACAAGTTTCCCTCCTCCACACGCCTCTCTCTGTTTATCTAGCGGTAATTACGAATCCAGTTGTTAGTCGATTGGTGGATTGAGGAGGTAATAATCTTTCCAGGGTGTAATAAACCCTTCACCAAAAATAAAGAAAAAATAATAATTTGGTCACTTCAATCCACGACGGTTTGTGGGGACGCTGCTCTGGCAATTGGCTGCCGCGTTTCGCCCACAAAATACAGTCAATTCACTTTAAAATACATTCTCTGATTACATTATATTTTGATCCGTCTCCATGACGTGATAAGGCTCTCTATCACATACAAGTATTATTACTGTTGTTAGTATAATGCTGTGAAAGTGCTTCAAACAGCTGATTGGGAGGCTGAGTTGGAGGAAAGAGGGAATAATCCGAGGGGTAGATGAAAGAGCGATATTAGATAAATCTTAAGGCATGTTGTCCAAAGAGTGTGTTTTACTGCACATATGTGGAGAACTGTGTGCATTTCATGCGTGTATTCTGAACCATATGTGTTTAATGTTTTGGCCTTGTTGAAACCTAGAATTGGAAAGAAGCAAATGCTTATTTCCTGTGTTGACCATGCTCTGGAAACTGAGTGAATTTATGCATGTGTGCACGCGCGTGTGTGTATGCGCGCGTGTGTGTATGCGCGTGTGTGTTCGCAATGCAATAAAACCACTGCATTTGGTACAGCGCCTTTCAGAGCAAAGGTAAACAACGCTCCAAGGGCAAATTGCTATCAAGTGCGTATATTTGCAGGGCCGAAGCAACAATCAGTCCCACAGTGAATTTGAGTGACCAATTTTATCTGGAGAATTGTCAGCCAGGACATTAAGATAAACTCTCTTCTCAAACTGTGATTTTTTTTTTTCAACTCCACCTGAGTAGGGCACAGATGGGAATCTACGCTGTAGAGTGTAGTGACTGTGTCTTTCCTACGTAAAGCATTATGAAAAGTCTGGGTTAGGGACACTGGCTGGCTATTATTTTCAATGGGAACATGAGTTGGGAGAGGGTGTCTCTTTTCCAGACAACAACAATTTGCATGGATGTAGCGCTCCTCACACTGGGTCATGTGTCAGAGCATTAAGACATTCACAATCCTGGGAGATCAAACACAGAACGTGACGACAACAGAATGATTTACGAAGTGCCTCCTCTCACGCAAGGTAGTGTCCCAGAGTGTTTGACAGTGGGGGAGACCGACCTTGAACTGGGGAGTGGGGGGTTTGGGGTAGGGGGATTGGGAGGTGACCGTAGGCACAGTTGAAGAGGAAGAGCGTGACCTGAAGATGCGGAAGGAAGAGGGCGAGGTGGAGGGATTGAGGGAGAGAGTTTCAGAGTCTTGTGGCATAGTGGTCTCCAATGGTGGAACAGAGGGCACGAGGGGACAAGCAGGAGGCAGGAGCCAGTCGAGCAGAGGTAGCGGGCAATGGAGTGGAGAGTAAGGAGGTTGGAGGCGCCAGGGATGAAGGGCTTTGAAGGCGAGTGCGTGTGAGTTACAACCATAAGAAGAGACCATTTAGCTCATTAACTCCTCTCCTCGCTCTTGACTTCCCTCCCATCCATACAGTCGCAGGTCATGTGCTTCCACCCCCTCACATTCAGTCACTGCGGATAAATTTGCGTCTTGCGACCTGCAAGCAAACCTGGCTGTTGAACTGATTACATGTCAGAACGGCTGAGTTTATGAGGCCGCTGAGGCTCCCCTGCAATGAATGAATGACTCTGTCGCTACTTTATTTTATGGCTTTGAACGGCAAGTAGGCAAAGATTTGTCTCCTCTGGTTTAATGCTAGTTACGCAGTGAATTTCTCCCACCTCCCCCAGTTAACGAGGGAGAGAGAGAGGGGCTATAACTCTCACTTTGCTGCTAATGGTTATCAGGTGTCAAACCATGTTCAGCTCATTTATGTACTTGCTCGAACCATTGCTTGTGGCTAGTGCCTGTGTTAGCTAACCACCTTCAGAGAGTGTTTTCGGATTAATTTGATGGCTTAATATGTAGATGTTGACCTCCGTAAGTTTCCTCATGCTGGATTTGAGATCTACCTTGGCTTTCATAGGGGGTTAAGGTACAGTTCTTAACACCAATCTCTTTAAAAATATAAGATTGAGCGGTTGAGTTGTGGGAAATTTCAATCCTAATTTGGAACTTGATTCTTTTTAAGAATTGCATTTGGAAAAAACAAAACAAAAGCAGATCTGGTTTCAAAGGTAAGTTGCACAATTATGGATCACCGAAGAAGTCATCTCCCTTAGTAGCACTCTCATCCCTGAGACAGAGGTTGGTGGGTTCAAACCCCATGGTTGCCCTCATTCCATTTAAATCAAGCTTTTTGCAATTGCCTGCCGGGTCTCGCCCACATTGATGCAGTCAATTCACTTTACAGTATATTCTGTGAAGCGCTTTGAGACGTCTAGAAGATGTGATAACGCGCTATGCCAAAATGCAAGGATTATTATTGTTATATAAACCAGTTCCATTCACTTACGTTGATGGAATGAAGAGCCTCTGATGGAAACGCTTTTGTCGTACTTAACTGTGAGGTGTAGAGTCAGCGCATCTCCAAGGATTAATTAGAAACTTGTTGGCGTTGGACAGGGAAGGGAGTCGTTGGATCTGTGGTTTCAGGCACGCGAGGGTTTGTAGCAACCGCCTTATGTCTCTTTTGTTTTAATGGGTGATGTGCCTACTGTATCTGGCCACTCTATCCCCCCAAGCTATTGGGGACAGGTCAGCAGATATTGACAGCTTTCCATCGGCACTAAGGCGAACAGAGCTGACAAATGACAGCTTCACTCTCTGCCACTGTCACTGCCTACCGTTAATTTGTTCACCCAGTGAATGAGTACTTTCCCATGTCTTTGTTCACCTGCCGGTTGCTGGAGGCAGGCTGTTGTTGTCTGTCTGACATGCAGCGATGTGCTGTATATTTCATACCTCTCGCTTATTTGCCTGGGGGATATTATTGCATTTGGTTGTTTGCTGGGGTTGAATCGGGGGCCACTTATCTCCTGATTCTTCCAGCGTTATTTTGCCGGTCAGCTCTCCCCCTTGGGTGGAACTCTCCTTATCTCCCGCCTTTGGGTTGTCCGTGTAACCATTGAATCACTGGCTTTGGTTAACGAGACCTCAGCCACAAAAGCGGGCTTGTTACCGTCAGACTATATATAGTGGATCCCTCGCCTTGCAAATGAGAGGACATGAGTTTGATTCCTGGGCAGTGTGAAACCTTAGCTACGTTTCCTTATGCCACATGCCACAGTTTACCCTGGGTTAAGTAGGAATTCAGTTGTTAGTCACTTTCTGGGGACAACAATCCCTTCAATTAAATAAATATCTCAATCCAAGCCTGTTTGTGGGACTCTGCTGGCTGCTGTGCTTTGCCCACAAACTATACAGTCAGTAATACCATTGTATTTGCTATAGAGCCTTGTCACGTCATTGAGACGTCTCCAAGTGCTTCACAGAATATATTGTAATATATTGTAAAGTGGATCGATTGTGTATTTTGTGGGCGAAACGCAACAAAACGCACATTGTTTGCCGACGAAAACAAAATCGCTTCAGTTGACAGTAATTATTTGCCAAATGGTTTGAGACATTTTGTCTCGATAAGGCACTGTGCAAGTAAGTGTAAGTTCATTTTCTTCTGTGTTAGTGGGAGGGGGAAACCATTGTCCCTGCTGCCTGGACTTGGTTCAAATCCATCCCTCTGGGCCATTAAGCTATCAGAAATGGATGCCAAACAGACCCCTTTGATTTCTCACTGAGAACTTGTGGTTAGTGTTCACAAGTCATCTCTCATTAAAAACATTTTGGCAGCCTTTTATTATCAGAGCTTCAAGTTATCCCAAGTAGGCGTGTGTCCAATGTTTTTTTTGTGTGATCCACCGCTCTTAATTACAGAGAGCCTTTTCCCCTACCCATTGGGCTGTTCCTTGCGCTGTGACACCAGTATAGCTTGGTCAAGAGCTTTGACAGGATTAGTGTTTCTTCTCTCTCTCTCTCTCTTTCCACTACTGCCACCCCCAGAGAACTGTCATGTATGTATTCAACATGTGTTTGCAACTTGATTTGGAAGGGCAGACAATGGAGGGGCTCAGTCTTTCAAGACACAATGCATACAATGCGCAAAGCAATAATTGTCCCTAATTTCTTCAAGACAGGAGGAACTGGCTTGTGGCGACACAGCAGCAGAAAATCCTGCAGTACTACGTTACTTTTGATTAATGCTCATCTTGATTAATGCTCCCGAGAGAGAGAGAGAGAGATAGAGAGATTCTCTGTTACTAGAGAGCAGGAAGAGTGTTGAAGCATTACTCTAATCTTGGGGAGAATCCCACGACTGTAAAGGGTTCTGGGGTAGAGTAGGGCAGTTGGTGAACAAATCATCTCTTTGTCACCTGGGCCTGACTCATCAGGGAGTCCTTCCCCTCATCCCACAACCATTTGGCTTGGGTTTGGCTCATGGAGCCTAAGTGGCCTTAACCAATTAGTGCCAATTACATGAAGACCCTAGGCAATTTCTAATGCATAAGGAACAGGATTTACAATGGTCCAAATTTATTTTACTGAGGACTTTTGGTTGTTAGAGAGAGAGAGAGGAGGTTTTCTGTATCTAGGGATCTCATCTCATTGGTAGCGCAAATATACGTCCAAAGGTTTCTGTAGCCATTGTAACTGCTATAATAATACTAATAATCCCTGCATTTGATACAGCGCCTTATCACGTCTTCCTTATCATGTTTTTTTTGGAGGGATTATTATTAAGCGTGTGTATGGAGTCAGGAAATTTGCCCAAGTTTCGCCCTGACCTGGCTGGATTTGAAACACAGGCCTCACGCTTGTAAGGCGAGTGCTCTAACCGCTGAGCTACATACATACACATTGTAGGTATTACTGCTCATCCTGTTGAGTTAATGCTGCCCAATATAATAACTCGCCTTTCTGCCTCCGCCTGGGATGTAATCTGTGTGCTCATGTGTGTAGCTATTGCTCCCTTGGTAGCAAAGTTCTTCCAGCCTCCTCTGCATTTCTGTGTGAGAGAGACCATTAGAGCTCCCTGTCCAATAGGTGATTATTTTCTCTCTTCCAGTCTCTAATCACTTTCCATCGCCTTTCTTGTATTGTGCTGTTGTGTGGTGTTTTTCTTTTTGAACTGCTCTGAACATTTAGTTCCGTTCCACGCAACTTCAGAACAAAGGACCAGCCTGACCCAGTCAGTTTCACTTTTGCTTTTGGGTCAGAAGGTTGTGGCTTCAAATCTCATGTTGAGGTTTGGAGCTCATATCCTTGGCTAACGCTCCAGTGCAGTACTGGGGGTGGGGGGTGGGGGGTGGGGGAAGGGGGAGCGGTGGGGTAATAGTAGGGGATGGTTGTCTACTGTGTGCTGCCAATGAGGTCCCCCAGATAAATTTCATCCAGACAGGTCAGGGCAAAAACTTGGGCTAAAACTTCCTTACTCCACACATACACCTAATAATAAATCCTCAAAAAAAACCACAATAATAAAATTGGTCATTTCAATCCACGACTGTTTATGGGACACTGCTGTGCACAATTGGCTGCCGCAATTCACTCACAAATGTATAGTCAATTCACTTTACAGTATATTCTGTGAAGCCCTTTGGGACGACAATAAGATGTGAAAAGTGCTATATCAAATGCAAGGATTATTATTATTATTATCATGTACTTCAGGGCTGTTGGTTCTCCTCACTCCCTTCATTGGCCATCTTCAGATCTTCAGATCACACTTTGACACCTTCCTCTGTCATCTCTCCTCTCTCCCCGACTCAGTACAAGACCAGATCATTGTTCAGTACTCTGAGATGCTACCCCTTGTGAAGGGCACGTATCAAACCAAGTCATGTACAAATTGGCTGCTGCTTCCTGCCTACAAAAATACACAGTCACTATGCTTTACAATGTCGAGCTTCCGACAGGACTGCTGCCCTCTGGCAATTGGACAATATTCTGCTGTGTAAAAAATATATAAATATATATATATCTATATCTATATATATATATATACATAAATAGGGTTCATATTTGTATCTCTTCTACAAGTTGTTAAATGGCTGTCCTTACCACCTTACGCTCGCTTGGCACAAAATGGTTCCATTTCAAATCTTGTGCTCGAGAAAAGCTGCCAAGCTGCGAGGGAGGAGGAGGAACAATGCTGAAATTGTTCACTGATGAGGTGCAGAGAGCTTTATTGTTCCCATCAAGCAGCCTCTTTGGCATTCTGAATGGATGATGTAACCGGGTTAGTGAGTGAGTCTGTTTTGGTGCCTTTACTGCCAGTCACTACTGCAGTGTGGCCGGGCTTCCAGGGGGAGAGGAAACTCCCTTTATTTTTTCCACAGGATCTTTCAAGTGTCTGTTGGCATAAGCAGGCAGAGCCGCAGTTTAACATCTCATCTGAAGGGCAATGCCTTCACAACTGCCTCGTGTTGTCATAAGGATGGTTTTGCCCAACAAAATATAGAGTCAGTTCACTTTACACTACATTCGTTGTAGCGCATTGAGACGTTTCGGAGATGTGATCAGGCACTATATCAAGTGCAAGGATATCAGCCCAAGAACCATCTCCTCCAGTTGTTGCTGTAGCTAATAATAATAATAAAAATAATCTTTACATTTGATATAGCGCTTTTCACGTCTTCTGGATGTCTCAAAGCGCTTCACAGAATATACAGTAAATTGAATTGACTGTATATTTGTGGGCTAAAACGTGGGCAGTCAATTGCACACAGCAGTGTCCCCACAAACAGTCTTGGATTGAAATGACCAATTTATTATTGTTTTCTTGAGCGATTATTATCAGGTGCGTGTGTGTGAAGTAAGGAAACTTGCCCAAGATTTCGCCCTGACCTGCCAGGAATTGAACCCAGGTCTCTTGCTTGTAAGGCAGGTGCTCTAACCACATTCCATGCGATTGGCCAATGCAGCTAAAACTGCTATACTGTACATTCCTATTGAATGTGCTTAGGCAGCAAACCCTACTGATTGTTGGCTGCTAGCTACACACAGGGAAGCATGATGGAAAGCTTAATTATTAAAACCTTTTAGAACCATTGCAAAGGGTAAGGTTACTGTATTTACACAGCCTATAATTCTCCTCAAACCATTGAACCTGTGCTCTGTGTGCACTGACTCCTTGTTCTGTTGATTGACGAGACTGAAAGACACAAACCCTTGGAGTAGGGACCTGCCACTTTTGTGCTATTGACAATTTGCTCCCTCATCAAACCTCCTTCCGCAAGAAAAGTCTACTTGTTCTTTCCTAGGATTTCAGGGCTGGAATTCCTCGCTTTCAGCTTCTCTGCCCCTACACTTTGGAACTCCATCCCACAATCCGTTTGCCTTGCTCCCTCCATTGCCTGCTTAAAGACCGTTCTCAAGACACTCCTCTTTGATCAGTTGCCCTCCTAATGTGTCTTAGATTAATAATGGGAAACTTAATATCAAAAGCAAAGACATAGTTCTAATTCTGTACAGGCCTGGCTGGTGATGTGTAGATTTAGTTCAAGTCTTTACTGTTTTGGATTCATTCTGTTGGCTACTTTTCATTGGGTTTGCTATGGAAACTGTAAAAAATTATATTGTGTTTATCTCATAGAAGCAAAATCAGCCTGGTGGTTGATAGGCGGATCGCTTTCCACGGATAATAATCCTAACTCAATCACGACTGCGACTGTGAGACACTGCTGCACCAAATTGGCTGCCACGTTTTGCCCACAAAATAGTCCATTCACTATATAATACATTCTGTGAAGCACTTTGAAACGTCTCAAGGATTTGATAAGGCGCTGTATCAAATGTAAGGATTATTATATTACCGCAGAGCTGAAGTTTGGACAGTCTTCAGAAAGTTTCCAAACTCTCCGCTCCTCATACAGTTATGTTGGGAAGCAACTCTTGTGCTTTTGGCAGGTGCTGCCCTGTGGCTTAGTGTGAATGAGCTGATCTCTCGTTGGGTTGTGATCATGGTGACAGGATTCCTCTATTGGCTTGTCTGGGGGGAAGGGTGTAGGGTGGCAGTGTTGAGTTGAATAAATAATAATTATTTGATATCGTGGCTACAATGCCAAAACATCACATAGGCTTCACAGCTAATTGCTGTCAACTACCGACCAACAGTGTGGCCAATTTGTGTGCAGCAATGTTACACTAGGTGTCATGAAGCGAGTGACCAATTTTATCTGAAGGATTGTTGGCCAGGATCATTGAGAGTCAAAAAAATCCCTTCTCTTTTCTGGTGACATTACGGCATTTATTTGAGGTCCAACCGAATAAGCGAACAGGACTTTGGGTTAATGTTTTAACCAATGGTCAGCGATGCTGACAGCCCATTTCAATCCTTCACTAGAGTATAATCTGGCATGGCTGAGCTCGAATGCCAACATGAGGCCTGACCCAGAGGTGAGCACACTAGGTTTGGATACCCTTAATCATGGTGATGGTTTTCTGTATGTGTCAGACACCCAGCTGACCAACCAAACAAATAAGAAAAGATGAGAGCATTCCAAAGACAGCTTGACACTGATGTACATTTCATTTGTCAAGTAGGATTTATCTCCTCATATAATAACAATAATCCTTGCATTTTGAGATAGCGCTTTTCACATCTTATCGACGTCTCAAAGCGCTTCACAGAATATACTGTAAAGTGAATTGACTGTATATTTGTGGGCGAAACCCAGGTGCCAATTGCGCACAGCAGCGTCCCCACAAACAGTCATGGATTGAAATGACCAATTTTGTTAACGAGTTTTTTTGGACGGATTATTATTAGGTGCGAAGGTGTATGTGTGAAGGTGTATTATTAGGTGCGAAGGTGTATTAGGTGTATGTGAAGTAAGAAAGCTTGCTCAAGGTTTCGCCCTGACCTACCTGGATTTGAACAGGGGTCTCGCGCTTGGAAGGTGAATGCTCTAACCACTGAGCTTACAGAAGCTCCACATCAAAGAGAAGTCTGGAAATTCCAGACAGAATTCCAATGCCCTTCTTGTTCCCCTTCCTTTTCAATATCGCCCCATCAAAAACATACTGAGCTTCCTGCAAAAATACCATGACATGACACTGGCCCTGCCTTACAGCCTGGTAGCTTGGCATTGATTAAGTAAACCTACCCAGAGGCTATTTTGCTCTGCGCTTCTCTGTTCTACCCAAAACGCGTTCCTTCCGGCAGAGTCTTCAGGGAAGTTGTGTATGATTCTGTGTTATTTACTCAGCTTTGTAAATAATGCATAATTACTGTGGCGTATGATGTTTCAGAGTTAGAGTGCAGATGTCAGTGTTTACAAGTTGTTACTTGGTGGTGGAGATGTAGAGGAACAGAGTGATTAAATCCGGATGATGAGGACAGATTGCTTCTATCACACAGAGGCTGCTGAGCTAGGAAGAGGGGCGAAGGACACAGATCGAGAACGAGGGTTTATTATAGCGCCTTATCACATCTAAACTCTTCCAAGCACTTCACAGGCAATTATCAAATGCAATGACTATTCTCGTAAGGGAAATAGTTGGGGGTAAATTCAGAACAAATCTACAGAAACACTACTTCAGTGAGCGAGCAGTAAATGAATGGAATGTATGGAACAGGCTCCCGAGGGAGATGGTGGAAGAAGAAAGTGTGGATCATTTCGAGAACAAATTAGATAGATTTCTGTTTGCAAACAATATCGTGGGATACAGTTTGGGATATGATATGTGCCAGGATGGTGGAAGGACTTTGGTCTTTTTTCACCGAGCAAATTCTTGTACTAATAATATTATCGTATTATGTTAAATATGGTTAATATAATAATATTTATTATATTATGCAATCCTTGCATTCGATATAGCACTTTTCACGTCTTCTAGACATCTTAAAGCGCTTCACAGAATATACTGTAAAGTGAATTGACTGTATATTTGTGGGTGAAACGCAGCAGCCAATTGTGCACAGCAGTGTCCCCACAAACAGTCGTGGATTGAAATGACCAATTTTTATTTCATTTTTTTGAGGGATTATTATCAGGCGTGTGGAGTAAGGAAACTTGCCCAAGGTTTCGCCCTGACCTGTCTAGATTTGAATACACCTGACCTGCCTAGATTAATATCTCTTACAAGAGATAAGAGATACTAATGGACTGGTGGGATGGCCCTAGCTGGGCAAGCAGCAAGAAAAGCTTGCCACCAAAGGGAACAGAACCTTTTGGAACGTGGTCAACTAAAGTGAGTCAGAAAGAGGCACGTTTGAGCCACAAGATGTTGCCCATAACAACAACAAAATTACACTTGTATAGTGCTTTTCACGTCAAGAGGACGTCCCAAGGCGCTGGACAGTCACTGTGTCAGACCCGAGCTGGGGACGGGAGGGGAGCGAAAGGGGGTATTAGGATTTGCTGATGGGAAACAGCTCATTAACACCTAGGGGTTAGGCAGTCAGTGAAACAGTACATAGTACCTCTCCTTAACATCCTGCCGAGTCAGAAATTGGTGTAATGATTATTACAGATTTCCCCATGAACAGGATGACAAATTTTGTTGTTATTGTAAAGGAGCTGAGACCCCGTTGAGCCTAAAGGTTGATAAGAGGAAATCCCTTGTCTACTCCCTATGTGCTTGTGGTAATGAAATTGTCACCATCACTTAATGTTTGGGTGAGGGGGTGGGACTTGAATCAGAAATCAGAGAAATCTATCTATATTCTTCTTTCTACCTCTCTGACTCGATACGTGGTACTGTATGTCGATATAATAATCCTTGCATTTGATTTGGCGCTTTTACATCTTATTGAAGTCCCAAAGTGCTTCACAGAATATACTGTAAAGTGAATTGACTGTATATTTACAGCAGCCAATTGCGTACAGCAGTGTCCCACAAGCAGTCGTGGATTGAATGACCAATTTTTTATTATTGTGATTTTTTTTGGACGGATTATTGTTAGGTATGTGGAGTAAGGAAACTTTCCCAAGGTTTCGCCCTGACCTGCCTAGATTCGAGCACAAGTCTCTCCAGCTTGCAAGACAAGTGCTATAACCACGAAGCCACAGGAGCTCCACGATATGTGCGATATGTGCGAAAGTGGCAGCTATTTACGTCACGCCCTCGAAGTTCCACAAACAGCCAATGGCTAATTTACCTGGAGCACTGCTGGCTAGGACCCCCGGGGTTAACATCTCCTCCGAAGGTTGGGGTCTGGGGACAATGCAGGGGCTCAAATCCATGCTTCTTGTCAACCCAAACACCAATTGATTGCTCTTCATTTTGCTAACAGAGAGTCGTTGAAATCCACTTTGGTTGTTGCCCTGGCTGAGATCAGCTAAATCATTCAAACCTCCAATTTGCATGGCTCGCTGGTATACCAGACATTGGCTTCACCAACCAGACCATGAGAGCTGGTAGGTATTAAATTGCATTAAAATTTCCCTTCATCCAATTGCAAATTTCTTCGGTTTCTGAGATTCCTGAGAGCCAAGTGTGTGTAATCATGGCAAAGCAACTGTAATAGCTGCAATTCCCGGTAATGTCTTCATAATGTGTGCTGTACCTCTGCTAAAGAAGTGGAATTCTACCTCGAATCATTTGCTGTTGTTCTTTGGCAAACCGCATTTTAATACAAATTGCGAGTTGACAGAGATACTGTAACCGATGCACATTCACCCTGATGAAAAGCTCTGCGCCTTTTTTCTTTCCAGACATTAATATAATTCTCCCTCCTTCAGCTGACTGTTTGATCGAAGATTTGATATTCAACAGCAGCGAGGGGGGGAAAAACAATAGCGTTATATTTATGGAAAGTTTTTTTTTTTTTTGATTCTGACCCGGAATATTGATGTTGGGGGGAGAAATTTCTTCATGTTCAGAACTGGAGATGCAACAATTGCTCGGAGATGTGCAGAAATTCTTATGATATTCTGAAATTTGCAGCATAAAATTTAACATGTGCAGTCCCAATGGAAAGGTCTTGTGCAACTCGAAACGGCAGGAATATTTTAGACTCTGATCGGGAGAAATTTCACCTAGATTCACTTTATTCATGTAGCTTCTCTAATAATGATGATAATAATAATAATAAAGCATTTGAACTAGCGCCTTATCACGACTTTGCAATGTACCTTCACAGGGTACATTGTAAAGTGGAGTGACTGTGTATTTTGTGGTTGAAATGTGGCAGCCAAGTACGTATTGTGGTGTCCCATAAATGGTTGAGAGATTTGTTGAGATTATTAGCCCCAGAAAGCGATCCGCCAATCGACTAACAATCGGCTTCCTACTTAACTGCTAGGCCAATAGAGGCGGCGCACGCAAAAACTTGCCTAAAGTTTCGCCCCGACTTGCAAGTGAATCGAACCCTAGTCCTCTCGCTTGCGAGGTGAGTGCGCTAACCACTCCCTATACCACAGGACTCCACATTTCGGAGACATCAAGAGTTTGACAAATTGTCTTTGGCACGCTCCTTTCTTTCCTTGTTGCCTCCAGATGAAATTTCTCCCCATTACTAAGCAGCTGCTGGCATTGAATGGGAATTAGACTGTTGGCTGGCGTGAGGGATTTGAATCATAGGCTAGCCAAGCTGTATGGTAAAATGTAATAATAAAATAAGACTATTTGTCCATCAAGCCCACACAATCCTATTATGGACTGAACCCAAATGAGTTAATTTGCTGCAAAAGGTTTCCTACAATCCTTCTCGCAATCCCTACCATGAAAGCTCCCTTTGGCAGCACTCCAGAGGAACTTGGTTTGACTGGTTGAGAGTTTGATTGGTTCAGTTGGGATTGGAAGGGAGAGGGCAAGGCATGTGCCACAACAACAAAGTCACACTTGTATAGGGCCGTTCACGACAGGAGGACGTCCCAAGGCGCTGGACAGTCACTGTTTCAGACCAGTTTCAGACCTAAACTGGGGACAGGGATTGAGGGAAGGAGGGAATTAGGAGTTGCCAATGGGACCATCGAAAAGGAGGGGCCAAAGCGAAGGGACTGCAGGATGGAGTTCCAGAGGTTGGGGACAGAATGGCTAAAGACTCGCCCGACAGTGGACTGTGGGATGGAGTTCTAAAGAGAGGATGAAGGTAGAGAAGCTGAAGGCACTATTCACATAGTGTCTCAGAATGCTTTACAATGGTTAAACAAACTCAAAGTTGTTGCGGGGTGGAGTGGGAGTGGGGAAGGTGAGGGGGTAGACTTTGAGGTGAAACTTTATAGAGAGGTGACAAGTTTGAGGAGTTAATAGAGAGAATTCATGCGGTTGGGAGTCTAGATGTCTCAAAGCGCTTCACAGAATATACTGTAAAGTGAATTGCCTATGTATTTGTGGGCACCTTGGGACGTCCTCCCGACGTGAAAGGCGCTTTATAAGTTTAAGTTGTTGTTAAGTTGTTGTTGTGGGTGAAACATGGTAGCCAATTGCACACAGCAATATCCCACAAACAGTCATGGATTGAAATGACCAATTTTATTGTGTTTTTTGGGGGGGGATTATTATTAGGCATGTGGAGTAAGGAAACTTGCCCAAGATTTCGCCCTGATCAACATGGATTTGAACACAAGTCTCATCTTATAAACCGATTGCTCTAACTACTGAGCTGGAGGACATCACAGAAGTAGGTAGGAACATAGGAACAGGAATAGCCTATTTAGTCCCTGAGAGCCTGTTCCGCCGTTCTACTAGATCATGGCTGGGTGGGGTAAGAATCCAGAGGGAATTGAAGGTCAGGATGGGCATCTTCAAGTCAAGCCTCTGGAGAAATGGGGAACTCCAGGGAGGAATTGGCTCTTTCTGCAATTAAGGAACAGAATATGGATGGAGTTTAGAAGCTAAGCACAGCCTCTGTAGACCTCAATGCCAAACATCAGTGGACTTGCTTCAGTGCTCACTGTTTACAGGTTAGACAACTCACTGCAGTTTTTTGTTTCTGGGCACACAGCCAAGGATCTTATTTTTATACTTTCTATGTTTTAAATCTAATTTGCGGTCTGCTGAGCATTTAATTTTCCTTCTCTTATTATGAATATTTCATCATCACATCTGATAGTAGGCAGCGATGTAGTGGAAAATCAGCCCAGATGGTTTGAAAAGGGGAGAATGGTTAGACTTTGCCAATAGTTATTAGGATCACCAGGGTGAGATTTCTTCCGGCTTGAAAATAGTTCTGCAGTCACTCAGGACTTCTGTAGCTAGGTGGGTAGAACATTCGCCTTACAAGTGTGAGAGCTATGTTCAAATCCAGGCAGGACAGGCGAAGCCTTGGGCAGGTTTCCTTACTCCACATCCTCGCCTAATAATAATCCCTCCAAAAAGAACACAATAATAAAATTGGTCATTTCAATCCACGGCTGTTTGTGGGACACTGCTATGCGCGATTGGCTGCCGCGTTTCGCCCACCAATTATACAGTCAATACATTTTACAGTATATTCTGCGAAGCGCTTTGAGACGTCTAGAAGACATGTAAAGCGCTATATCAAATGCAAGTATTATTGTTGTTTTGAAACATTTTTTATGTTTGAGCAGAATTTGGAGAAATTTCTCGAGTTTATAACAATAATGATAGCACCTTATCAGGTTGTCAAGACGTCTCACAGTGCTTGCTTGATAGTATACTGACAAGTGAATTGACTGTATATTTTGAGGGTGAAACCAAGGAGCCAATTGTGCACAGCAGCGTCCTCACAAACAGTCGTGGATAGAGTGACCAAATTATGCATTGATTTATTTATTTAGTTTTAAGGGATTCTTTCCCCCAGCCTGGCTGGCGATCCGCCAATGAGGATTGAGTCTTAATTAAAACTAAGACTGAGTTCACGGGTTCTGAGATGCTGCCCTACTTGAAGACCATAATGGAACTGCAAGTAGTTGTTGTTGTTTTGCTGCGGTTCTTAGAATAAAGAGCTTGCCTCTCAAACGAGCATTGAGTGTGCAGATAGGATGGGGAAAGGCAAAGATGACTAACGATTAACACACAGTAGGCAATGTGCAGCGCAGCACAGGAATCTGGCCTGGGTGATGGGATGACGATGAGAAGATAGAGGTGTCTTTCTTGCGATGGCAAAGTCAGATTGCTCTCCACAGTTTGCTGGTTCCAGAAAAGCTCTTGCAAGGCAATAATCCAATGTACGCTGAACTGAAAATTGTCTGGTCTAGTGGAAAAAAAGGCTCGTAGATTTCTGCTGAATCATGACTTCAATGGAGACTGGTAACGTGGCTGATGTTGATTTGCTTGGCTCTGGGGTTTAGTATAATACGATAATAACCCTTGTATTTGACACAGTACCTTTCACATTGGGAGGACATCTCAAAGCGCTTCGCAGGATTTACTGTACTGTAAATTGTAAGGACTGCTGAATTTGCAGGCGACCGCTGGCTTTAGAGAGCTTGTTTGGGGAGTTATTCACAGTAATAACCTTCATTTGTTACAGCACGGGCAATGTACACAGCTTCGCACGTATTTACTGTCGAGTGCAGTGACTGTGTGTTTGTAGGCAAGCACGGGAAGCCCACAAACAGCTATGAAGTAAATCACCGATTAATCAGCGCCCCAGGGTAAACATAGGAACAGGAAGGAGGCCATTCAGTCCCCGAAGCCTGTTCTGTCATTCTTTTAGATCATGGCTGTCTGTACCTCAACCCCGTTTACCCGCTTTCGCCATGTATCCCTTGATACCCTGACCTAACAATAACAACAAAATGACACTTGTATAGCATCTTTCACGTCAGGAGGATGTTCCAAGGCGCTGGACATTCACTGATTCAGACCCGAGCTGGGGACGGAGAGTGAAGGGGAGGACTAGGAGTTGCCGATAGGTTCATCGAAGAGGAGTCTTGAGGCGAAGGGTCTGCCAGATGGAGTTCCAGAGGTTGGGGGCAGAGAGTGGCTAAAGGCTCGTCTGCCAATGGTGGGATGGGTGGGTCGGGAGATGTGGAGTAGGCTAGAGTTTGCTGAGCGGAGGGGGTGGGAAGGTCGGTAAGGGGATAGGAGCTGAGCCTTTAGAATATGAATGTATCCAGTATCCACAGCCTTCACTATGGTGGGGTGGGGGGGGTGGGCTGGTGGGAGGAGGGAGGGAATTCCAGATTTCCACTATCCGTAATGTGAAAAATTAGGTAATTCCTAATTACCTATTAGGAGCTCACCCCGCCCCCACCCCTTTGCCATTTGGTTTCCCTAGCTTCCAGACAAGCAGGTAGACGCAGGCTGGATTAAATATTTGCCTTGCGCTACCCTGGGTCAGAGAACGGAGGCGTTTAGAATGTGTTTTTACAAAATCAATTGTACCTTGCGTTTTAATATTTGCAAGAAATGATTCTGTGACAGCTGACGTTGCATTCTAATTACTGAAACGGTGTTTCTTTGAATATTAATGGGAATGTTCTCTTCAAAGCACACACGCTCCAATCCCACCTCACCCCCACCCCGAACCTCCCTCTCCCCTGCCCTCTCCCCCCTTGCACCCCTGTCCACACCCCACCCTCTCTAGAATTGAGTAAATGAATGAGGTTATTTCTGCTGCTCCTGGGTACACGGTAACCACAGCACAAAAGGGTCTAGAGCATCATTAAATTGGTCTCTTTTATTAACAATAACCCTTGGATTTGATATAGCACTTTTCACATCTTCTAGACATCTCAAAGCACTTCACAGACTATACTGTAAAGTGAATTGACTGTTTATTTGTGGGCGAAATGCGACAGCCAATTGTACACAGTAGAATTCCACAAACAGTCGTGGATTGAAATGACCAATTTTATTATTGTGTGTTTTTTGTGGGGTAGGGATTATTATTAGGCATGTGTGAGTGGAGTAAGGAAAACTTGCCCAAGGTTTTTCCCTGACCTGCCTGGATTTGAACACAGGTCTCACACTTGTGAGGCGAGTGCTCTAACCACTGAGCTACAGGACTCCCATTCAACTGATCAGTTTGCTTCAGCTGATTTTAGATCCAATTTCTATGGGGGCTTCTGACATCAAGGAGAGTGTGTGGCTACTGTGTATCGCAGTCAGGACCACTGGGATTGGGGCAACAACAACAACAACTTGCATTTATACAAGTAGTGTCTCGGAACGCTTGTCAGTGGTGGAGCATGACATCTACATAAATAGTGTCCCTTGGGCTGTTATCTGTACGTAATGTGTTGTGGCTGTCGATGCGTCTGTTAATTCCCGCTTCAAATCCACTTACCAATCCTTGGGTTGAGAGAATGCGGAAAGGAAAGGTTATGTCTCAGAACTCCAGCAAGTGTCCATACAACAGCGGCCACAACTCGAACTGGTACAGCTCCCCTTTACGTGGGTTACTGTTTCGGAGCGTTGAGCAAATAAGTGTTCACCACTTGCGAAGGATTGGCAGACTATCACCATGAATTTGGCTGGTTCCTATGTGTTAGATTTTAAAAGAAACTTACCACCCTATTCTCTCTCTCTCTCTCTCTATCTCTCGCTCTCTCTCGCTCTCACACACGCACAATTGAATTCTTCACCAAACAGTTATCTAATTTTCGCTGGAATTTGCTGCCACGTTCTGCCTCCATCGCCACCCACTGCGTAGTCCATTGCACACTCTCGCCACTCGATGTGTGAAGTAATTAAATCTGAACTGTCTGTTCACCTTCCTTCTGCTGAATGTGATTTGGCTGCCTCGACTGTAAGGGGCTGAGGTTATCAGTCCAGTGTTTAGTCATTGTTCGCTCAGCGGACGCCGGTCTGCTCCACGTCAGGCCATCAGCCTCGCTGCCTCTATCCTTTAACTCTCTTATCCCTACCCTCCCTGCCCTCCACCCTCCCTGATCCCAACCCTTTGCTCGGGTGCACATCCTGTGACTGGTGAGGGCTTTGGGACGTACTCCCGACTTGAAAAGTGCTGTGTACATGTCACTTGTTGTTGTTGTTGTTGCCACCTTGGTGCTCAGATGGTTAGTTTCTGGATTGAGTTCAGTTGACTTGAGCCAGTTCTAGTCCCATTTCCCCATTCGTGGCCCCGTCTGGGGTCTTGTTGTGCGGGAGCCTAATTTCAGATGTGGCAGATTATCGTGAACACAATGTTGTTGCAGTGGAAGCTTTTCACATGCAGCAGCTTCATGTGCTGAAATAAACTGTTTCTATTCAGTGCAATGATGCCACACATCATGCATCACCCAACCTCCCAGCCTGGCTCATCAGCAAGAAGCTGTGTAGGGAGATGGAATACTTATTTCCTCTCTTAAGAAATAAAAAAAACAATGATAATAATAATAATAATCCTTATGCCTATAATGTTCAAATGCTTCAGAACTGCTCAGTGAATTGCTGTGCCTGTGTGATGACAAATTGTGGACAAACACAGAAGCAATTTTGCACACAGTGAGGTTCTGCGGAAAGCCATGAGGTGAATGATTGATTCTTTCTGCAGTATTGTTCCGAGAGAAACTCCTTTCTCGTTCTGAATAGTGACGTGGTATCTTTAACAGTCATTGCATCAGGCAGGCAGGGCCTTGGTTTAATGTCTCATCCTGCAGAGTCCTGTAGTTTAGTTAGTGATTAGAGCACTCGCCTCTCAAGTGAGAGAACCTGGGGTCGATTCCCGGGCTGGGAGAAACCTCGGGCATGTTTTCTTACTCTACATGACTTACCTAGCAGTAAGTAGGAACCCGGTTGTTAGTTGGTGTATTGTTTTTCCAGGGGCAATAATCCCAATCAAAAAAATAATAATACAGTAATTTGGTCACTCAATCCATGGCTGTTTGTGGGACACTCCTGTGCGCAATTGGCTGCCGGTTTTCCCTTTGCAAGATACTGTACACAGCCAACTGACTTCACAGTATGTTTTGTGAAGTGTTTTGAGACGTCTCGAAGACGTGATTATTATGATTATAATTATTACCCGAAAGTCAGGGCGGGGGCTCGAACCCCACGAAACGCCAAATGCTGGCCAGTTATCATGGATGGCCAGCATTTGGCGTCAAGCTGGGCAGATGAAGCATGACTAACAGTGGAATAATAATAATCCTCGCATTTGATGTAGTCCTTTTCACGCCTTCTAGACGTCTCAAAGCGCTTCACAAAATATACTGTAAAGTGAATTGTCTGTGTATTTGTGGGCTTAACGCGGCAGGCAGCCAATTGCGCACAGCAGTGTCTGCACAAACAGTCTGAATGAAGCTCAGGAATTGGGTTGAAAACATGGAGGCCTGGAAAGGACGTCTCATTCCTGTGCCGGTGTGAAGCCAAGGATTAGCGTACGGTCCCAGAGCTAATAAAACAGTACGCTAACCCGCTCGCCGAGCCAAGCTAATTCTCCAACACAATTATGTTGTATTTATTGATCCGCTACTCGGAATGTGGCTCACATTAGAGGCTGCCGTTAGTGGCCCACAACCAATTTGGATTTGGACGCGAGCAGGGAGTTTGGGATCAGGAGTGGGAGGGGAGGTGGGCAGGGAGGGTGGGGGGAGGGCAAGGAGGGTAGGGAGGGTTGGGGGTAGGAGGGGTGGCTTGGGCAGGGAGGGTAGGGAGAGTTGGGGTTGAAGCGGGAGGGAAAGGCAGGAGGGTAGGAAGTGTTGGGGGTAGGAGTGGGAGGGCATGAAGGGTGGGGGTAAGAGAGGGAGGGCATGGAGGGTGGGGATAGTGGAGTGAGATGTGCCTCATGTGACCTGTGGGTGGGTGGATGGGTGGATTTGGGGCGATGGTAAATCCATGTGCAACATTTTTTTTTAAATGTTTTTTTTATTATATCGTTTGTATAAATTACGCCTTGTGACTTGCAGCAGACTGTGTGTCAGATCAATTTCCTTTTGCGCTGCTGCTGAGGGAGGGAAGCCAGGTGTTGCTCTGTGCCTTCCAGCCGGAATGAAATATCGGACATTTTATTGGAAATGAAAGCTACCTTTTATTCTCCTCCTCTGATCAACCCCCCAAAACCTCCAGCCCCGTCACCGTCCCTCATTCGTCATGTGCTTCAATCACCTTTTACTGATTGCTGAGCTAAGCTGATCTCTCAAACCATGGAACTAAAGTTCCTCAATGATGTATTGACTGCCGGCCGTTCACTGTACGTGCTCCCAGAGGATTTAATAACTTAATGGAAACATTCCTCAGGCATACCTAAGATGTATATTAGAGAGAGACTAACCACCCCCTCTCCACCCTCCACCCCACGCCCCCTCCCCCATACACCACCACTCTCTCTCTCTCTGCCCCTTTCCTTTCTATCAGAGTGCTCAGTGGTTAGAGCAATCGTCTCGCAAGCCAATTCCTGGGTTCAATTCCTGGCAGGGCGATATCTTGAGCAAGTTCTCCTTACTCCACAGTCCTGATAATAATTGTCCACAAAAAATATAATCAAATGAGTCACTTAAATCCACGGCTGTTTGTGGGGACACCGCTATGCGCAATTGGCTGCCGCGTTTTGCCGCCCACAAACATACAGTCAATTCACTTGATAGTATATTCTGTGAAGTGCTTTGAAACGTCTAGAAGACGTGAAAAGCACTGGATCAAATGCAAGGATTATCCTTCGTATTATTATCATGATGGACTCCCTAATGGTGGACAGTCTTGTAAAGTGACCTGACAAGCAGTGAAATCAGACTGAACCACTCCCTTTCAATTGGAACTTTAATTGAAAATATTCTTTAATTAGATCCCTCATTCCTTCCAGCAAAATGTCTTGCTGCTCAAGATCCCTTGATTGAATTTGCTGTGTAATATGAAGCTGGCAGCTTTGCTTCTCAACCTATAGCTGTAGTTTGGTAACCACTTGTAATATCATGGATCTGATATTTTATAGGCAATCTCCACGGAACTAGATTCAGGGCTGTTCGAGTCAGGAGGACAAAACCAGTATCCCATTTATATTAATGAATTAAAATACGCACAGTTCGAAACAATTGTAAAATATTTATTGGCCACAAGCATATAAATTAAGTCGGAGTCTTAATACCTGAAATAAAAGCACCGACAGTTTGAGCATAATAATAATAAAAATCCTTGCATTTGATATAGTGCTTTTCACATCTTAACGACGTCTCAAAGCGTTTCACAGAATATGCTGTAAAGTGAATTGACTGTCCTCCATGTCCCCCCAAATCCTCGGCTCCACCCTCGGCGGCTGGGCCTTCAGCTACTACGCCCCGAGGCTCTGGAATTCCCTTCTTCACTACCTTCGCCTTGCCCCCTCCTTTCTCAGTTTCAGCTCCCAGCTGAAGACCTTTCTCTTCGACCGCACCTTTGGTCATCTTTCTACCCCTGTCCCTGGCTCGGTCCCGGGATCCGTTACTGTGAAGCGCTCTGAGACGCCGTTCGGCATAGAGGGCGCTATATAAATCAAAGTAGTTTTGTGGGCGAAACGTGGCAACCAATTGCACACAGCAGTGTCCCCACAAACAGGCCTAGATTGAAACGACCAATTTATTATTGTTTTTTTTTAGGGATTCTTATCAGGCATGTGTGTGTGGAGTAAGGAAACTTGCCCCAAGTTTTTGGCCTGACCTGCCTGGATTCGAACGCAGGTCTTATGCTTGTAAAGTGAGTGCTCTAACCACTGGAGCTACAGGACTCCACAATCCAATATTCCTCCTGACCACAAACTGCACATCACTGAGTGACGAGCTATCAAGAATTCACTGTGTTGTTGAGGGCTTGCATATGGGAGATCCATTCAACCCATGAATGCACTCCATCCACTTGCACTCAGTGGTATTTCTGCGCACTCTCTTCCCCAAAGTTATCTTCCACCAAATAGTGAATTCAGCCTTCAAACCAGTCCGGCTTCTTTGTTGTTTTATGTGTGTCCAGCGAATTCCTGTTAAACCGATAACTCGTCGCTCGGAGGGGAAAAGCGGTCAGTAACTATTTTATCAGGGGTGGAGCTGTTAAGACTCCGGTATGAATGCATAGATAACTAGAGTCGGGATATTGGTAGCATGTGGCAGTGATAAGATAAGCCAGGGGCGGGCGAGTTATCACGAGTTTACTGTATGTATGTATTAATGAGCTGTTAATATTGTGAAGGTAGTGACATAATTATCACCGGTGATATCTCATACACTCTCCCCCACCACCCCCTTCCCCCCCCCACCCCACCTCTCCCTCCCGATCCTACGATGATTATCCAGGCTTGTTGTTTGAAGGCACGTTCTCGCTGATCAGATGTGCTATATACTATGTGCAAGTTGTTGATGAGTGTCAGCAATGATACCAACTGTGAACATTCTGTCACTGTTGCGCTGCAATATTGTCAATGGAACATTAACCCTGGCAATGCCAGCTTTCGAAGCTGGCTGGTTCATTTTTTCAATGGATTAGCTTGACTGGCCCTGTGTCACGCTCCCTCCCAATGCTTAGAGTTCCTCAGAGTGTTTTTTGTGTGTGTGTGCGTGTGTGCGTACAGCAGTCACTTCGAATACGAAACGATAAAAGCAGTTATTTCCGTCTCCCTCTTTCCCTAATCTCTACCTTTTCTGTTTTGTGTTTGTTATGCGGATTTCCTTCCCTGCCTTATCTCTTGCTTTCGCTCTAATAAAACGCTCCCCTTTTCTCCTCTGACACCACCCAATCCAGATGGTGACTGCTGGGGAAGGCGAAAGCCGAACTAGATAGACCATGGTCTGATTTTTCGTCCAGCGTCCCTTATGTTCTTCTGTAGCTCAGTGGTTAGAGCACTCGCCTTACGAGTGTGTCCTGTGTTCGAATCCAGGCAGATCAGGGCGAAACCTTGGGCAAGTTTCCTTACTCCACAGACACGCCTAATAATAATCTGTCAAAAAAAAACACAATAATTAAAAATTGGTTATTTTCAATCCACAACTATTTGTGGGGATGCCGCTGTGCGCAATTGGCTGCTGCATTTCTCCCACAAATATAGTCAATTCACTTTACAGAATATTCTGTGAAGCGCTTTGAGACGTTGATACAATGTGATTATTCTTACGGTTGCTGAAACCTCCTTTGCTGCAACTTCACCTGGCATTAGTTGGGTTAGGCGGTGGCACAAAGTTTCTTCCCGATTATGTGTAACAACAACGACAACTTGCATTTATATTATGCCTCTCACACAGGCTAGCGCCCCAGAGCGCTTAACTGTGGTGGAGCCCGAGTGAGCGTGGGGAGGTGAATGTAAGCACGGACGAAGAGAAAGGTCTTCAGGCATGAACTGAAGATAATAATAATCCTTTAATCCTATTTTATATAGCGCTTATCACGTCTTCCAGATGTCTCGAAGTGCTTCACAGAATATACTGTAAAGTGAGGTGACTGCATATTTTGTGGGTGAAATGCAGCAGCCAATTTCACACAGTAGTGTCCACACAAACAATTGTGGATTGAAATGACCAAATTATTATTGTATTTTTTTCTTGAGGGATTATTATCCTGCGCGTGGAGTAAGGAAACTTGCCCAAGGTTTGGCCTGTCTGGAATCGAAGCCAGATCTCTCACTTGTAAGGCGAGTGCTTTAACCATTGAGCTACAGGACTCCAAGATGGGGAAGGAAGGGGCAAGGTGGAGGGATAGAGGGAGAGAAAGTTCCAGAGTTTAACAATCAACTCTATCTTGGGCGAATTTTAGCCGATTTCAGATGTTCAAAACAACTGATGAGCTAACAGGAGATGGAAGCCAATGTTAAGATGATACACTTTGGGGAATTATAGAGCAGTATCTCTTTGCTGCTTTCTCCCGAATCTCTGCTTCTCGCTCCTTCCCTCTCTGCTTTCAAAGCCCACCCGAGAAGCGAACTCCATCACAAAACTTTGCGTTCAACTGGTGAGAGTTTTGAACGCGAATCCTCCATCCCCCAAACTATTTGTGGTGGGGTGGGTGGTGAGGGTGGGGAGGAATCGCCTCAAGTCAATTAAGTTGCAGATTTCAACTCGCTCCTAATTTTGCTGCGTTCTTTCGAAATAAACAAACGAGATCTTGCCCGTCAAACCTGAGATGGTCAGTGAGCGCATTAATCATTCTGTTAAATCAAGCACTTAATCAGCTGAAGTGACTCTCTTAATTCCTCTGTATCCTAGCAACAGTGTTAGCTGTCAGAGCTTGGCACTGTAACTCTCTGCCTAGGGCTCTGTGGCCTGCAGCACTATTTTTTTTACTCCTTGAAGCACGAGGGGAATAGAGTGTGGGGAGAGAGCCCTGGGGTACTGCTGCCTGCAGACCTATCATCTCCAATGTGGTATGAACTCAGTATCCGTCCAGCGGGAGGAACTCCGCAGGCAATTCCATCGCAAATTCTGCAAGAAAATATCTCCCAAATGTTAGCGTTATTCAGTGAATTAAATAGCTGCACTTTGATAAGCATTGCAGCAAAATAAAGGAGGGGGTGTGAAGGAGAGGGTGGGGGGAGGAAGGGGGAGGGAGGCAAGGAGGGAGGGTGGGATGTCATCAAGGATGTGTATAATTAACGAGTAATAAATAATGTTTATTCAGAACTTCACCAGCAACGGGAAGGTTTTCAAAAGCCTTCTGAGGCTCCAGATTCCTCCTACTCCTGTGCAGCTATTTTGCCTTGAAACAATTGTATATTATGTGTGTGTGTGGCAGTGGCTGGTGAGGGGGTTGGAGCAGATTTGTGGATTGATTTGGAAGCAGGTTTTCAAAGAAACTGTTGCAGATTTGAGACTGAATTTTGACATTTTTCAAAAAATCCCCCAAATCCACAATTCTTCCCGATCTTAGTCTTTGAGACAAATGGCCGTATGTCTGTGACGAGGTGGAATTTTTGGGCCATGGGTTCAGTGACCCTGAACTTCCACCATTTCAGTGGTTAGAGCACTCGCGTTACAGGCGTGAGACCTGTGTTCGAATCCAGGCAGGTTTGGGCGAAACCTTTTGCAAGATTCCTTACTCCACATGCGCGTCTAATAATAATCCCTCCAAAAAAAACACAATAATAAAATTGGTCATTTTCAACCCACGACTGTTTGTGGGGACGCTGCTGTGTGCAATTGGCTGCCGCGTTTTGCCCACCACCATACAGTCAATTCACTTTACAGTATATTCTGTGAAGCGCTTTGAGATATCTAGAAGACGTGAAAAGCGCTGTATCAAATGCAAGGATTATTATAATATTATTATAAACAGTTTCTCCTTGTTCACTCTGCCAAAACCCATCACAATTTGGAACACTTCTATTAAATCTCCCCTTAACCTTCTCTGCTCTGAGGAGAACAATCCCAGCCCCATAGGAAGCATTCCCCCCACTCTTCCGGGATTTGGGATTGATTCCGTGCCTAACTGATGGATGAGTCTCTCTCTCTTTATAATAAATAATAATAATCCTTTCATTTGTCAGCGCTTTTCACATTTTCTAGATGTCTCAAAGCACTTCACAGACTGTACTATAAAGTGAAATTGACTGTATATTTGTGGGCAAAATGAGGCAGCCGATTGCGCACAACAGCATCTCCACAAACAGCCGTGGGTTGAATGACCACATTGAGAGACTAACGTCATTCTCCTATTGTTCCCTTTTGTTTTCGCTCTCTTTTCCTTTGCCCCCCCCATCCACCCCTCTCTTTTTTTTCTCTCCTTTGAATATTTTCTCCTCCCCCCTCTCGTTCTTTTTCTCACTTGCTTTAATTTTCTCTCTCTCTTATTCCGTATTCAGTTCATTATCTCTTCAGAGCTTTGAGCCCCAAGCTGCTAAATACAGAGTCCTTCACGATGGGTGACATCTCTCTGAGAATAAAAACTTTTATTTTAAGAGGCTGCTTTTGATGTTTCTGATCAATCGCTGAGTCCCCACTTAGGATCTAAAGGTTTAAATACTCAACACAGTCATGAGTTTTGCATGGGAGCGTTTATTTCCATATCTCCGTTTGCACCATCTAGTTCGAGAGATATCAAGAGGCAGATTGAGGTGTCACTGTGGCTCCATTAATATGGTAGAACTCTGGCCTCTCAGACAGAAACTTATGGGTTTGAGCCCCACGTCGCAGCTTTGGTCTCGTGGTCTAGGCTGACGCTCCAATGCATTGCTGTAGGTGGGGGGAGTGAGTGTTGCGATCTTTCCAATGCCATATTAAGCCAAAGTTTGGCCTGCAATTTATGGAGGTAGAGAGCGAGCGAGAGAGGGAAACGTGCGATTGGAATGGTTGGTAATTTGTGTATCACCTTGTATAATCCTGGTGTGTGATATCTGCATTTGTTCGATATGGCGCCTTAGCACTCACGTCTCAAAGCACGTAGACTGCAAAGTCGCAGAGTAGACTGCAAAGTGAAATTACTGTATTTTATGGGTGAAACAAGGCATCGAACCTGAGTCCTCTCACTTGTGAGGCCGTGTGTTTCAAGCAATATACTACTGGATTCCTTCTGAACAGCCATCCGTTTCATTCGGTAGGAATCCACTTTAGTACTTTGAGCTCACGGTTTAATTGGACACTCCTTTGGATGAGACTTTGAATCGAGCTCCCAGAAGAATATAAGAATTAGGAGCAGGAGTAGGCCATTCAACCCCCTCTGCTTGCCCCGCCATTCAATAAGATCATGACTCATCTTCTAATCTAACCACCTACCCGCCTTATCCCCATATCCCGTCGAGCTGGGCATTTAAAGAAAGTTTGCAACACAATTGGAAAAGAGAAAGGAATTTCTCCTGATGTCCTGAGTGACAATTCTCCAGAAAGATCGGCCAGTCGTTTCGTACCACCGTTTGTGAGAACTCGCTGCACAAATTGGCTGCAGCGATTCCTGCAAGAATACACCGTCTACACCCTTAACAGCAAGTCCCTGTGAATTACTTTGACCTGTTTCGACCTGATTGAAGCGGTGTCTAATGCAAACCATTATTTCTGTATTATACGCCATCTCCCCCCAACAGATAAGAAGGTTCCTTTTGCAAGCTGTGTGTTGACTGTTTGCTTGTGTGAATCAGTTGATTTTAAAAGAAACCTATGTTCTTTTTTTAAACCGCGCTTGCTATCAGGCAAGCATGAAAAGGTGTTGTTTTTATTTTACACACGCACACAATATCTCCAGGCTTGTGATCTAAGCGCATGAATTTTGGCTTTTAATATTTACATCTGTGCTGTATGATTATAAATGGAATGTCCTGGACAGAAAGCTGAGAGATGTGATAAATCTTTCCACTTGTGAGATTGAGTGCATGGAAATGTGCATGTTTGCTCCTTGGCTCTGTGCCTTGAGTTTAATTTACTTTCCTCTGTGGTTTGATATACCTGGCTGCATTTTTTTTTAATAATTATTTTCATGAAGTTTGTGTTTTATCAAGTTAATGTACGTGAGTGCCGGAAGATGGAATGATTTCTCATTTTGAGAAAACATACTGCCAGGGACTATTTGATTAGATTATAAACCAAATCTCCCTCCACTCAACAAGACACTGTTCTCCCAAAAGTGATTTAGGCTGCTTTGCGTTGAATGTCACATGCAGACAACTGGATTTTGTACTGCATGTGGACAGTGCAATTACAGGTGTAGTTAATTGAGTAATTAACCAAAGAAAATGATTTATTAATTATGTAATTCATTAACTTGTTGATTATCTAGGAACCTTGTTTTAAGAATAATAATGCTTGCATTTGATAGAATGCCTTATCCCATTGTGGAGGCATCTCAAAGGGCTTCACAGAATATATTATTGGGTGGATTGTCTGTGTATTTGGTGGGCGAAATGCATGATTTTCTTTTTGGAAGGTTTATTATCTTGCAAAGCCGTCATTAATCGACTAACAACCGAGGTTTTACTTGATGCTAGGAAAACAGAGGCATATAAGTAAGAGAACTTGCCCCACCTGGGAATCGAACCCAGGTCCTCTCGCTTGCGAGGCAAGTGTTCTAACTACTACTCTACAGGACTCGGCGATATATTATAATCCTGGAGTAACTGAGTTTAGGGAAACTTCTACACAAATCAGTGATGTGGTTCACTCTGTGAACCTGCACTGATCTTCCCCTACCACTCACCCACAAACACACACACAGAAACACACACACACACACAGTAGGCATGTCAATGCCTGGAAAAGCAAAGTGGTGATTAGTAATCATGAGTATGCCTCAGCTGGCAAATGCCAAATTGGCTGTGACTTGGCCCCACGGTGCGGGCAAAGCCAGCGGTATGACTGCAAACCTCGGTGTTTTGATGGCTCCTCTGTCCCTGTCTTGTTCACGGGAGGGAAGGGGGCTTGTTGTGTTTTGCAAGCTACAGTTCCAGTGTTGATCTCAGTTGTCCTGGAACCTTTCCCAGTGTTTCTTTCACACTCGCCTGTCACTGGCCACATGTCTCCAGTGCAAGCTTCGACTCGGCTCAATGAATCCTTTGTCAGATGTGTGTGAAAGGACTTTTCTTCAATTTTTCTCCCACTTCCTGGCTTGTGCACTGAGTGTCTTGCAAGTGGTCCTAGTGCCCAATTTCCTATCAGCATCTGAAGCGCTGAGGACATGCCTCACCTTATGATTGCATTACAAATCTTTTACCGCAAGAAATTTCGCCCACAAAATGTACAGTCGATCCACTTTACCTTGGAGCCCTGTAGCTCAGTGGTTAGAGCACTCGCCTTACAAGCGTGAGACCTATATTTCGAATCCAGACAGGTCAGGTCGAAACTTTGGGCAAGTTTCCTTACTCCACACACACGCTTAGTAATAATCCCTCCAAAAAAAGCACTTTGAGACATCTCAACAATGTGCCAAGGCGCTGTATCAAATGCAAGGATTATTATTTTGTGAAACCCTCTACAAACACATAGTCATAGTGTAGGTATATGCCGACAAGTACACAGTTGCTACGCTTGCTTTCCAGCAAATTCTGCGAAGCGTTTCGATGATGTAATAAGGCTCTATATCTAATGCACAGATTATTATTTATTATTAGTTAAAATCTTTCCAGGGGGATTTCTGAACCTTTGAAAGGGAACCATTTTGGGACTTTTTTGGAACCAACTTGATGTGATAATTATAACAACGTCACCTTTTACTCTGCCCTGGTTATCCATTTCTTTATTGTGTTGACTCGTCAGAATTTTGAGCTGGATTTGTGGAAATCCATTTACTTTGGCTTCGTATCCAAATATCTTGGCAATGAATTGGGGCCATTTACAAATCGCTGATGTTGTAAATCAATGGTCTTTTATTTCAATAGATTTAAATTTCGAGTTGTCTCCGTCACTGGAAATGAGAGGGATTGTATGGTGAAAGTGGAAAGGTTTTCTAAAAAAAAATTTGGTCAGCTGGATGACTGACACACATACATGCGCAATCTCACCATGTTTAAGATTAACAACCCGAACTGGGAGATCCACCTATACATTAACGTTTCCCTATGTCTCTAATGCAATGTGCACTCTATTCCCCCAGAGAGATCTACCTTGCTTACCTCATCCCAGACGTAACGTGGAGTCTTGTAGCTCAGTGGTTAGAGCACTCACCTTCCAAGCGAGAGACCTAGGTTCAATTCCAGGCAAGTCAGGGCGAAACCTTGGGCAAAATTTCCTTAATCCACACTCCTAATAACAATCTCTTGGAAAATAAAGACACTAATAAATTGGTTATTTCATCCAGGACTATTTGTGAGACACTGCTTGCGGGTTTCACCCACAAATATACAGTCAATTCACTTAACAGTAGAAGACGTGAAAGGCACTATGTCAAATGCAAGGATTATTATTAGAATTATTATATTAATCACAGGCTGGTGGAGAGCCAAGATTTGGTGAGACTCGAGAATGATGGAGTTTAACCAGCTGAAACCCTGTAGTTGGCCACGGAGAGCAATGATCGCAAGTGTCTCGCTGATGGTCCATTGAGGGCCACTCGATCCATCTGGACTTTGACCTGCAGGTTATGGATGGTTTGGAATTGAGAAGGGCAGGGGTCACGGAGAGTGGGGGTGGGAGTGGGAGTGTGGCTGAAGGTACAGTCAAAGAGGAATAAAGATTCCTGGGACCAGGCCTTGAAGGGCGCAAGGGAGGGTAATGATGTGGGGGTGGGGAGGGGGTGCAAGGCGGGGGTGCATTTGGGGATAGAGTTCCAGAGGGTAGGGTGGTGGAGGAGGGGACTGGCAGAAAAGCTGAAGGCACTGATAAGAATTGAATTGACATGATATTGTGAATCTAGAAGTCCATTCAGACCATCTCCTTGGCGCCCCCCCCCCCCCCCCTCCCATTCTGAGTCAGACAGCTGGAGTTAGAGGCACTGGGCTCCTTTTGTTCTAGTGTTGGCTGGCCAGGTGCTTGGAACTACTCCATACAGGCTAATTAGAATGTGTGCCATCCACTGACAGGCAGTCACGTAGCTCAGTACAACACTGCCGGCCCTGCACTGCATAGAGCATCTGAAAGCTCGCTTCAATTATTTCACAGCTCCCTCCGAAGTATACATTTTTAATTCCCTTCCTCGATGTGCTGGGGTTCAGCTGGCAGATTCACTCCCGTTTCTTTCTAGCCTGTTTTCCGATGGCCTGTTTCCATCGCAGCATCTTCAGATGGAGTCGGTGCCATCGACTGTATGATTCATCCTAATGGGAATTGGATCGATTCTGGAAGGGTTGGGATGCGGGGATGTATGGGGTGGGGGGAGGGGTGGAGGGAGCAGGAGTGGGATTCGGGTGGATGATATGAAGACAAATGCTAGCACAGACGTGATGGGCTGAACAGCCTGTTTCTGTCCTGTAACATTTTTTTCTTTAATGATGTCCACCCTCAGTCCTTCACTTAGATCTCTCAATCCACCCTACCCTAGCTCACACCATAATAGAGATCGCTACCACTGAGCCAGGCTTGTGTGTCAGCCTGGCCTAGTGGTAGCGCTCTTGCCTCAGAGTCAGAAGGTTGTGGGTTCAAGCCCCAAGTCAGGACATGGAATCATTCCAATGTAGTGTTGCAGTGTCGGAGGTTCCGTCCTTCGGATAAGATGTTAAACCGAGATCCCATCTGTATGTTCAGGTGGACATTTACAGATCCTACCCCGCTATTCAAAAAGAGAAGGCAGTTTCTCTCTCTCTCTCCCTGATTTACTGGCCAACAATCCCCCAAATAAAATTAGCCACTCACTCCAGGGCTGTTTATGGGACACTATTGCTGTGAGCAATTGGCTGCCGCATTTCACCTCCTTTATAATATATCTTGCGAAGCACTTTGAGACGTCTCAACGATGTGATGTGGTGCGATATCAAACACAAGCATTATCATTCATGCTCGCTTCCCTTCTGATGTACCAATATGACCATAGGAGTTAATATTATGGGCTTGTCCGTGTCCGTTGCAAGATTGAAATGCTTTGCCAGTAACCTGCAAGAGGGTTTTCATTCACTCATTCTGTGAAGACTTTTATTTGCCAATAATGATCAATGGACTTGTTATATTTATGGCACTTGGCCTACTGGTTTTCAGCCAGTGAAATGCAATTTGATTTTCGGTCATTAGTAGATTCAGATGATGGCCCATGTTAAGTGTAGCCTGCTTCCTTCCCTAAGTTCCCTCTCTCTCATTTTCAAATTTATCCCAAATGCACGGGTTGAATCTTAATTGAAGAAATGGACTTGAAATTGGCAAATAAGCTGCTGAAGGAGGGAATGGGGGCTTGGGAACATCAATAATTCTAGCAACGCATGTTGATTTTATTGACAGGGTGATCAATAACCTCATTGACTCTCATCAACTCCAAGTTATTTCAGATCAAGCCGAAACCCATGTGCGGAGCAGCGAATGGAAGCCGTGTGTATCGGTCTGTACCAGACTGGTACAGAGCTGGCTGATTGCTGCTCAAGCGGGCAGAGGATTGAGGAGATAGAAACATCAAGGAGGCTTTCTGAACAGCGGGGTCCTTGGTCTCCATTGACTTGTGACTCAGTTCACCTGAGATCCCGTCCACTGATGTTCCTCAAGCTAGACCACCATTGGTGACGTGACCAATGCCTCAAGCCTCGCCCAACGTCCTCACACGCAATCTTTTCAGTCACGGGTCAGACACCCCCTGGTTGACTAGTTCTCCGTGCTCACACAGAGGGTGGTGAGAGCGTGGCATTCTCTGCCACACGTCACATTTGAGACAAGAGTCATTCTGAAACAGGGGCGTGTGGAGTAAGGACACTTGTCCATCGAATCCAGATCCTCTTGCTTGCGAGGCGAGTGCTCTAGCTGCTCTTACAGGACTTCACTATGAAAGGGCTGGCTGAGTGTGCCTGAGAGCATGAATAGTCTAAATGGTTGAAATAGAGAAAAAGACCAATGTAGATTGGATGGCCCAAATAGACTTTGTTTGTCCGGTAACATAATTTGCACTTGTCTTTCGCCTGGATTTCTAAATTTTACCCTTTTCTGCTGGTGTAATTACCAGTTTACACAGCCCGTCCACGCGCTTTATTGTATCTCTCGCGCTCTCTCTCTTCGCCAGTTGAGAAACCATCTGTGTAAAATTCTGTTACATTTCTGTGTAATTGTAACCCTTCCCAATCTAGCTTTGCGAGTTCAATCCTATCATCCCAACAAAAATCTAGTTTACCCGATGACTCCCATTTATCTATCTGCCAGTTGGGTTATTCCTTGTTGAATTGACTTGTTTTAATCTGATATGTCTGCATAATCCTTTCTTTTTTGGGCACTCCCATTACTCAGTGAACATGCTTGAGTTGGAAGATTAAGTCAATGCACACAAATGCTACTCCTTTGTCTTACTTAAAAAAAAGCCTTGAGACATTCTCTGATATCTATTCCCTCTTGTGAGTGGCTGCCAATCCCTCCACCTTGTTTCCTCCCTTTCCTCTTTCAAGGCCGGTTTGAAGACTTTCCTCTTTGACCGTGCCTTTTGTTCCCCCCTGAACTTTTCGACCTCCCCTACGTGTTTCACCCCTTCCCAAACACTCCCCTCCCAGCTCGGGTCACACGCCTCCTGTGCAGCGCCTTAGGACGTCCTCCCGACGTGAAAGGCGCTTTATGAGTTTAAGTTGTTGTTGTTGTTGTTGCCTGGTACCTGATCCCAGAGTCTTGGGATGTCCTCCCTCTGTGAAAGGCACTTTACAAATGTAATTTTGTATTGTATAATACTTCCTGCCTCCATTCCTTCAACTTGGCCCCTCTCTACCTTTAAATCCCACCTTAAAACATACCTCGTTTGACCACACCTATCGATCACCTCCCACGTTTTCGCTTCATCCTTGCTCCAGCAGTATGATACAGTAGCCAGAGAGAGCATATATTTCACTGAATCTCATTACGATACTGGGGGAGACATATTGCGCAGTCGATCGCAGGGCTAGGTAGAGGGAGACGTAATAATAATAATAAATAATAATCCTTGCATTTGATATAGCGCTTTTCACGTCTTCTAGACGTCTCAAAGCGCTTCACAGAATATATGGCAAAGTGAATTGACTGTATACTTGATGGGCGAAACATGGCAGCCAATTGCGCACAGTAGCATCCCCACAAACAGGTGTGGATTTAAATGACCAATTTTAAAAAAAATTGGGAGGGATTATTATTAGGCGTGTGGAGTAAGTAAACTTGCTCAAGATTTCGCCCTGACCTGCTTGGATTCGAACACAGACCTCACGCTTGTAAGGCGAGTGCTCTAACCACTGACAAAAATTGGATTGAACTGCATAAGTTCAGAGCAGTTAGTGCTGGGGACTTTGTGGACCAGATGTGCATTATGATGGAAGTCTATGAGTGTTTATCTCTTAGAAATATGTCTAACCAACTAAAGAGTAAAAATCCCACACAGCTCTGATTAATGGGTCATTTTCGAGCTCCGAGGAATGTGTCAAATCCTTAAACAAGGTTGTTCATTTCAAAGGTGTTTTTTCTGTAACTGAACTTTATTTTAAGAACTGCAGTGTAGGGAATGTACTTCAATGTTCAAACTGAATGCAACAATTTAGCAAGTTCTGGATGCTCTGAGATGCTCCGTAAACAAAGTAAATCTGGGTGGAATTCCTATTCGCGAGCTTGCATCCCAAGATGCACTTGCTCGCAATTATCTTTCAGTGATGGCTCGATCTTGCGACTCAGACTCTTGTCCCCCGCTTGGTGGAGCGATCTCGGATTGAAGCCTGTTATCTTCTGTGTGTAGCGTCCTATCTGTAGACAGTCCATTTATTTGGGGTTAAAACGGTTCTGTTTGATGAGGAATAACTGTACTGGGGAACAAGGTAAATCGGAATGTGTTTGAAACTTCCCAGTCAGTCAAGCGCTTCCAGACGCTAACTGTGTGAAAGGCGCGATATAAGTGCAAGTTGTTGTTGTTTTACTTGTGCTGGTATTAGGCGCATGTCAGCAGAATTCGCCCTTTGGGGCGCTCGTCTTTACGGGACAGGCTCGATACAAATGTAGTTTGTAGTAGTTGTTGTTGTTGTTGGCTCCAAAGCCACATGACGCAAGGCATATATGCCCTGCCTTTCCTGCGGAAATTAAGCAAGAGGGAAGGCATACAAGAGAGCGAGGCCTCTACAGCTATATCTCATTGTTGTTCCTGGAGTGTTGCTGTGTAGATTTGTTGCCTTGTTTTTCCTTTAGAAAGACGTTCCCTTCACACATTTTCGATCAATTATATTCTGTAACCTACAGTGCTTTGCAACGTTTATTTTTACATGAAGGGTGTTATCTGAACACAAGTTGTTGTTATGTAGGATGCTAAGTGGGAGATAGATACAAACAGAGAACAAAGCTTTCAGAAACATCAGGGCAGAAGGACCTGAGGGCATACATTCCGGCACGTAACAAGCAATTTTAGGATTAGACACCAGAATTCTCTTCAAGGTTATTCACTGCAAGCAAGAATAGGTGACCAGAAAAGCTGGTCCTAGCCAGGACCCCGACCTTGTCCAAGCAATGACTTAGTTACAGACCAGCCTGACAGCTCATCAGCAGGATTTGGAAGGTTGGATTGGGACAGGGATGGTTCCCACTCATCTCCTTGTTAACACTGCAGGCCAAAGGCCACACATTCTTAGTTGGACAAGCAGTGGGAAAGCTTGCCAGGCAGCGCTCTCAATGGCAAGCCATGGTGGTTTTAGCTGGATCGAGTCCAGCAGTTACCCCAACACACAGTGGGGACGCTCACGCTTACCCAATCCCAAAGAGGATTAGGCGCAGAGTGGCAAGAGCCAAGTCTTGGGGACCGCAGTGTGTGTGTGTGTGTTGGAGTAACTGCTGGACTCGAACCAGCTAAAACCACCATGGCTCCAGGGAGAGAGTGAGTACACACTTCATTCCAGACACAGACATCTTTCCATGACTCATCTGGTTTGGAGACTCTGAAGCTCGGAGGACGGGTTTCCACACTTGTCAGATACCCACTTGACCAAAGAAAATGTTTTTATTGTTGGGGGTCTTGTAGTGTAGTGGTCAGCTCGCCTCACAAGGAAGAGGACATGGTTTAATGTCCTGGTCCGAGTGAAACCTTGGGCAAGTTTCTTTATTTCACATGCCACACGCCAACTAGCAATAAGTAGGAATCCAGTTGTTAGTGGATTGGCAGATCGCTTTCTGGGGGCAATAGTCCCCACTGAACTAAACCAAATAATAAAAATCGGTCACTTAATCCATGGCTGTTTGTGGGATGCTGCTGTGCATAATTAACTCAGGACGTTTTGCCCACAAATGTCACAGTCGAGCCATTTTACACTATATTCTGTGAAGCGCTTGGAGGCGTCCCAACGACGTGGTAAGGCACAACATCAAATGCAATTATTATTCCTATTATTTTCATTACTACATGGGGCAAAAGAGCCTTATCTTGTGGTTACAAAGTGGCCGAGTGCAGGGTTTAGATGCTCAGGAAATGGCAGTGCTGGAAGGTGGCCAGGAAGGAGCGAGTTAATTATCAGTGGTTTTAAAAGGAAAATAAAGGAAATAAACTAATGCGCGCATCCAAGAAGCAGTGACTGGAGCTGCAGTCCCTGTGATCGCACTGCATTTACCGCGCTCCTAATCCTGAACTTCAGAGTCATTCTAATCAGACAAAAGGCTTCCATTGTGACTATCTTCCTTGTCACACTGAGTTATAAGTAGGCTTATTAAAGATTGATATTAATGGAAATATTCAAAAAAAAACCTGCTGACTAAAGAAGTGTGAAGGATTGTTGCAAAGCTGTAAAATTGAATTTCAAGAGAGCGACTGGGACAGTTATCAGGCTTAAACAGAGCGGATTTACAAATTAATACAAAATCGTCATGTTTAAGTCAATCTGAAATTGTAAGACCTCTTGTGTGCAGCTTTCTTGAGACGTAAATCAAATTACTGGGCGCTCATAACACGCTTTGGGACTTGTTGAATGGTGACTCTCCTCTCCCCTCCTCCTCTCCCCTCTATCCCCGCCGTCCCCTCAGTTTTTCTTATAGTTTAATGAGAACTAACAGAGTTTGCCAGAGTAGGTGTCCGTTCAAAATCCGTTCACATTTTTAAGACTCAGGTGTTCAGTTTTGTTAGGTTAGGGTGTCAAAGGATATGCAGTACAAATCAGCCATGATACCCCTGTACCTATGTTCCCTCTCCCCCCGCCACCCAAACCTCCCTCTTTCTCCCCCACTCCTCCCCGCCCTATCCCCCTCCCACAATTTGACAGAAATCTGCAGAGTGGCTACTTATTCGTTGACGTCAAAGGATAAAACGAAAACCGTTGTGAAAGGATCCAGCCTCAGTCCATTTGGCAGAGAGATCTGAACACTGACATATTGCCTCCTCCTCACTCCTCCCCGCTTCCCGCAGCCTCATGTAGATATTGATTAGGTTTAAAAATCAAATTAAGATGCCTCAACGTAAGTGCCAATGTTAATGACCGCTTCTGTTGCCAGAAACTGATGCATGTTTTCCAAAGGCTAGCTTTTTCTCTCTCTCTTGTTTTCTCCCACAAAATATGCCGTCCATTCACTTTACAGTTTATTCACTTCAAAGTGCTTTGAGACAACAACAACAAAACTACACTTGTACAGCGCCTTTCACGTCAGGAGGACGACACAAGGGTTGGACAGTCATTGTGTCAGATCCGAGCTGGGGACGGGAGGAAGGGTGGTGGGGGAGGGAGGGAAGGGGTGGATTAGGAGTAGCTGATGGGACCATCGAAGAGGAGGGTCTTGAGGCAGGACTTGAAGGAGGCGAGGTGGGAGGGGCCAAGGCAGTGCGACTGTGGGATGGAGTTCCAGAGATTGGGGGCAGAGTGGCTAAAGGCTCGTCCGCCAATGGCAGGGTGGGTGGGTTGGGGGACATGGATCAGGCCGGAGCCCGCTGAGCTCAGTGGGTGGGCAGGTTGGGAGGTCGAAGATGTGATAAGGCGCTGTACCAAATGCAAGAAGTATTATTCTCTCTCTCTCTCACTTTCTCTCCCTCTGTCTTGCTTTCTCTCTCTCATACTCTCTCTCATTTCATTCTGCCTTGCTATGTTGACGAGCTTCCTGCAGGGTCCCCTGGTTTAGTTTGAGAGGTGTGTTGCCAGCGACGTATGAGCTGAGGAGGAAGGGGGGACACCGTGGAGAGAATCCTGCACTCAATTTTCCCAGAAACTGTATTTTTAAAATATATATATATATTTAAAATCCAAACAAACTTGTCTTCTCTGGAAGAAGGGAACACAATGGAAAGGAATCAAGAAATTAAATGATTGGCCTCTGAAGGACAGCACCTTCAACAATTCAGCCCTCTCCTCTCCCATCCTCTCCTCTCCGCCCTCCCTCCCTCCCCCAGTATGGTGCTGATGTGTCAGCCTACCAGCTGAGCTCAAAATCCCGTCGTAAGGTTTAAACCTTTCACCTTCAGACCCAGAGGTCAGAGCAATGCCGGGCTGACACCCAATTTACTGACAGTGTAATGAAAGGTACTGCCCATTTGATGAGCAAATGGTGTGTTAATGGTTCCCCTGTTTACATTAGCAACAGCAAGCGCATGGACAGGGGGTAGAGAGGTCATCTTGGAATATTTTCTTGCTGCTCATTAGTGGCACACGAGAAACACAGTACAAACGCTGGCTTTTATTTCTCTCTCTCTCTCTCTATCTCGCTCGCGCTTTCTCTCTCTCTCTCTCTTTCTCTTCCCCTCTAGTTATCTCAATCTATGACATCTCATCAATAGAGGTGATGGTGGGGATTAGGAGTATGATTAGACTCATTTGTACACAGGCATCTTTCAGGCCTGGCACAAATTGATTGGATTTTGGTTCAGATGCTTTGTTTCAAATGATAAATCAAACAGCTGAACAATAGGAGTTATTATTAACAAAAATAATGATCCTAGAATTTGATATAGTGTTTTTTTACGTCTTCTAGACGTCTCAAAGCGCTTCACTGAATACACTGAAAAGTGAATTGACTGTTTGTGGGCGAAACTCAGCTGCCAATTGCGTACAGCAGTGTCCCCACAAACAGTCGTGGATTGAAGTGACCGATTTATTATTGGGTTTTCTTGAGGGATTATTATCAGGAGTGTGGAGTTAGGAAACTTGCCCGGGGTTTCACTCTGCCCTGCCTGGAATCGAACCCAGGTTCCCTCGCCTGTAAGGCGAGTGCTCTAACCGCTTAGCTACAGGTGTTTGACTGAATTCCGTGGCCTGTCTCATTGACATTGCCTCTTCTGGGTCACTCTCGATGGCAGGATTGGTGCGACCACCTGGCTCAATCAGTGGCATTCTCACCTCCGAGGCAGAAGATTGTGGGTTCAAATCCCACGTTGGGATTTTGAACTCACACTCGAGGCTAACTAGTGTTGTATTGTCAGAGATGCCAGTCATTGGATGAAATGATAATATGGGATCCCGAATCTATGGGAGTTTTTGAGAAGAAGAGCCTTTCTCCCTATCTCTCTCTCTCTCACACACACACACACACACACGCACTGTCTGGCTAACTGTACCTAATCCAATGGATTCCTATGAGAAAACCTTGTTTTAAATCACTGCAACATCTTTGCTTCTAACACGGGGCTCCTTTAGCTTCAAGAGAAAAATTCTATCTAGCAAGACAATTAGCATAGAACACATCTGTTTGTGTGTGTGGTGGGGTGGGGGAGGCAGAGAGGAGTGGTGGGGGTGTGGGGGCGGTTAGGGGGTGGAAGAACGATTGGTATGTTTTCAAGCTGATAATTTAAAATGAACAGATTGATCATACAGTAAGTCTCGGTTTGTAATTGGTCTATGCTTTCCGCTGTAATCGTTGTTTAATTACTGGTGGAATTTCATTTATCTTACGGGTAGTTTGTCAGAACAATTTCCATTAAAATTTTCATTTCGCCAGTTTATTTACGAGGAAAAAAAAATTACTCGAGGGAAAATAACTGCAGCTGCAAATGACGGCCTCGGTCGGGCTGTTCACACAAACACCATCAAAACAGCCCGTTTGTCAAATGATGTAGCAATTCAAGTAGCCCGAAATTGGCCATTTTGCCTTCTAGATTTAAGGAGGTGTGAAAAATTCTTAAATCATTCATTCACTGAGGCTTAATCTGGAAGTTCGTTCCTTTTCAAGAACTGAAGTCCTGTGGCTCGCTCAGTGGTTAGAGCACTCGCCTTCCAAACGAGAGACCCGAGTTCAATTCCAAGCAGGGCAAAACCTTGAACAAGATTCCTTACTCCACACCCCTGATAATAATCCCTTCAAAAAATATTTGAAAATTGGTCATTTGAATCCATGACTGTTTGTGGGGACACTGCTGTGCGCAATTGGCTGCCGCGTTTCGCCCACACACATACATGCAGTCAATTCACTTTACAGTATATTCTGTGAAGTGCTTTGAGATGTGTAGAAGATGCAAAAAGCACTTGATCAAATGCAAGGATTATTATTATTATTAACTGCAGAAAACCAGCTTCCAAATCGAGATTGGATTTGAGCATTTTTCACAATTCGGTCAGAAATGACTTGGAGGGTGAGACTGGGTAGATTTCAGGCGTCAAGATACTCACATGTCTTCTGACTGAAGAATGGGTCTTGCCCTACGTATAATCTTAGTGATATTCGCCTCACAGTGAATCATCTCCACAGGATTTCCTTGGACCTCTCCCAGCTTCTCCATCATGCCCACACACTGCATTAATCAACAGGGGGTGGGGGATAGGAAAGGTCACCCCAAGCGAGAGCTCAGTGTAGGGAATGGCTTTGAGTCTGATGAGCGAACACAACTGTCAACTCTACGGAAACGAAAGACCGAGCTCATATCCAGCAGAGGGAATCCCTGCCCCTCCACAGGGCAAGCCTCTGTCATCAGCCTCCTCCTGCTCTCCCTTATCGTTAGGCAATTTTACTACGGCTAACCCATGCCTTGATCTACTCCAGAGTTGGGTTATAGCAATACACTTTCCCTCAATATTGTGTGTCAGTGTCAGTGTGTGTTACTCTGTGTTACTTCCCCGTGTGATGGATGGTTTCTAAGATTCTAAACTGACGAGATGATGTAGACTGTGATAAGCTGTTTCATTTTGTCCAGAACGTTAGAATAGGAGGAAAATAGGCTGCGATTGAAGTGGGGGTAAATCCAACTAAAATCTATTTCATTGAGGGAATAGTAAATCTGTGGAACAGGCTCCTTAGGGAGACAGTGGAAGCAGAAAGTGAGGATTCTTTCAAATACAAATTAGATTGATTTCTTTCAGGAAATAAGATGTGGGGATATGGTATATGAGTAGTTCAGGACTATATATATATATGCGTGTCTGTCTGTGGTTGTGGAGGTTGGATTGCGACTTGCAGGATGCAAGGACACTCACTGACTAAACCATCTCTGTAATTCTATGACATAGGTGAAAATGAACGGGACCCTGCCCTGGTCTTCTACGGAGAAGATAAGAAGTCTCTAGGGAAGGCCACCATTCCTATAGGACTGAGGTAAGAAAGAGCCTTTTCGTGAGAATCCACTGCTCTGGACTGTGCTAAACTGTGCTGGGTTGGGCTGGGCTGAGGCCAGAATATGCCAAGTAACCTGTAGTCACACCTCTCTGTGCCTTATACCACATTGTCAAGATCTTCGGCAGGAAGTCAGTCACCTTGTCTGTTACAAGTGTCTTTTAAAAGTTGTTGAATTAAGCTGCTGAAAGGTGTTTCGGGGCCTTTAAACAATGCAGAAAATTCAAATCAATGGTACGTTTTGAGTTTGAAAATATTCCTCACTCCCAGACAATGTGTTTATTGTAACAAAGGACATGAGCTTGAGGTGCGTTTCTGTTGAGAGAATAGAAACAAACTCTGTTTGGTTCACAAACTAGCATACGTGCAGGAATCTTTACCAATTAAACTTCTCTGAGTCGTGACATTTCTCCTCTTTGCGTTAAAGTTGAAAATGAAGCAAACTGTTTGGAAAGGATTCTTCAACTCCGTGTTGATTCACAAGCCGTTTTTCTGCGCTTCTTGATGAGGAACAAAGCTCCCAGATTAAAACGTAATTGAAAACTTAAATTGAATTAAATTGAAATAAGGACGTGGGTGGTGTTAAAGGCTGAAACGAGGAGCAATGTCAGGCTACAGATGTGGTTTCCGGGAGCAATGGAAGATGGTTTCTAAATGGTTTGTAATTCTCTCAGAAGTAGTTCAGCTCAGTGCTGGGGGGGTGGGGAAGGGGTGAGGAGAGAGACATTAAACCAAACTGCCATCTCTGTGATTGTTCAGGTGGATGCTAAGATCCCTCAGATCTTTATCTAAGCTCACAGATAAAACAGTCGGTCACTTTAATAATAATAATAATCCTTGCATTTGATATAGCGCGTTATCTGCTCTTCTGTAAAGTGTCGTGACTGTGTGTTTTGTGGGTGAAATGCGGCAGCTGATCGCGCGTTGATCTACCCAATTTATTGTTATTATTTCTTTAAGGAATTAATACTCCCCCCAACCGGAAAAGCGGTTCGCTAATCGACTAACAACCGGGTTCCGACTGACTGCGAGGTAAACAGAGGCGTGTGTTTGTGTGTGTGTGGGTGAAGCAAACTTGCCCAACTGCCGAGATCCCAGGTCTCTCGCTTGCGAGGCGAGTGCTCTGAACACTGAGCTACAAGACTTTAAGGCTTTCATGGCTCTGTGACTTCTCTGCTTGGAAAGTGTTGTGTTGGCCGACTAATACACAGCCACTCTCTCCTGGACAACAATTACAGTAACTGTGGGGAAAAAAAAGCCTCTTTGTGATATATTGATTTTAGAGGCGCTGCATTAAATTCGAGGAGTTTTTACTGTATTATGTGCTTCAGAGAAGCTCACTGCACTGGTGGAAGAGTTTCAATTCCACATGCAGTCATTTTGTAGCTTCTCTGATAATAATAATAATAATTTCTTATAGCACCTTATCAAGACGTCGGAACGTCTCAAACCACTTCACGGGATATACTGTAAAGCGGATTAACTGTGTATGTTGTGGGCAAAACAAGGCAGCCAATTGCGCACAGCAGTGTCTCATAAACAGCCGCAGAGCGAGTGACCAATTTTCTTTTGGGGGATTTGTTAGCTAGGACACCGGGAGAGTGAAACTCCCTTCTGTTTTCGAATAGGGCCGTGAGATCTGTAACCACTGACCGAACAGGCAGACTCAGTTTAATGTCTCTGAGGATCCAATTCAAGATCCTCACATTTAAAGCCCTTCAAAACCTCGCCCCACCCTACATCCGTGATCTACTATCCCCTTATCAACCTGCCCGCCCCCACCGCTCAGCAGTCTTCAGCCTACTCCGCATCCCCTGACCTACCCGCCCCACCATTGGCGGGCAAGCCTTTAATGACTCTGCCCCCAACCTCGGGAACTCCATCCCGCAGTCCCTCCGCCGCATCCCCTCCCTGGCCTCCTTCAAGTCTTGCCTCAAGACCCTCCTCTTCGATGGACCCATCGACAACTCCTAATCCACCTCTTTCCTCTCCGCACCCCCCCCACCCCCACTTCCCGGTCCTCAACTCGGTTCTGAAGCAGTGACTGTCCAGCACCTTGGGACGTCCTCCTGATGTTATACAAATGTAATTTTGTTCTTGCTGTTGTTGTTGAATGAGATGGACAGTTTGGTGCTGGATTAAGGACAGTTGTGAGCTGTGAGCCATGAAGAAATAGCACAGACTATTCTTAAGCCACTTACACAGACCCTTTGCAATTGGTAGAGAGAGAAAGAGGAAATATTTTAAACTCTTTAGAAGAGGCTCTATTTAATCCCAAAGGACAAAGGGCAGTCTACTAATTCAGTTCACCTCCTCCCCTCTCTACCCCTCGCGTCCCTATTTCCCCCCCCCACCACCACCCACTCCAATTAAAGTTAAATTTAACATTGAAGAGCACAAACTTTTTGAAGAGGTTTTGGATTAACAGAATTAGTTGGAGAGGGTTAAGATCTTTGCTAACGAGATGACCGTTTTATCGCGGTTACGAACACAATCTGTTTTTACGGTGGAGGCTGAGGGAAGCTGTTGCAATGATGCGTCGCAGTGATAAGAACCAGTGGTGCGTAGAAACTATAAGCGTCAGAATTAGCGACATGTGATGTGAGAGATAGAATAATTGTAAATGCTTTTGCTACGATAAAAAGGGTCCGAACTTCTGGGGCTGGGGGGGGGGGGCGTTGCAGAAAGGTCAGTTTGGGACATTCATAGAATGCTGTACTCCAGCTTTACTCTCAAGAAGAATACAGGAGAGATCCAGGTGAAGAAAAGCTTTGGGCCCATTTGGTCTCATTGTTCCAAGGTCCCCAATTTACCATTCACCCATCACAGCAACAAGCTGTTCCTTACATGAGTCCCAGTATCCTAGCGTTTACCAGCCTTTCCTTTCCCAGTGCCTTGGAACGTCCTCCTGACGTGGAAGGCGCTATACAAGTATAACGTTGTTGTTGTTGTTGGGAACCTCACCCTCCGGGAAACGGAAATGCTTTCTGGTATCAGGCCCAGAAGTTGCCCTTCGCACCCCAGAACCTGTCCCGCTCGCCCTTATCTTAATGCATCCGAAAGACAGAGTCTTTGCGAGGTTTTGGATGGCGAATTTGTAACTTGTGAACAGCGTCTTGCAAGACCCACTCTCTGGAACATCGCTCAAAGGTGGGAGGTCAGATCGGATCATGTGTATCATTTTCATCCATTCTTATCATGAAACCGGGAGAAGCATTAAGAGCCGAGTCCCCCACCTCCCTTATCCAGCCCAGGCCAGCAGTTCCCCCCACCCCCCCCTACCCCGACCAGCCATTCACTCCCACCCTTTACAATCAATCTCATGGTCGCGTCTCGAGCAGTAAACAGCAAGATCTGGTCAAGGGAGGGAGGGCAAGGGTTCCGCAGCTCAGGAGTGAATGAGTCTGAGAAAAAAAAAGTGACATTTGACTTCATCACAGTCAGGTTGCAGTGAAATATTATCCCTCAGAGAAACTGGTACAGTGTAATATAATGACTGGAGCGGCCCAAAGGCAAGAGGTGTTCATGTGGAAATTACAGACCACTTAGCCTAACATCCACAGTGACAACTGCTCGGGTGCATTATCCGAGATGTAATCAATGATCATCTAAACAGCATGAATATCATAAACAGCAGTAAGCTTGACACTGCCTTCGTTTCTTACTGAAATTCGATCCAGTAGCTTAACCTGTGTAAGAGTGCCGTCCACTCCATTACCTTAGATTCTCAGACAGCAATCTGTCAAAATTCTGCTGCCCCAGTTTTTTAAATCCAGAGGCCTCCCTTTCTCCTCCCCCTCCCCCATCCCCACACCCCAGACGCCTCAAAGCGCTTCACAGAATGTATTGTAAAGTGTATTGACTGTGTATCGTGTGTGCGAAAAGCAGCAGCCGATTGCGCACAGCAGCGTCCCCACAAACAGCTTTGACCTAAATTGACCAAATGATATCTTTTTTTTTGCTGCAGTTATGATCTGCGGAAAGCGATCCGCCAATCGACCAACAACTGGGTATCTACTTGCTGCTATATATAAACAGGCGTGTGAATTCAGAACACTTGCCTAGGGTTTTGCCCCTCCCGTGAATCGAACCTGGTTCCCCCCACTTGCGAACCGAGCGAGGACTCTAACCAATATGCTGCGGACGAGACTCGTTAAAATAAAACAGCTGGAAAGCCAGCGATAGCCACTCCCCCCTCCTCACCGCCCCCCAGCACCCCCAGCCCCCCGCCAGTTTGCTCTCTCCCTTCACCTCGGTTCTCAATGTTAGAAGAGATAAAGACAGATTTCATGTGAAATTCCCATTGAAAGTGTGAGGAACGTAGGTTGCTTTGTCTCCCTGGGTACATCTTCCTAAAAAACAAAACACCCAGAGCAGACTCGATCCATCTGTGATGTGTTCGCAGTCGGGTTATCAGCACAGCATGTCAAAATTCTGGCTTGCAAGCAAGTAGCTGTTGCGAGCACGAGACTTTAATTGCTGGCTTTGTCTATTTAGCTGCCACTTTCCTGGTTGAAATCTCTGGGGGGGGGGGTTCCTGTTTGTTTACTCAGCTTGACTGTGATATTTAGACTTGACGGGAGCTGGGAATTTTACACCGAGAGGGTGAAGGGCTTCTTACAAGTGGGGAGAGTTTGGTTTCCATTGGTTCATAGCCTGACACGGAGGTGGAGGTATGGCATAGCAAGAGAATGGGGACCCAAACCCACCATTTTGTACTGTATTTCGGGAAGGTTTGGATGCCGTTTGCGTTGATTTGTTAGGACAACACGTCTTATGGAACATCCTGTTTTGTTCCTACCTCTTAGCAAAGACTGGTAGTTGGTGTCAAGTCTTCTTTCTCCACTTCTCCTGACCCCGTGGCAGGAGAAGTGCTTTCAATCTCTGACTCTGGTAATTCAGGTTTCGAATAGAATTTTTGTTGCCCGATGGAACCCAACTGAAATTGCCAGCGCAATTGCCACGTTTGTAATCTGTGAGGTGGGATATGGGGGAGAATGGGGGTGAGGGGGGGGGTGGTAGTGTGGGGAGGTTGAAGCCGGTTCCTTTTAAAGGGGAGAAACTGCATCTAAATGTAGACCAAGCTAGAGATTTTGTATCTTGCTCCCACTCGAATCTCTGGGTTTGCCTTCACACCTCATCTGCTCACAGCGATCTCTGCCCTCTGTCAGGTCACTGCAGTCCTTCCAGTCTATGTTTCTTTATTTCTTGGTATGGTGTGTTATAGGTGTTAATTAAGATTGACAAGTTTAGTGAGGTTTGAGATGGACACCTGTTGCCCTGGCAACCTTTTAAATGTTCTTCCAATTTTTCGGAGAGATTGCTTGGTTTGGTTCGGCTGAATTGTCGTCACAAGGAGCTTCTCTGTGCCTACGTATTGGTCACGATCTCGGGATCTGTGTTCATTGTGAACAAGATTGTGTGTATCAATGACAGGCTCGCGAAGAATCGCAAGATTTATTTGCGATATTGTGTCCCGCGCTTCACTTAGCTCAGGTTTGAAGCTGGCCTAGTCAGCCACCCTCTTGCCTGCAGGGGTCAGAAAGCCATAGGTCCAAAGCCCCCCCCCCCCCCCCCCCCCCCCCCACCACATTGAGGTCTCTGATCGCACACTTCAGCCCCGTCACTCAAGTACAAGGCTGGGGGAGTATCGCATTACTGGTGGCGTCGCCTTTCAGATGAGATTTAAACCAGGGGCTGTGACTGCTCTTGAAGCTGAAGTTTTTCCCCCGTTGTCCAGACTAACAAATCTCCAGGTTAATTCAGCCGTCCATTTTATGGCTCAGTGCGGGACCTCACTGTGCATAAAATGGCAGATGCATTTGCTACAGGTGATGGTAATTACTGTAACTTTGATCCGTTTCGACGTACGCAGTGCTATAAAGTTCTTTCTTCTGGGTTGTGTTATTGCCTGAACGTAGATACTGCCTTGTTTGATAATACCACTAAGTTTAGATGTTTAAGTGACTGTAGGAGTCGCTGGGTTAGAGCATTTGTGGAATGATTGACTGTGAGTTTTTAGCTTCTCTAGTAGAGTTGCTAGGCAAGCTCTTCATTTTCCTTTTATCCCCTTTCTTCCTATTATAGTTACCTGATTCCACTCTCTCTTCTTTCCTCCTCTTATCCTTCAGTTTTTTTCTCCCTCCCTCCCTCCCTCACTCACTCACCTCCCATCCCTCCTTCCTCTTTTTCTTTCTCTCTCCTCTCTCTTGATGTGCCTCCTTCACCCTTTTGCCCCACCTCTCACCCTCTATCATTCATTGTGCCACTCCCTGCTACTTATCTTCCTTTCACTTTATGCTCTCACCACTTTCACTAGCTCTGGAGTCTCCCACCATTGATCCCTCTCCAACCCATCCTTCAGATCAGATGTTAAGCTGAGGTCCCATCTGCCCGATCAGGCGGACGTTCAAGATCTATTTAAAAACTGCTATTCAAAAAGAGAAGGGAGTTTCTCTCTCCCGGTGTCCTGACCAACAAATAAATTTGGTCACTTACTCCATGGGTGTTTGTAGGATAATGCTGTGCACAACTAGCTACCGCATTTCGCCCACAAAACACACAGTTACTGTACTTTACAGTGTACCCTGTTAAGTGCTTTGCGATGTCTCAATATAATTATAACATTATAATAAGGATCTACATCAAATGTAATTATTATTATTATTATTATTAATAATAATAGCACACAATCAACCCATAATAGTGTAGCTCAGTGGTTAGAGCACTCGCCTTACAAGCGTGAGACCTGTATTCGAATCCAGGCAAGTCAGAGCGAAACCTTGGGCAAGTTTCCTTACTCCACAAACACATGCCTAATAATAATCCCTTCCAAAAATACATAATAATAAAATTGGTCATTTCAATCCACGGGTGTTTGTGGGGACGCTGCTGTGCGCAATTGGCTGCCGCGTTTTGCCCACAAATCTGCAGTCAATTCACTTTACAGTATATTCTGTGAAGTGCTTTGAGATATTTGGAAGATCTGAAAAGTGCTGTATCAAATTCAAGGATTATTATTATTATTACATTCTAATATTGGAGCCAGGATCAAGTGTTTCCTTGCCTATACCCTGCCTGGGCCATTGGTTTTTACCAATACTTGTGTTGCCACAAGGAAAGCCAATGTAACTCCACACAGATAAATGGATGCAAGTTTATTATTACTATTATTATTATTATTATTAACAAATAGATGAATCCTCATGTCATACTCCATACATCAAATAGTTACTGTGGTAAAGGAGAGGTAAGAAATAGCTGAGACGAACTGAAAAAGAGCAGTTAATGGCATCCAGTTTTGAGTAAGGCTTGCAGAGGGAACCACTAAATGCCATTCCGCAATCTGAATGAGGCGGTTCCTATAGACAGCTGTGCTCACTAAACGCAGCCCTGCTATTCATACACCGGTCATCTAATTGCATCCATGTCTCACTTCCAATTTCCATGTCGAATGCAAGGTTTCACGATCAAACTCCTCCATTTGTCTCTGTCTGTGTCAACATTCACTGGTCTTTATTTCCCACTCTCGTCTCCTTTCTTCGTTCGCTTGTCTCTCTCTTAGTCTCTTTCTCTCACTCACTCTCTCTCTGTCTCTCATCCACCCACCCAGTCTTGTCTCTTTTTTTCCTCCCTTTCTCTTAGTTTTCATTCCCTTCTCACTCTCTCTGTGATGTGTTTTGCTCTTCCTTCTCCGCTCCCCCTGTTCGCATGAGTCATGTCCGCTCCATATTCATCACATCTCTCTCTTTCCCTCTCCATGTGCACCTAATTCCCCTCTGTGCCATTACTGCTTCCAGTTTCTTTCTCTTTCTCTAATGCTCTCTTCAGGTAAGTAGCCTGAGGCTCATCTGCCCTGAAGACCATGGTGTTCTAAGTCACGCTCCTTTTCTGTCCTGATGTACAGTAGAGCAGCAATCTCCTATCATCTCCATCCATGTAAAAAATGATGACTTACCTAGGTGATGGTGCTGTTGTGATCCTTCCTGCTGGATGGATGCTCTTGTGCCTTATATTAATGTTGTTTGCCCTGCCATCTTAGCTTCATTTCACTCATCTGCCATTCACCTTCCATTCATTGACCTAAAAAAAAGACACGGAGTGACTGCTGAGCTTCATTAACTGATGTCCTGTCACACCTGCGATAGACAGCTCACACCAACCGAGAGACATGCAAGTAAGTGAGATGCTGTTTTTTTTTCCTGTATGTTCACAAAGGTAATTGTGTTGGATGTGTCCTTCTGAAATATGGTGGCTGCGATTGAGTTTGAGGCAGCCAAGCAAGGCTTGGGAGTGTACATAGGAAAAGGGGGTTGGAGATATTCCTTGAGGTCCCCAACCCTTGGCTCTTGCCAACCTTGCGCCTAACACTATCCGGAATTAGGTGAGCAGGATCCATTCCCTCCAGCGAGAGAGAGAGAGAGAGGGTACTTCATTGGAACAGTCTATCGCTGGAATTTCTGTGTGCATGAAATTGTCGGTTTGGTTTGGATGCTCTTAAGCATGGTGATGGGTTTTTGTTGGTGTCAAACACCTGGCTGATAAAAACAATGGCAGAATTATTTCATTGAGAAAGTTTGTGTGCAGTTTGAAAGACAGGAAGCAACATGATTGGTCACCTCTCCACACAGCTGGCTTCACGTTCACGAGTGAAAGTGAAAGTTCTCATCGTCACCTGTCTGAGCCATTTCTGTTCACCACTGATCACATCCTCATATCCCGCCAACATCCATCCATTCCCGCCCCTCCACATCCCCTCTTTCTTGTATTGGACATAAAGAAAACTAAAAGGTCTAAAGGAAAGAAAATTAAGGACAAACATCAGAGGAGAGGATGTGGTGGAAAATAGAAAGGAGTTTGTAACTGGAGCTGTTCGTGTGCTGTTTTGCAGCTTCTTACAAGTTAATTACTGGGCCACTGTGTAAAAATAACAAGGTATAAATAGTCGTTTAGGCAAATTTTTCTTGGGATCTATTGATATCAGTGTCCCTGAGAATAAAGACATTCGTAACCAATTGAACCTTATGAAAACAAAGGGAGGGAAGTTATACAAAACTTCTGATGGGACTTTCCCACAACCATTACATCCCTGGGGGAGGAGTGACTAGATACTCTGACCTGAATATTCGTTCATCTCCGCTGTACAACCCTGACCACCTCTTCGTACTGTCAATATTTCCTCCTGACCCCAATAAGGGCAGACGTTACTGAGTCTCATAAACTATTTGTTACCTCAGTCTGTATTTATCTCTTTATACGTCAATGTGTTTTGTTCTGTCTGTAACTTTGATTCACCATTGTGTAAGAATAGCAGTTTGAATCTCTAATTCTGTCTGAGACTCTTTGATGTTAAAACTGTACCCCTTTTGGCTCATCTGTGCCATGACCCGTTCTATCTTTCCCCACCTCTGCCTCCGCCTCTACCCTTAGGCTGCTGAAACACTTGTCTGTGCTTTAATCACGCCCAAGTTTGGCTATGCTAACTTCCTGCTCATTGGACTTCCCAACTCATCCCTCCAAAAGCTGCAGAATTTTCAGAAGTATGCAGCTCATGCCATCTTCTCGCACCAAACTCTGCACCTCTATCACATCCTATGCTCGCCTGGCTCCACTGGCTCTCCATCCTCAAGAGGATCAAGTTAAAGGTCTTCATCCTCACCTTTAAAACCCTCCGCAGTCTTGCTCCTCCCTACCTCTGCAATCTACTGAAACATAACCAACCTAGCCGCTTCCTCTGCTCGACAGGCAATAGCCTGCTTCATGTCCCGTGCCCTGCTCGCTCCACCATCAGCAGTTGGGCTTTCAGCCTTTCTGCCCCCACCTTCTGGAACTCCTTCCTGGAGTCCCTTTACCTAACCCCTTCCATTGCCTCCTTTAAGGCCCATCTCAAGACCTCTTTGACCATGTTCAGTCTAATTCAAGTAGCCATGTTTACTTTTATATTGTGCCCTTCTCCCAATTTGCTAACTTTGAGTTCTAAGTCCTGAAATCATCCTTGTGTGCATCGGTCTCAATGTCTTTTTGAAGATCGGGTGCTGTAAACGATACACAATATTATAAACGTGGCCTCACTGTCATCTGTCTCTACATTGTTAAAATAATTTGTTTAAACGTGTAGCTAAATTCCCTCAAGATTCAGTCTAGTATTTGATTCACTTTGTTGACAGCAGCTTCACTTGTTGTCTGTACACCGTCAGCGAATGATCGACGATCACAACCCTTTCTCCATCGGTGTAATGTCTCTCTACGTCATCTGTAACATCCCTTCCTAATTTAATCATGAAATGATCTACCCCTCCTTTAACGCACAGTTTCCTCTGCAGCTAAGATAGCTGTGCCACGGTTCTGATCTCAGCTGAGAAAGTTTGGTGCTAAGATGACAAACTTCAGTCTAATTAACACTTGGTTACAACACAAGATTAGCAGATCCTTCAGTGCTAAGCAGTTGGTAAATTGAAGTAGACTGCTTCAGATTTTGGTGTCCATAACTGATTCACATGTGCACCCAAGCAAAACTCTCAGTTAACGGAACATTATACGATTACAGTAGCTGTACTGGACGAAGGTCATCCTTCCTTCGAGTGTCTCATTCAGAAAATTGTGGGCTGACAGCACGTTGAAGCCAACACCATCTGCTGGGGAAATAGAGGAGGGGAATAAGTCATTACGACCTTTTCTTGTGATCGATCACCTTAAATGTTCCATAATTCATATCAAGTGTGAAGTTTCCAAGCATGAATTTTGTAGTATTTCTTAACCAAACAGAGTGTTTTTTTTAATTAAAATATCAGGGATACACTTGGAAATGTCGCTCCATATCAATCTGTTTGGGGTTCATTCAAACTGGACATACTTCCAGTTATTGAGAAGGAATTCCCTCTCTGCTTTCTCAATTGAGAAACAGTTAAGAAATATTGCAAAATTGATCTCGGTCCTAGTTGTCCAATGGCCACTGAGGGAACATGCCTGTGAGAGACAGAGGGTGTTTGACAGGATAAGTCTGGGTATGAACAGAATGGCCATTATTTTCTTCTGATGTTCACAGATGAAGATTGACTACTTTGGCAAAGTATGAGTTACCTGCCTCCCAACTGTAAGCATGTTCTTCAGTGTAATATTTGTATTAGCTGTTCCTACTGCTTGATCAAATACTCGTTGTATGATGATGAACATCTGTATTCTATGCTCTATGTGTGCATGGGGACTTTGAATATGACTTCTGTGGGATCTTTGTCTGGAAACCGAACCAAGTCCAACTTGACCTAACTCCATGCAATTCAATTCAGTCACACAAACCTAACTCTGTCCAATCCAACTGAAGCAATATAAACCCAACTGAGCCAATGTTAACCCAATGTAAATCTTCCCCCATCTCACCCAACCCAATCCAACTGAACCTTATGTCAACCCAATCCAATTCAACCCAACTGCACTCAACTGACCCTGACCAAACCCATCATCCCAGTTCTGTGGGGAGCAGCAGATGAAATTTCAGGAATATTCTTTAGAAACTTGTGAAAATAGCAAACGCATTTTTATTCATTTATTTATTAATTAATAATGATCATGAAAGAACTTTCCCTTTTTTTCTATCCAACCTGGTGTTTGAAAGCGAGCTGCTATGAAATGGGAGGAAAGAAGTCACTGTCAATTTGAATTAGAGTTTACCTATTTTATATATTTTGGAAGCTTTCTACCACTGGAGGAGAAATTCTCTCCACTGTCAGTGGCCAGCATGGTCCAGTGGAAGCCCTCATTTCTGACCTAGGAGTCCCATTGCTCAGGATGGGTATGGTGTCCTCACTCCACAGACATTACTGCTGTCCAGCACCCAGCCAGCATTGTTCTCATCCTTTCCCACTGAAGATTGTTGCTACTCACAGAAAGTCCATCCAGTGACCAGATGCATAAATAAACCTGCAGATACATCCAGTGAATGGGAAGCTTTTCTTCTCTGGATGTAGAGACTTTTCCACCTGGAGGCTCATCCCAAATCGAGAAGCATTATCCTGTCATCGGAGACTGCAATGCCGAGCGGATCTGAAGGAATCCATGGTGGATGCGTCAGGATCTTACTTTCACCTTTTGATTTGTGTAGACGGGGCAGGCAGCCATTTTGAGCAAGCAACAGCCATTTTGAGTGAGGCAGCAGCCATTTTGTTCAGTCTATTGGTGCAGTTGGAGGCCGACAGCCATTTTCAGTGTGGTGGCGGACATTTTAAAAGTGCGACCGACAATAGGACACCGAAATTCAAACGGTAAGTCTAACGTTTATTTTGTTTTCTTTTGCTTTGTTTCGATTATTTTATTTAGAAGTTTGGCATTAGGCCGGTTCCATTGATTATAATGCAAGTGATCAAGTTCTTCTGGGATGTGTCAACTAACTCTCGCCGATGCCTTCCCAATGGCCTTCTCTGTATCCTACCCATCCACATTGTCTGATCAGAAAACCTCTCCCAAGTGGCATGATTCATGTATATATTTTGACTGAGTGAAATTGCACCTGGTTTTAGCCAAAAAGTCAATTCATTTTACAGTTTGTTCAATAAAACGCTTTAAGACGTCTCAAAGACACAATAAGGTTCTATATCCAATGCAATTATTATTACTATTATTATTTTGACTTAACAGTTCTGGTTGCTCCCAGAATTGCAGAATATTGTTAACTTTGCTCTTAAATCTGTTTAAGTACTGTGGAAAACTGGCTTTCAAATTGAAGCTGAATTTAGCAATTTTACGCAGTCCTGTGACCTTGAATTTTAACATAACACGCTCTTAGAGGTTAAGACGAGGTGGAATTTTTGGAGCTTCAAAGGCTAAGCTTGTGAGAATTTGCAGTGGGAGGTGGGCTCTGAATTGCAGACTAGCGATGATCTATCGGGTGACCAGCGATGCAATATTTCACAACTGCTGACTGAGGTGGTGATCTATCAGTTTGACAGGTGTCTGTCAAAAGGTTTTAACTGTGCCAGGAACTATCCACATGAGTGACTTAACAATTATCGCTGGGTGAGGTAGCTGTGCTTTTAGTTTGGTGAGATAATTCTAAATAGAAGTTTGTCCTACTGCGCTCAATATTTTCACGCTTAGCTTTTAGAAACCTGTGTACACATTGGCTGTAAAAACTCCCACCAAAGCAATCTCCTCTCAGGAGCACGGGAGATAGGATTTGCAATGCATGATCCAAGATTCAAGATTCAATATTGAAGATTTAATCTGGGAATCCTTTCCCAAACCTGTCTTGAATTCCTCATTATAGACCCTATAATAATCCGTCCCAAAAAACCCTCTAATAAATTGGTAATTTTAATCCACAACTATTTGTGGGGATGCTGCTGTGCACAATTGCACAAACGTCAATTCACTTTACAGTACATTTCCGTGAAGCGCTTTGAGACGTCTAGAAGATTTGAAAAGCACTATATCGAATGTAATGATTATTCTTATTACTTATTGTTATTGTGCTGAGAACAGCCAGGTGAAGAGGTAGGTAACTATAAAATTAATTTGATGATCATCAAAAGACTTCCTGATCCTAAAGGCTTTTTTCTTGTTACTTCACTTTCTTTCTCTTCACAAGAAAGAACTGGTTGAGGAGCCTTTGGCCCACTTGATCTCATCCTTCAAAATACCCACTCTATCTTCCACCCTGATGAATTGTTTCTCACTGGAAATAGATTGGAGTTGGAGTTACTGCCTGTTAAGAACTATATCTCGGCTGTAACTGGTAAGCACTGGATTGGCTCCATTCAAGATATTTATCTCCCTCCTTGAATCAGTCCAGCATCAATTCAAGACGCACTCCTTGAACTGGCACATGCAAAAAGGCGCGTACCTTCTGGAGAAAGACAGGCAGAGAACATTTGACAACCAGGAGAATGGGCATTTTATGTAATTGCAAAGAAATATCTGAGTGTTTTGACCGAATCTTAGTAGTGAAGTGGTTCATGAATTTGATATTCCGTGACTCTACCTCTGTTTAGGATTTCATCCGGCATAGATTCTTTCATTAAATCCTTTCTGCTCAATGCCCTGCAGCACTGTCAGAGTCTCCAAAGCTACGTCGACAGGTATCGATCACCACAGAACAAACCCACCCTTTTGGGTTCTTGCATCTCAGTGCGAAAAAACACTTGAAGGTTGGGCAATTCCCTCCCTCCCTCCTTCCTTCCCTCCCTCTCTCCCTCAGCTGGCTTTTAATTTCTATCCAAGTTGTACATGAAATGCAGGTCACATTCTAACTGGCTAATTATAGAGAGAATGCCTGTGTCGCTCAGAAGGAGTGAGGACACTGACAGATTGCGAGGCTGTCACTGTGTGGCACCTGCCTCCTCCTCCTCTCCTACCCGTCTCCAAATTCCCAGAGTCGAGTGGCTCCAGACAATGTTTCCACAGTAATACATCATTATCCTAATTAGATATCTGGGTAACTGCTTTCTTCCGTTTCACGGTCTGAGAGCCGAGGAACCAGACCAAGCCTGTGCTCAATTAGCATAAGCTGCTAATTGCAATTCACTGTCAGAGATTTTACCCTGTGTGTCTAAGACCCATCCGACATATCTCCCAGTTATCTTTTGTGTATCTTTAATTAAAGGTATTCACAGCTTCATTCCATCGCAACATTGTTTTGAAGGCACATTGACTCTCATTGATGTGCTTTGATGGTTGGGATTTTATCCTATGATTATGCGCCACGGGATTGGAAGGAGGGTGGAAGAGTGTTGACTGTGGCCGGCCAGATTTGACTGGTGAAGAAGTTTGGATTCAGGACTATTTCTGAATGAGGCATTAATCCCCTTTGAGGATCAGGAAGTGTCTCTACAAAACTTCCATGGGGGATGAAGTGAGTGGAGGTGAATTCTAGCTGAAGGTAGGGTCTCAGGTGCGTTGCTTCATATTCCAAATGGACTCCTTATACCCAATGGTTTATAATCCACCTTTCATTCAGAGTCTACATGGAAAAGCTGCTTCAGTTACATGGGGCTAAAGTTCTTTCAATAAACCAGTGGTGGCTTGATATAAATGTCACTTCAATATAAAGATGAGACGAAGAACAATTTTGTTGTTGAGCTGAAGTCATATTTTCTGGGCTCGACCAAGTTGACCATCTGGCCTTTTGGGATGAAGGTAATTAAAGCAAGATGCTGGATTGCAGAGTTAGGAATTGAAACTGGTTGTCAAAACTGCTAAAATACCAGCAGCTTCCACAGCTCGAGATCTTTATTACTGTCTGATACGAGAGACTGAGAGCCAGCTCGCAAGGGGGAACGGGCACATGAGTGTTTCTGAGGCAGCTAAGATTGATTACGGGCATTATGGAAGATGACACTGGCTAGGTGGATTAACTGAGCGCAACAGTTTGAGGAAACATCACATATCTCATCGCCAGAGATTCAGTTGGTAACACAAACAACAACAACAACAAAATTACACTTATAGAGCGCCTTTCATGTCAGGACGATGTTCCAAGGTGCTGAACAGTTAGGATGTGATCCGAGCAAGGGAGAGGGGCAGGGTAAGAGGGAGGGGCGGGAGAGAATTAGGAGGGGAGGGAGAAAGTTAGGAGGGCAGCAGAAAACACGGTCGAAGAGGAGAGTCTTGATACAGGCCCTGAAGGAGGCGATGGAGGGAGGGAGTCGAAGAGACTGTGGGATGGAGTTCCAGAGTGTGGGGGCAGAGAGGCTGAAAGCCCGCCCGCTGATGGTAGGGCAGGTTGGGCGGGGGACACGGAGCAGGCTGGAGCTCACTGAACGGAGGTTCATAGGGGGACTGCAGGTCAGAGAGGAGATGGGAGGTGGCATGGCCTTGAAGTTGAGGATGAGAAAAGTAGGTGAGGCCAGTTTTAATACTGTACCGACCAGCTGACATCAGCTACAGTGAACTAACAATCTTCCTGATTTCCTACATCAGGCACTAAACTGACTAATTGAACTATGGTGGTGGGGAAGCCTTTCGCAAAGAATCCAACAGTGCAGCATTAACCCTTTGATTTGTGTAGAGTCAAATCAGAAAGTTCTCCTCGTAAAAATACCACTTCATTACCAGCAGAGGGCAATGTTAGACTTGGGTCAATTTATTGGTTAATTATTCAGTATTGTTTTCTGGGAGAATGAAATATTTTTTATTCCTTTTAGAAAAAAGGAATGTGGGGATGGGGGGGTGGTGGGGTGGAGAGATGTAACAATAAAATATCCTGGGCTGATTTAACCTATGAGACTGGTTTTATTACTAGCATTGGATAAAACGTGAATTTAGTCAAAAGGAAAAGAAACTGGAGGAATCACAAATTATTTGTAACAACAACAAAACTACATTTGTACAGCACTTTTCAGGTCGGGAGGATGTCCCAGGGCGCTGGACAGTCAGTGTTTCAGACCCGAGCCGGGGTCAGGATCGGGGAGGGTGGAGGGAAGATGGGGTGACCGAAGGAACCATGGAAGAGGAGAGGCGGGACTTGAAGGAGGCTAGGGAGGGGTGAGACGGAGGGATTGCGGGATGGAGTTCTAGAGGTTGGGGGCAGAGTGGTTGAAGGATCGCCCGCCAGTGGTGGAGTGGGTGGGTCGGGGGCTGGAGCCCACTGAGCAGAGAGGGTTGGTAATCTTTTGCGACTTCCGTCAGGAGGGATTCAAAGGTGAAGGCCCGGATCTTGAAATTAATCCTCTGGATGATGGGGAGCCAATTGGTAAATACAAAACTCTGGATTTAGACTGGATCCAGTCTGTCTGATATTTGTACCAGTGAATCTAGATTGGTAATTGTACTGACCAGTAGAGGTTTAGGATGCAGTAGACTTAACTGAGCCTCTGGTTCACGTAAAATGGCTTCCGATCCAAATGAAAGTCATTTCAGCTTGACTGTTCCTGGACTTCCCCAGAAAGTTGAATCATCAGTTTGGATTTGGAGACCTTAGCTCCGCTCCTAAGTGCCTTTGTAAAGTAGCATTAACCCGGAGTGATAGCTTGAGAAATTCTTTATGACACAAAATCACTGTCGATTTCAGGTCAGTTACATGAATTTGGAAGCAGCCGAGCGATGACTGATGTGGATTGGGGGGCTAGATCTGGAGCACAGCTAGGGTTGAGCACCGCGCGTCTAGACTCACTGTGAGTGGAAAAGAGCAGTGAATTAAATAACCGCAGAAATTGAAATGGATGGTTGGGGGAACGTAATTTGCCGGTGCCTTGGTTTGCTGGATCCGTGCAATGATTGGATGTGATGTACCCAATTTGGATGGGGGAACTGAGCTGCCTATTCTTGATCCCATTTGGATGGTAAACTGGAGGTCCAAGCCCTTCTCTCCTTACCATGGATTCCATGGACTGTTAATGTTTTGTTCCCTGTTTATAATGGGAATTCCCATTGTAACACAGGCACCCAAATTTACCGCAACTAACCTCAGTTTCTGCTTCTCGCTTTGTTTCTCCGTCTTTTTCTTGGTTTGTGTCTCTGTCTTACCTCTTCGCCTGCGTGTGCCTCGGTCCGTGAGTTTGTCTCTGTGTGTGTTTTTGTCGCACTGTGTGTCTGTTAGTTTGTGTCTCAATATTCTGCCTTCCTCTGTCTCACCTTCTGAAGACTCTACATTGTGTACAGCAGTGTTCAGTTTTGCACAGAAGAGAGAGAGAGACAAGTCCCCAGAACAAAACGACAACTCTTTCAGGTGCCACTGTTTGCTGTTTTTCTTACAGAAAATCTGAAAGTATTGAAAAATGCTTGAGGACTGAAGGCCTTAAAGCAATTGGGGGACAATGTGTAGACGTGAACATTTATTTCCGACCCTAATTGGTGATTTAAATACTTCTGTGCAGATTGGGTGATGGGCTTCCGCGCACAGTATTGTAGCTGTCTCTCTGATTTCCTCTCTGTGTAAAATGATCCAGCTCATAGCTGGCTCTGAGCATCTTGTTCACTGCTTGGCAAATTTTGCTGCTAGGGGTTTTGTAACTAGGTCAGGGAGTAAAAAATAAAATCCAGGCCATAATTCTGCAGAGAGAGCAGGAGAGAGAGAGAGTGTCTGAGAGAGAGAGATGAGAAAAAATAGATGTGAAATAAAGCGAGAGAAGAAAGATTGACAGGTCAGGAGAGCAGCTACAGGCTTCTCTGGGACAGTTGATCTCAATAATAAGCAATGCAGTGTAACACGCAGTGTGACCGCCCGCCATGAATCTGCCCATCACTGCATGGACTGTATTTGCTGGGTAAGACCTTTTCTTGCAGTGTCTGTCTCTGTCTGTCTGTCTGTCTGTCTGTCTGTCTGTCTGTCTGTCTGTCTGTCTGTCTGTCTGTCTGTCTGTCTGTCTGTCTGTCTGTCTGTCTGTCTGTCTGTCTGTCTGTCTGTCTGTCTGTCTGTCTGTCTGTCTGTCTGTCTGTCTGTCTGTCTGTCTGTCTGTCTGTCTGTCTGTCTGTCTGTCTGTCTGTCTGTCTGTCTGTCTGTCTGTCTGTCTGTCTGTCTGTCTGTCTGTCTGTCTGTCTGTCTGTCTGTCTGTCTGTCTGTCTGTCTGTCTGTCTGTCTGTCTGTCTGTCTGTCTGTCTGTCTGTCTGTCTGTCTGTCTGTCTGTCTGTCTGTCTGTCTGTCTGTCTGTCTGTCTGTCTGTCTGTCTGTCTGTCTGTCTGTCTGTCTGTCTGTCTGTCTGTCTGTCTGTCTGTCTGTCTGTCTGTCTGTCTGTCTGTCTGTCTGTCTGTCTGTCTGTCTGTCTGTCTGTCTGTCTGTCTGTCTGTCTGTCTGTCTGTCTGTCTGTCTGTCTGTCTGTCTGTCTGTCTGTCTGTCTGTCTGTCTGTCTGTCTGTCTGTCTGTCTGTCTGTCTGTCTGTCTGTCTGTCTGTCTGTCTGTCTGTCATTACAAATGGTTCTCTTAACAATCGGGGCTGAGGGTGACTTCAATAACTGTTATTAATAGACCTGTAAAGTTTTTTTTTGAAAAACGAATTCGTTTTGTAAAAGTTTTCACTTGTAGATACAGTTAGAGCTGTAATGAGGGGAATGTAAGACCAGGAATGTCACTGAACGATTCAAGAGCAGGTTAGATGGGAGCTTTTTTTTCATCGAGAGACAGTTGCTAGGAGTATGACGTGCTTTGCCACAAGTAGTTAGTGAGGCTGAGATCTTAACACATAAAGTAAATTGAATCAACGTTTGATGCGGAATATTGCAGGTTAGGGAATTCTACATTTCTTTTCGTCCTCCCCACCCCCCCACCCCCCTTTTTGAATTTGGCTTGGAAAACTACAGTACTTTTCAAGCTTAATTGGATTCTGATATTTCACTTTATTTTCTAATTAATCTGATTTTCTAAAGCACTTCTAATCATTGCTTTTACATCAAAGGCATGGCAGAAATGCAAGTTGTTGTTGACTTACCCACATTTAAAATGCTGATTTCTTAAAATGAGGCAATGTATTCTGTTCGTCCTCATTTTGTGTCTTTGTCTTGAGCCATTCACACGTAATTTTTATTCAACTGTGCACCAAAAAATAAATGTTTTGCCCCCAAAAATGTACAGACAATTCATCTTGCAGCATACTCTGCCAGGTGCTTTGCGACATCTTGAAGACATGATAAGATGCTATACCAGATGCAAGGATTATTAACATTGTCATTATCACTCGACTTTGCTGTGAAATACAGGTACCCCGCCCCCACTGCGTTTTTTTCTACCGCTAATTTCACTTACCCACGGTTGGCTCACTGCGACAACCCTTGCTAACCACGGCAATGGCTTTGCTTAACCCTTGCTTATCCACGGGTTTTAACACTAACTCTAGTGTTTGGTGCTAGGACCCAGTTGCATCAACCAGTCATGATGTCGCTTCACGCCAGCGTTTAAGCGCTAGGACCCAGTTGCGATGTTGCAATCAACCAGCGACGATGTCGCTTCTCTCTTAGGATTAAAGTAAATAACATGAATTTATTGTCGCTTCTCCACAACCCACCCTCTGTGTCACCCACCACATACCTTCTCCACATCGACCCCCACTCCGTGTCACCCACCACACCATCTTCTCCATTGATTTCTCTCTCTCTCTCTCTCTCTCTGTGTCTATGTGTAGATCAGTCAGTCAGTCAGACAGCCTTTCGTTTTGCTGCAGATCCTGGCAGCCAATGCGCCCAAATGTACTCTCCCTATCCCCATGTTTCCCATAAGGCCCTACATTTTCCAACCATGACAAAGCAAACGTAATCCCCCTAACCCCATGTTTTTCATAGGGCCCTGTATTTGCCAACCGCGGTTTTTACAAACCGCAGAGGTTTTCAGGAACGTATCCCCCGTGGTTGGGGAGGGATATCTGTACAGTACCATGTTCTATCTTTTGGGATGAATGGTTTGGGTGAAGAGTAGAAGTTAATGTAATCCATATGCGGGAATGTGTAAACATTGACTGAATAAAGGAAGACAAAATGAGGTTTAATGTTCTGCCAGTCCACTTGAAAATCAGAAATACAATTGAACTGTCCTAACCGTAGAGCACATGATTACTCAATCATGTATTTCAAGTGGATCTCAGAATATTTTCAAGTGGATGCTCAAGCCCTAATTATATCGTGATCTCGATGTCAGTTCAGGAGGAAAATAAGAACAAGCATAAATTGTGGAAAAGGACAATTTGCTCCTCAAGCCTGTGTCTTTCCTACTGCACCCAAATCCCACTCTATGATAATAATAATAATTCTTGCACTTGATATAGCGCTTTTCACATCTTATCGACATCTCAAAGCGCTTCACAGAATTTACCTTAAAGTGAATTGACTGTATATTTGTGGGGGAAACGCGGCAGCCAATTGTGCACAGCAGCGTCCCACAAACAATCGTGGATTGGAAATGACTCATTTTTTTATGATTGTGTTAATTTTTTAGGGGAGGACGGATTATTATTAGGCATGTGGGGTAAGGAAACTTGCCCAAGGTTACTCCCTGATCTGCCTGGATTCAAACACAGGTCTCACACTTGTAAGCCGAGTGCTATCACACACTTACCACCATGGTATCGCCATGAGAAGATTTCTTAATGTGGCCTCACATTGAGGTCTGTGTAGGTTAATATAAATTCCTTTTATTTGTAGTTAATTGACTTCGGGATGCAGGGTAGTGTTTGATTCACTTTGTTGACAGCAACTTTCAGATTGACTGGAAATCTTCAGTTGAATGATCAATAATCGCAGTCTTTTTCCATTGCTCTTCCTTCGGCTGATGGACACCCCTTCATTGTGAACAATTGCTCATTGCCCTTTCTTCCAATACGCATCACCTTGAATTTCCCCCACATTTAAAATCCATCTGTCACTCCTTGGCCATCTCGATCCAAGACTGTTTGTGGGGGGGACGCTGCTGCGCACAATTGGCTATCCCGTTTCGCCCACAAAATATCCAGTCAGTTCACCTTTACAGCATATTCTGTGAAGTGCTTTGAGACGTCTAGAAGTCGACATCAAATTGCAAGGACTATCTGTTGAATTGAACCAAATCTACATATTATTTTCTTGCTCATGTACCGTTAGCAAAACATACAATACTACAAGAATTATATCCCCTGAAGCATTCTAAGATGTTCTGCCCAAGTCACAGGCAAGTATTACTATTATTAAGAATTTTTTTGCACCCAATTATTTATAAACAGTGTGATAACAAGGAACTCTGAACAGATTTGTGTGTTAGAAGCTGTCCCCACTCAATGGAGCCTTTTTAAATTGATCCCCATATCATATTTCCTATTGCTAAACCAATTTAAATGCTATAGCCAATTTGCTGTTATCAATTTATACTTGAGCGTTAATTATCTTGAAAAGTCTCACATGAGGAACTTCATCAAATATCTTCTGAAATCAAAGCATATCCACTGGGTGTACCTCGTAGTTTTATTTACTTCTGCAAACGATTCCAGCAGATTTGCGAGGTCTGAAAAATTGCTTCAAATCCACGATTACAGTTTTTTGTTGTCTGTGCGCTTCACAAAAATCTTAATTGCGTTCTAGAAAATGCTCTCACACTTTCCTTACTGCAAACGTGAGGGTAATAATTCAGCCTGTGAATTTCAGGTACCATTGCTTGAATAGAGAGCTGGACTTCAGAGCTTTTTTATGTCATTGAAGTCCAGTGGAGTCCTGTAGCTCAGTGGTTATAGCACTCGCCTTACAAGCGAGAGACCTGTGTTCGAATTCAGGCTGATCAGGGCGAAACCTGGGGCAAGTTTCCTGACTCCACACACACGCGCGCCTAATAATAATCGCTCAAAAATACCCACAATAATAAAATTGGTCATTTCAGTCCATGACTATTTGTAGGACACTGTTGAGCGCAGTTGGCTGCCGCGTTTCGCCCACAAATATACAGTCAATTCACTTTACAGTGTATGCTGTGAAGTGCTTTGAGACGTCTCGAAGACGTGAAAAAAGTTTTATCAAATGCAAGGATTATTATTATTGAACATCAATTGCTGAAGCAAATCATGTCCCATACCTGTGTATATTTCTGACTGAATTACTTAAACAGGAGTTGCAGCTTTTGATTTCTTTCTCCTCCGCATCCTTCAGCTGCGATCAACTAACTCAGCCCAGGTCAAGGATTTAACTCACAACCTGGTCGTCCGCAGCTCAGCAGTACGCAATGCCACCGATCGACTGAACTATGGGGGGCACTATTGTTAAATATTTTTCTTCATCGCCTCCTGTGAAGATCGACTGAGCCTGAAAGCAGGAGGGAGTTGATTTAATGCATGCTGTGTACCAATAATAAGATTGCACAGTGATCATTGATTACATTTGCTAATACTGGCCTTGCTGCTTCACGTTGTTAGGCATTTGCAATCCCTCTCACACCGCCACCAGGACTTGTTCAAACGCCAAACAAGGCTGTATTGTTTTGTTTTTAAAAAAAACAAATCACGATTCTTTTACCTGCACAAGATTTGGGGGGGGGATTCTGAAGTTGCCAGTCTATCTCCTCCTAGCATTGCCAGGCGTTTGTGACTTATTGTTATATGGAATATCTTCAGAAAGGAATTCATAAACCCTTGCATTTGATAAAGTGTCTCACCACGTCTTTTAGACGTCTCAAAGCGCTTCACCGAATATTACTTATTCTATTATATTTTTTACGTGATATTATCACAGAATCATAATCATTCATAATAAGACACAGTAAACTTCATGACATTTGTTATTTGGAGGGATTAACATTTGAATTAACTGGCTATATTTTTTTCTTGGTGTTTGTTGCTATCTATCCTCAATGGGGTTTAAACCGAGACTCTTTCACAGCCAGTTTGACATTTACAAAGAATGATTATCTGACCACGACAAGTTTGCACAGTGAACATCATGTCAGGACCTCTCATGTGGTTCTATGTAAAGTCGTTTTCTAACGGGTCCCACAGGAGACAGTGAGTTCATTCATTGAGCAGAATCCAGACAAACTGAAAGCCTTACTCTTTTTTTTCCTGACGTATTTCTATGTCTCTGGAAACTGGGACAAAAGGGAATGAACGCATACCCTCTCTAATGGAAGAATAAGCCAGATAGTGGGACAAAACCTTTCGTTCATTCTCCTCCTCCTCTTGGTGTTAAAGGATCATGGCACTTTCTTCAACCAAATTGTGTTTTGAACCTGCCGGTATCACACAGTCTAGAAGTTTTTTTTTGGTATAGCGTGTTGCTGGTATCATGGAATCCAGAGATAAAGATCGCCTCCTACCCAACAGCTATAGATATGGTCAATAGTTCTACTCCAATATGTCTGTCAGTTGCTCTACCCATGATGGATACACTTAATAATAATCCTTGCATTTGATATAGAGCTTTTCACGTCTTCTAGACGTCTCAAAGTGCTTCACAGAATATACTGGAAAGTGAATTGACCGTATACCACAACAACAACTCCGATATGATGTTCAATGTGCAAACTTATATAACGGCCTATATTTTGTGGGCGAAACGAGGCAGCCAATTGCGCACAGCAGGGTCCCCATACACAGCTGTGGATTGAAATGACCAAGTTTATTATTAAGTTTTTTTCTGGATGGATTATTATTAGGTGTGTGTGTGTCTGTGTGTGTGTGTGTGCGTGTGTGCATGTGTGTAGTAAAGAAACTTGCCCAAGATTTTGCCCTGATCTGCCTGGATTCGAATACAGGTCTCACGCTTGTCAGGCGGGTGCTCTAACCACTGAGCTACAGGACTCGTTGCTGTCTGATGGCATGCTATTGCTTCCTTGCCAGGGAGCATCTCTCTCAATATCCTTAATACAAGGCAAAGCATAAATGGGGACTCTGGGGTACACAATGCAGCCAAAGGAATTAGGTGAATGGTAGGAGAGCTGCAAATAGTCTCTGAGCTGTAATGTAAGAACCATTGCAACAGAATGAACAGATGCTTGCCTGAAGGCAGGTAACAATAAAACCTTCTCTAGATGCTGCTCCTTTCACTCGCTCCAGGCTATGTCAGGTATCCAGTCAGTGGCTTCTCTCTTAATGCCTTCAACCTGAAGTTATTATATTTTATCTCACAATCCTCTAATCTCGGTGATTTGGGGTTGATGCGAGATGCCCGATTTGCTTAACAATGCAATAATCTCGAGGCATTGGCAGAGGTATAGAAATGAGAGATCGTCGCATCAATTTTGTAGATTATTTTCCATATTTAAAAAAATATATATATAATATACCTCATAAAATAATTATCATTTGTAAGTCATCTTACGCTAGGGATGAATTTTTTATTTTTGTGTGTGTGTGTGTGTCTGGGGATAATGCATTTGCAGGAATGTAGGTCTGTTTCCCTATACACCTGACCTCATCGATGGGAATGCGAGTAGTGAGTCGAGTGGGAAGACATAAAATTACGTCCTAAATGGAAGAAAGAGTTTCATTTCAGCACGTTTGGGCGAGATGGATGTAGATTCAAAGCTCAGTTGGGACTTGAAATCAAAGTCTATGTTGACACTCCAGTGCAGTGCTTGGGGAGACCTTAGTGGTTCACTTGAGTTACTAAAACTCAGTTTCCCTGTTCCCTGTGACTGTATATATTTGTGGGCGAAATGCGACAGCCAATGGCGCTCAGCATCGTCCCCACAAACAGTCGTGGATTGAAATGACCAAGTATATACATTTTTGAGAGATTAGGTAACTGTATGTGGAACCTTGCTCAATACGCCACATTTAGCTATAACAAAGTCACTACGTTTGAGAGAAATGAAAACATTTCTACATGATAGTGTTCTTGTAAAAATGCAACTTTCTGTCTTTCTGGTAGTTTTCGCTCTGACGTCTTCGCCCAGTAAACAGGCCAGACTCTGAGAGTGGAGCCTTACTCAGTCATGGTACATATTGCAAGACTTTCCTCTTCAACCGTGTCTTTTGTTCCCCCCCGAATTTTTCGACCTCCCCTACGTGTTTCACCCCTTCCCGAACACCCCCCTCCTAGCTCGGGTCACACGCCTCCTGTGCAGCGCCTTGGGACGTCCTCCCGACGTGAAAGGCGCTTTATAAGTTTAAGTTGTTGTTGTTGTTGATTTGTGCCGTTACAAGTGAAGGAGTTCAAACAGGGGGAGTTTCTCAAAGTTTGGCAAAGCCGTCTTTCCATTCGCCAATCAGGCCCTCATGTACATGTACATGTACACAGAAAATGTTCCACGTGGCTCATAGCCATCGCCAGGCAATCCATGGGAGTTATTTCACATGCAGGCAATTCATGAGGGAGTTACACTGAGAACAGATGAAGATAATAATACTAATCCTTGCATTTGATACAGCGCTTTTCATGTCTTCTAGACGTCTCAAAGCGCTTCACCAAATATACTGTAAAGTGAATTGACTGTATATTTGTGGGCGAAACGCAGCAGCCGATTGCGCACAGCAGTGTCCCCACAAACTGATATGAATTTTTTTTATTATTGTGGTTTTTTATGAAGGATTATTATCAGGCATGCGTGCGTGCGTGCGTGCGTGCGTGTCTGTGTGTGTGTGGAGTAAGGAAACTTGCCCAAGGTTTCACGCTGACCTGCCTGGATTCGAAACACAGGTCTCAAGCTTGTAATCACTGAGCTGCAGGAGCTGCACTTATAACCAGCGTATGTATGGCCAGTGTATGTATGGCCCACTGGAACAAGTACCTAAATACACTTGGGCTGCAGTTTGCTAGAACTGGGAAATAAAGCGCTATTTACTTTCAGTTCCCTTGAAATCACACAGCCTGCGTCCGAGATCTGATGGATTCAATGTTTGACCAGTGGTCAGGGCTGTGAGCGCAGTTGCTCAGTTGCTAAGGAAACATTTGTTAGCGCACAATTTCCTATTGTACCCTGGAGACAGAGAAGCAAATTTGCCTCTTTTCATCGGCTTTTCGTTTGAAAACAAATAAAAATGTTCAAGCTGTTTTAGTTATCTATTTAGAAACTCGTTGAAACGCTTTCCTTCGCATACACATGACAGTCACTACACCACACAGTGAATCCTATGAAACGTGGCAGCCAATTGCGCACAGCAGTGTCTCACAAACAGTCATAGACTGAAATTATCAATTAATTTTTTGGGGAGGGATTATTATTAGGTGTGTGGAGTAATGAACCTTGCCCAAGGTTTCACCCAGCTTGGAATTGAACCCAGGTCTCTTGCTTATAAGGCGAGTGCTCTAACCACTGAGCTACAGGACTCCACACCAATGTAACACGGACAATCCTAGGTCTTCCTTCGAGCTGCTGTTCCACCTATTCCAGGTCCTTAAACATTGCTTGAGGTTGATTTGAATAATGGCAGTAAAGAGGATTTTATGCTATAAACATGCACAAGTTCAGTGTTGTTCTTAAAAGATGATAACAACAACAACAAAATTACATCTGTATAGAGCCTTCCACGTCAGGAGGACGTCCCAAGGCGCTGGGCAGATACTGCTTCAGACCCGAGCTGAGGACAGTGGCTGGGGGGAGGAGTTGCCGATGCGTCCATCGAAGAGGAGAGTCTTGAGGCGAGACTCGAAGGAGGCCAGGGAGGGGGCAAGGCGGAGGGACTGCGGGATGGAGTTCCAGACGTTGGGGGCAGAGTGACTGAAGGCTCACCCGCCAATGTGGGCGGGTGGGTTGGGGGACGTTTGCTTGTGACCCATTTGGCTTTGCTGTAAAACTGGTCCTTGAACTAAGTTGCTCAGTGATTTTTTTTTGCTGCTCTTGAAACGCTGCGCACAGCAATTATTTTAGTCGTCTTAAATCTACCGACATGATAGACATGGAGCCCAATGAATCAAAATCCCACTTCAACTGAACTCCCGATTCTCGTTGATGAAACGTTATTGATTGATGCGAGCCTTAAACGACGCACTTTAGCTCACAAAGGGTTAAGCACACTTGATAAATGTTTCACGGGCAAAAAGCCTGGATTCAATTATTTTAGATTAAAATCTCAAGCACTCGGTCATTTTAACGTATGCTTTGCCTTTTAGCGAGGTCCTGATTACAAATTTATGATTTTAATTTATCACCTTAATCCCCAGCATTGGCTCAGTGAGGTCTGTGGACCATCTTTCACGCAGTGTCACACCAGCCAGCAAAGCCTGATTCAGTGCTAAGTTTCCTCTACCACCCCCTCACTCAGCATTAAATCAGCTGTCCAGTCTCAGCCGAACAAAAAGTGTTTCCTCCTCGATGGAAAAAAGTTAGGCCGTTTGATTTAAAAAAAGAAATTAACCAACGATAGAAAAGGAATATTATATCTCTGTAACCCGAAGTCTTATCAGGCTTGATGCGACAGAATTCAATTCCCTCTCATACCCCAGAAGAATGTGTGATCTATTATTTAACACCGCACTCTCGCCCATCTAACGCTTGCAGAATTTCACATATATTAAAACTTCCACATTCTTTTCTGAGGATTTTTAATACATCCTCAGTATTCAAATTTCTAAGGAATATTTTCTTTCACACTTTGCGCATTTTTATCCGATGGTTTTAATTAATATTATTTCAGTGTGATCGCACTCGTTCTATTTACTAAAAGATTCCGTTCTTGAGTGGATTGAGGGATCTGCATGGGTGCAACAAAGGAGAAAAAGGAAGGTTTTATTTTTTAAACGAAAAGATACGAAGCTGAAAGGCCCAGAAGCTTCCATTCTACTGTTGGGAACAGCAACATTGTAATGGAAGTGGCCAAATGGAATGACCAAGTTAAGGTGTATTTATTGGTTCAATTGAGTCTTTGAATTACTTCTCGTTGCCCCTCACCTGCCTCTCTTTCAAAGAAAGGTTGAATTTTTCAGTTACCCTGGTTTATATTCCTCTTTATTATAAACTAATATATATATAAGCTAACCTCATTCTTATTTCTTATTGGTGCAAATTAGCTGCCATGTTCACCTCAACAATAACATAGAGCACATCCTCTAGTCTGGGAGGATTTAAACCCAGGTCTCAGAGTTGAAAGGCCAGTATCTTAAACCCTTATTGACGCACTTTCATCCTTCTAAAACTATTAGAATTACTGTTGAAATTAGAATCAAACATTGAACTCAACTGATAGGTTTGATCCAGTTTGAGAAGCTTCATTAGAATTCTCTGGAAACAGATTGGATTCTCTCTGACCTGTTTGTTCTTGAATGACTAATCCCGCTCTTTGCAGAATACTTAAAGGTGGCCTTTCCAATGGCCCCTAATTCATTGTGTACTCTGAATAAAGTACATCATTATAATCTATAATTTTTTTAATGTATTTTTAATTTGGTGCGGCCTTTCTGCCGCAGTTCTCTAAGGACAGAGGTAGTAATATCTAGCCGATAGCAGATGGCTGAAAGTGTGTTCTCTGATGCAGTTCCAGTTGTTCAGGAATGTCTTCTAAACCCCAAGAGTCCTCTATACCCTTGAACGCTCTCCAACTCTTGTTTCATCTTCACAAACACAGCTACCGTGGTTCTGTTGGAATGTATAATCTACTGCAATCTTCCTGTTACTGCCCCCCCACTGTATTTAATAATAATGATCCTTGCATTTGATATAGTGCTTTTCACGTCTTCTAGACGTCTCAAAGCGCTTCACAGAATATACCGTAAAGTGAATTGACTGTACATATGTGGTTGAAATTGCGCACAGCAGCGTCCTCAAAAACAGTCATGGATTGAAAATGAACAATTTCTTACTGTTTGTTTTGAGGGATTATTATTAGGCATGTGTGTGGAGTAAGGAAACTTGCCTAAGGTTTCACCCTGACCTGCCTGGATTTGAACACGGGTCTCTCTCACGCTTGTAAGGCGAGTGCTCTAACCACTGAGCTACAGGAGCTCCACAATATAATAACAAACGGCAAAGAGTTTTGTTCAGAAACCGCTTTATAATGCCTTATTTGTTATCACAGAATAATCCGCTCATTCCTGCGTTGCTGGGTGATAACGGTCTCACATAAATTGGATTGGAATTTATATTGTTCACCAGCTTGTGCTAAATGTAGAATAGGATTTATACTTCCTGCTCCCAGTATCACTCCGTTATTGTTTTCACACCGTGAAAGAGTTTGTCGGGGTGGGAGTGGTGTGTGTGTGGTGGTGGGGTGGGGGGAAACGGACACACAATTTTAATACAATGGTATACTAGGCTGCATTTCATGAGGTAAATAATAACCATGTAAACACATGTGTTTCAGTGTAAACACGAGTCAAACGGCCACAAAAATCTCAGCGCATTCGGATCACTTGAGAGTGAATTTGCAGCACCGTATCTGAATGAAGTTTGGCACGGACTTCCACTAATCCCTGCATTTGATATAGCGCTTTTCACATCTTCTAGACTGTGCCTCGAAGCCTTTTAGAGAATATAGTGTAAAGTGTACAGCCCCAGTTCTGACGAAGGGTTGTAGACCCAAAACGTTGATTCCTTTTCCTTTCTCCATGGATGCTGCCTGACCTGCTGAGTTTCTCCAGCAACTTCTGTTTTTGTTTTAGTGTAAAGTGAATTGACTGTATATTTGTGGGCCGAAAGTCAGCAGCCAATTGCGCACAGTAACACCCCCACAGACAGTCGTGGATTGAAATTACTAATTTATTATTGGGGTTTTTTTGAGGGATTATTATTAGGCACGTGCGTGTGTGTGTGTGTGTGTGTGTGTGGAGTAAGGAAACTTGCCCAAGGTTTCGCCCTGACCTGCCTGGAATTGAACCCAGGTCTCTCGCTTGGAAGGCGAGTGCTCTCACCACTGAGCTACAGAGCACAGTTGCTTAAGTCACCGGTGTGAGAAACAGCGGTATGGAAATGATATTTGGCAAGGATGGGTAATTGAGTTTATAGAATGGCAAAACAGGCTTGAGGGGCTAAATGACCTACTCTTGTTCCTATATTCCCTTGATTACAGCCTCTTAGACAGAGTCTAATCTGCTTCTCAGGGCATGTACCAACTAATCTGATATCCACAACCATTAAACGTTGACTCACTGCAACACCACATTAGAGCTACCATCTTTATTCTTTATTCACACATCACAAAGTAACTGGTGCAAGATTTGTGCTTGGCTGAGTTCAAATTCAAACCAAGGTCGGGAAACATGGGCTGATTAATTCCACTACATTGTAAAAGACAGGTGACGATAGAAATGAGCAAACACAGATCGTAATTCATACAGTATTGTGCATGCTAATTTCCTTTGTACACTTATTCAATTATTGCCTGAATGCATTTAATATTTGAAATAAAGTGTCGACGTTCTGTTAATAAATTCCAGATCAAGTTCTATCATTTCCCAGTTAAGTCATCGGGGATTCTTTTACGGGCAATTGGATAACATTTAATGAATCAATTAAAATCAGGTTTGAAAACTCAAATTTGCTCTTGCCCGATTAACAGTCTAGGTGAATAAGCCGTTCGCAGTTTTGCGCATGTTACTAGGGTTTATAGGGTTTATAGGTTTTTTTGTTTTATGTCAATCTGTGCCTTTGTCATTCATTCCAGTTCCCAAGCAAATAGTTATATCCAACTTTATGAAGGTCACTGAGAATATCTGGCACTAGCCTTGTGGGACACTTCAATTTCAAGTTATAATTGGTGTGTTTTATCGAGAGTGAATCGTGAAAAATGAGAGGGGATGGATAAAATTATTATAATAATACTCGCACTTGATATTGCCTTAACGTCTTCGAGATGTCTCAGAGCCCTTCGCAGAGTGGACTGTAAAGTGAATCGACTGTGTATTTTGTCAGCGAAACACGGCAGCCAATTATTCACAGCAGTGGCCCACAAACAATTGAGGATTGAATGACCAATTTAAAAAAAATAGTGATTATTACCCCCAGAAAAGCAATCCACCAATCGACTAACAACAGGGTTCCTACTTACTGCAAGGTAAACAATGGCGTGTGGTGTAAGGAAACTTGCCCAACCTTTCGCCCAGCCGGGAATCAAACCTGGATCTCTCGCTTGAGAGGCAAACGCTCGAACCACTGAGCTACACGACTCCCCAATATCATGATGTAATTTATCAACAATTATGATGTGAAGTAAAACACACAGTAGAGTGCCCTGATGATAAATACCGAATTGACTGGTCCCTAAATGTGCTGGAGGCAGAGGATAGGCTAAGAGATTGCCTATGCATCACACTGGACATCTTTGGACCTTTGGTCAGAGACACTCAAGCTGTGGTATATCAAAAGGTCACACCACACCAAGTTAGAACTAACATCTCTATTCACACATCACAAAGCAACTGGTGCAGCATTCAGGGAGTCCTATAGCTCAGTGGTTAGAGCAATCGCTTTGCAAGCGAGAGACCCGGGTTCAATTCCAGGCAGGATAAAACCATGGGCAAGTTTCTTTACTCCACACACACACACGCACACACCCCGATAATAATCCCTCAAAAACAATAATAAATTGGCTCCATTCGATCCACGACTGTTTGTGGGGACACTACAGTATGCAATGGGCTGCCGCGTTTCGCCCACAAAATATACAGTCAATTCACTTTACAGTACACGCTGTGAAGCGCTTTGAGACGTTTCGAGGTCATAAAAAGCGTGATATCAAAGCCAAGCTCTGCCTTCAGAACAATATGGGACCCGTTGCCGTATTCAAGTGTCGCAAAGTTGGCGTGTATGATTGTCGTACGGCTGTTAATGCTCAGATTGCAACCCAGTACAATTGAACACTAATGCTGTAAGTGATATGGATCGACATAACCTGATGCAAGCTTTATTATATTGTCTTTTCTTCCACCAGGGAACCCAGGACAAATGGTCCAGAGGATTGCTTGAGAACGGAAATGGACTGCACAAAAGAATTCAGAGCAATGTGTACTGAGCAAAGCTGAACAAGACAATATGAATTATACTGACAAACAAATAACTGCACTCCAATTTACTGATTAGATTTTTTTTTAAGGATGAGTTCACCCTGAGGCTACGAGAGCATTGTAGTGCCACGACATTTACCACTGGGTGCTATCCAAAGCTCTTTACCACGAACTCCGAGACCTCAGGGGGATGGCTCTGCTCAGTCTCTGTCTCTGGGTCTCTCTGCTCGCATTGATGAATTCTGTGCTAGTTCGTGGAGACTGTTGGCTTATAGAAGGAGAGAAAGGGTTTGTCTGGCTGGCAATCTGTAGCCAAAATCAACCCCCTTACGAGGCCATCCCACAGCACATCAACAGCACGGTGGTGGACCTTAGACTGAACGAGAACAAGATCAAAAGTATTCAGTTTTCCTCGCTGAATAGATTCGGCAACTTGACCGATCTGAACCTGACCAAAAATGACATTTCCTACATCGAGGACGGAGCCTTTTCCGCCCAGTTTAACCTGCGCATTTTACAACTGGGATTCAACAGGCTTCGGAACCTGACCGAGGGAATGCTGAGGGGCCTGGGCAGGCTGGAATACCTCTACCTGCAGGCCAATCTGATCGAAATCGTCAGCCCCAACACCTTCTGGGAATGTTTGAGCGTCATAAACATTGACTTGTCCATGAACCGCTTGCAGAGGCTCGAGAGCTCCACTTTCACCGGGTTGAGCAAACTCTACGTGTGCGAGCTGTACAGCAATCCATTTTACTGTTCGTGCGATTTGCTGGGATTCCTGAAGTGGCTGGCGGTGTTCACCAACACGACTAGAAATTACGATCGCATGCAGTGCGAGTCTCCGGCCGAATTCGCCGGCTACGCTTTGCTCAGCCAGAGCCGGGCCAGCCATCGCAACGCCTATAGCATCCTCGCCTCCAAGTGCGAAGAGAATTACAGCGTCGACTCCAAACCCACGCTGAATCTGTCGACCCCGGTTCCCACCACCACCACCACCACCACCGAAAGCCCCTGCGGATCCGACGACTGCGCCTCAGGCGATGGGTCCAACGCCATCTTGTCCTCGACGACTCCTTTCTTCAATGGGAAACCAATGATCAGCGTGAAGGACGTCACCGACAGCACGGCCGACCTCCTGGTCCACATTCCGCACCGCTTTCGTCGAATGTACATCTTGCTCCAGTACAACAACAACTTGTACACCTACATCCAGACCCTCAACAAGGAGGAGGAGACCATCAAGCTGGACACCCTCAAGGCTCTCACCGAGTACACGTTTTGCGTGGCGTCAATTCGCAATGCGTTCAGGTACAATCACACCTGCGTGACCTTCTCCACACTGAAACAGACTAAAGTGGTGGTGACGGCGCCTTCCACCGCCACACACTACATCATGACTATCCTGGGCTGCCTGTTTGGAATGGTCATCGTGCTGGGAGTGGTCTATTACTGCCTGAGGAAGAAGAGGCAGCAAGTGGAAAAGCAGCGGAAGTCGGGAAACATCAAGAAGACTCTCATCGAGCTGAAGTACGGAGGGGAATTAGAGACTAGCACCATCTCCCAGCTCTCTCAGAAGCCAATCCCTCCCTGCGACAACCTGCCCAGGATGCCTTTCCTGCCTTCCTCCGGGGACATGGAACAGTATAAACCCCAGGACTTGAGTGAAACTCCCAAAACTACTAAGGGTAACTACATCGAGGTGAGGACAGGCGATGTTCCGGACCGGAGAGATGTGGAAGCCAGCCAAATGATGGGGAGCCAAATTGGGGAAAGCCAAAGTTCCACCGCCGAAATCTCGACGATAGCGAAGGAAGTGGACAAAGTCAATCAGATCATTAACAACTGTATAGACGCCTTAAAGTCGGAATCTGGCTCTTTCCAAGGGGGGAAGTCGGGAGCCATGGCTTCTATTGATCCTCAATTGTTAATGATCACTGAACAGAGCCAGGGGAGATCTGGCTTCCTGTCCCCAGTCTATAAGGAAAGTTACCACCCTCTGCAGAGGCACAGTAGTATGGAAGCTGCTCCCAAACGCTCTAGCACCTCTTCCAGTGGTTCCATCCGAAGTCCACGGTCATTTCGCTCCGAGGCCTCCGCTGGTCCTACCTACAAATCGGAGGCAAAGTACATCGAGAAGACATCTCCGACAACAGAGACCATCATGACTGTGAGCCCAGGGGTCATCTTGAGATCGGAGGCCAACAAGATCCGACAATACAGCGAACACCGACACTCGTACCCGGGTTCTCACCAGGGGGAGCAGCAGGAGGCGTCGATCAGGAAGCCTTCCATTCTGGAGCCGTTGACTCGCCCCAGGCGCGAACTCATGTACTCGCAGCTCTCCCCGCAGTACCACAATCTCAGCTACTCCTCCAGCCCCGAGTATTCCAGTAAACCATCCCAAGGGATCTGGGAACGTTTCAAACTGCACAAGAAGCGGCACAAAGAGGATGACGAGTACATGGCAGCGGGTCACGCCCTGAGGAGGAAAGTCCAGTTTGCCAAGGATGAGGATTTACACGATATCCTGGACTACTGGAAGGGGGTGTCTGCCCAGCACAAGTCATGATTCCTCAGCGAACCGAGAGACTCAATGGGACCAAAAGGAAACTGTTATAACACAACTGTTTTTACTACGACCAACTCAACTGTTCTTAACAAGCAAACGTTTCACCTCACGCACGTGAGGTTATGCACCAAAATTGTGAAACTGACTTTAACAAACAATCTGTATAAAGGATTTCTTTTATATATTATATTCTATAGAGATATATGTCACATACAATATATATGTTAGATATTATATATATCGATATATATTATGTACACATATATATTATATGAACATATATATATACACACATATATATAAAAGGAAGCCCGGAAGCCTTGGAATGTTGGATATTATTTATCGCATGACCCTGTGCTGTTACTGTGACTCACTGTCGTGTACATGGAGACATTACTCGCTGTACACCCAACGTGACTGGACTGTGCTGTGTAACTGTGCCTCACACATGCTGCTCACACCCCCTGCATTGTATAGTACGATTTACCAGTAAAATCTCAGCAAAATTCTGTACAGATAAAAGTTTCTATATTTGCAATGATGTTTCTGGTATTTCCACCTGTTTGTATCAGGTTTTAATCAATGGATTTTACAGAAGTTGTTTGTTTCCAATGAATGTCTTCTCTGACAAGTGACTCTCCCCCCGAGCATTGGATAAAAACTGCACTGGTGAAAGAATGAACGGTTTCTTCTGTCGAGTTCTCTTTCTGTCTCATTCATCCGAACTTGCAGAGAAAACATTACACTTCCTGACACCGAGGGCCAGGGAGCTTGGCCAATAGAACTTCCAGAGAAACCAGGTTATGGCCAGTCAAGCACTCTTGGTGGTAGATGTGACGTTGTACAGCTAAATGGTGTATGTTACTTGGTGCAGTTGGGTTCTGAATAGGTGTCTCCCACCCCTCTCACCTTCCCCCTTACCTGCACAAGTCCATCCCCAAATCCCTCCATCTCTCGCAAATAAACAAATCAATTCACTTTACTGTAAATTCTGTGAAGCTCTTTGAGACATCTAGAAGACGTGAAAAACCCTATATCAAATGGATTATTATTTTGTATCCTCTCTGGCAGTGGCAAAACCCTTTGTTTAAAAAAATCTCTGTAACCCTGACTTTAGTCACACCCTTCTCACCCCCTCCCAACTTGTTCGGTGTTCTACGTAAAGCATGTTTTCCCATGTGAAAGTTGTATACAAGTGTAGACACTTGTCTAGATAATAGATGTATATGGTCTGGTTTGGTAATGTAGCTGGTAGAGGTGTCATACGCAGTTTGGGGTAGTCGCTTGTACATTTGCCAATTTAGCAGTAAATCTCTCTTAAATGTTCTTCTTAAAACAATTCAGAGCACTCGTCTCACAAGCGTGAAACCTGTGTTCCAATCCAGGCATGTCAGGACAATACCTTGGGCAAGTTTCCTTACTTCACACACACGCCTAACAATAATCCCTCCAAAGAAACCCCCACAATAATAATAAAAAATTGGTCATTCCAATCCACGACTGTTTGTGGGGACGCTGCTGTGCGCAATTGGCTGTCAAGTTTGGGCCCACAAATTATACAGTCACTTTACAGTACTATGAAGTGCTTTGAGACGTGTAGAAGATGTGGAAAAGCGCTATATCAAGTGCAAGGATTATTATTATTAATGCATGTATACAGGACCCACCTTTCCAAACCCAAATAGCTATTTTCTTCAAGAGCCTATCATTGAGGCCTTAAATTAGCTACAATCAATGCTTTCCAACAGGGAGAGAACAATACTTACAAGGTTGGTAAACGGCGTGGAGGGAAATATTCTAAGCGATTGACTTTCCATCACCCCCAGTTCTTGCCAGTCTCCACTGTCTCCTTGTGGATCAATTTCCAGCTCCTCGCCTCATCTACAAATCTGTGCGCTCCCTGGGACCTCTTCATCTCTCCGATCTTCCCTCCTACTTCTTCACTTCGCTCAACTAATTTAGGCTAGCTGCGAGTCCCCTTGGATTGTCGTGCCATATCCCTCCGGAACAGTAGCACTACCCGCTCCATCCCACCTCCTGTCTTTCCGTCTTAAAGTCACGTCTCAAAATGTACCATTTTCACCGCACCCATGGGCCATGGTAGGGTGACATTATTTTGGTAAGCCAAATATGGGATTACATTTGTGTGTGTATATAAATATATATATATCTATAGTATAGACTATTTACCTCACCAGAATTTCAGACACTGGCAGTTACTGGAGATATGCGTTGGATCAATGTCTGTATTTCTCCGGTGATGAGTAGGGCCTGTTTTCGGAATTGTTTTGCCTTTGTTCAGTTTATTGCTGAACTCAACCCAAGACGGGTTCAAATTTGGCTCCAAGTTGCACTGGGTATGGCTAAGCGTACACATAAGAGCAAGTTGTTGTTGTTGTTGCTGCTGCTGCTGCTGTTGTTGTTTCCATCCACAAAAATGCAAGAAAGACGTCAAAGGCGTCTCAATAATAATATTATTATTACTATTATTATGACTATTACCTAATTCCCAGATAAACAGTGGCTTTGATAGACGGATACCCGCAGAAAAGAAACAGAACTGGGGCAGGCATTTCATAAGACATCAAACAACCTGCCCCCCCCCCCCCCACCATTTCTTACCTGAACCCCACCTCAAGAGATATGGGGATAAGGCAGGTAGGTGAAGTTAGATTAGAAGATCAGTAATGATCTAATTGAATGGTGGCAGCCTCGAAGGGCTGAATGGCCTACTCCTGCTCCTAATTCTTATGTTCTTATGTGTGTAGCCATTGTTTGGTTGCTGTTGCTTTAGTTCCCATGGATTATTCTCTCCCTTTTTTCTCTCTTTCTTTGCACAGGTAATGTGATGTTTTGATGCAGGAGAACTGAAAGAAATAGAACTATGTGTATCTATCCATATATATATATATATATATATATATACACATGTGTGTATTGTACGTGTGTGTGGGGAGAGGGTTGTATTGTTGTTGTAAATGGAGAGTTCGCAGCGCAAATATCAAAATGGCGGGACAGGCTGGTGGCGTGGACAGCGTGGCGCATGCACCAGAAGCAGCCTTGCGCACGTGCAACAAAGCACACGTGCAGCAAAGCATGTGTCGGAGGCTCAAATAGCCACCTGTGCGGTCAGCTGGTTTGGACTGAATGCGATTCAAACAGGTTCTTGTAATTACATCCAGGGGGGGGTGCCAGGGCACTGCGTTTGACTAAGGAGAACTTTGGATCTTAATTGAATTGTTCCAAGTTTAAAAGCTCTTTGAAAATTGGCTGTAGTATAACTGGATTTGCGTTGCGCCAATTTGATTCCTGAAACCACTTCCCGAGGCACTGAGAACGCAGAATCTAATTGGTACCTGTGGAACCTGATTCATACTGAATTTTCAGTGTCAATTTCATGTGAGAATAGCATTGAATTGACACTAACTGTGCAATATAAATAGAGCATAAAGTTTTCACCTGTACGCCAAACTACTGTGGAGTCCCGTAGCTGGGTGGTTAGGGCACTGGCCTCGCAAGCAAGAGAACCCGGGTTCGATTCCTGGACAGGGAGAAACATTAAGCAAGTTTCCTTACTCCACGTGCCTCTGTTTTCCTAGCAGTAAGAAGGAACCCGGTTGTCAGTTGATTGGCAGATCGCTTTTCTGAGGGTAATAATCCCTACAAAAAGAGAAAAAAATCGGTCACTCAATTCACGACTGTTTGTGGGCTGTATGGAATTGGCTGCCGCGTTTCTCCCGCCAAAGATAGTCAATTCACTTCACTTTACAGCCTGTTCTGTGAAGCTCTTTGAGATGTCTCGAAGAAATGATCGAGAGCTATATCAAATGCAAGTATTATTAGTGTTGTTGCTTGAGGTTTCTTGAGGTGTGTGGTAGTATATAAGATTGCTGTTTGCTAGTGCGGGTATTGGCAAACTGAATGCTCACAGTTTAGTGAAGGAGGTGGCGTGTAAAATATATATATATATATATTTCGTATGCAACATGCTCTTGTGCAGTGACTACGAGGCTCATTTGTCAAACCTGTTGCAATATTCATGTGCTCTTGAGTTATATCTATCTGTACAATGTGTGCAGCATCTGCAGAGGAATGATCAAAAATTGGGAGGAAAGAAAGGAGTAAAAAAAAACGAAAGAGCGTCTGATAGAACATATACAGTGTGCTGTTAATGATGCCACTGGAAGTCTCAGATGGTCGCGCCTAATTGGAACAATTTCCAATTTAAATTAAATTTACAAAATAAAAAATCCCCCAAAGAGAAAAAAATCATAAATTTGTCATTTCAATCCACGACTGTTTGTGGGGACACTGCTTTGCACAATCGTCTGCCACATTTCGCCCACCAATAAACAGTCAATTCAGAATAGTCTGTCTCTATAATTTGTCTATAATCACAGAATATACTGTGAAGGCAAGTGCTTTGAGATGTCTAGAAGACATGAAAAGCGCTATATCAAATGCAAGGATCATTATTATTATTATTTCAACACAGCCTTTCCTCCATTCTTAACCAATGATATGCATCTGGCCCTGCAAATTAAATGCTAGAATATTAACTGCAGTGGTAATAGTAGCATTTTCAAACCAGAGGAGATCATTGGCCCATCTAAAACGATCCATCCAATATCCCAAGATTCTTTCAACGTACTGTATCTATCTCACATTAAGATCCCTGAATCTTTATAATCGCATAGTGTGAGAGGGATTAAACCCCACCACACATTACTCCACAGTCACACCAAGATAGTTTTAGGAGGGGTCGCTAGATACCAATCGTGAATAGGAACTGCCATTAAATCTACCTTTAATAATAATAGCAATAATCCTCGCATTTGTTACAGCGCTTTTCACGTCCTCTAGACCAGTGGTTCTCAACCTTTTTCAGTAATGTACCCCTTGTTAATTTTCAACATTATTGTGTACCACCACCCAACCACATACACCACCCTCCTCATTCCACTTGCATTTTATGACCAAGCTTTTCTTATATAAAAAAATAACCAGCGACATACAAAACGAGCGGAATAACAATTAAATAGACAATTTGGAAGGCTATAAAACGCTAAATAAGAGAGCTAAATAAATCAATGTAGCGCCATCTGTACCCCCTGGAAGTCATTTTGTACCCCCTGGGGTACATGTACCCCTGGTTGAGAACCGCTGCTCTAGACGTCTCAAAGCGCTTCACAGAATATACTGTAATGTGAATTGACTGTATATTTGTGGGCGAAACGCAGCAGTCAATTGCACACAGTAGTGTCCCACCAACAAGTGTGGATTGAAATGACCGATTTTTTAATTATTGTTTTTTTTGGAGGGATTATTATTAGGCGCGCGCGTGTGTGTGGAGTAAGGAACCTTGCCCAAGGTTTCGCCCTGACCAGCCTGGATTCGAACACAGGTCTCTCGCTTGTAAAGCAAATGCTCTAACCACTGAGCTTTGCTTTGCCAAATCCAATTCCGAGAACCAATTGCCGCTGTGTATGATCACCTTAGCAGAGATCAGCAAACGCTGCACAGATCAGCAAACTCTGCATAGATCAGCGATTGAGACCGAGAGCATTTTGAGTTACCAGTGTAATTTAGTGCCACCATCCTCAACACATTGAGCCAGTGAGAGCTGGAAAATCTCCAGGACAAGTCTGTTAAATAAAGAAATAGAGAGGGTTTAATTTCTCTCTTTTGTTCCTCTGTCAATTTTTTTTTGAAGACATTTAAATTGGAATTAGTTTTGTCCTGGTCTTTGCAATGAGCCTATCCAAGATCCATTACTGTAAGACAAGCGCACAAGAAAAATGTTGTGGGTGACCTGCTCACAGACAGCCTGATTTATGTACCATTCTTAACAGTCCACAGGAGGGATGTGAGAGAGAAACAAGAGTAGTGATATGTACAATCAAAAGAAATGATGAAATGCCTTATCAAACCCTATAGTTTGAGCCCTGCTGTGACTAGGAAAAGCAAGTTGAATAATGCAGATTATAGAGACAGACTGCAGTCCTGCAATTATATGGATAGGAGGGTGAAGGGAGAGAGAGAGAGAGAGAGATTGGTAGTTTTATTTGTTAGCGAGCTAACTCATAGATTGAATGGCAGCAGTGTGCGTCAGTTACCTGATCTGTTGGAAGGAATGGTCTCGTGATGGAGAGAAGTGTTTTGTTCTATGATTCTGTAAGTTCCTTAAAGTATGTGCAGGTTTAACATTATATAGAGCTCCTGTAGCTCAGTGGTTAGAGCACTCACCTCACAAGCGTGAGACCAAGCAGATCAGGGCGAAACCTTGGCAAGTTTCCTAACTCCACACACGTAATAACAATCCTTCCAAAATAAACCACAATAATAAAAATTGATCATTTTCAATCCACAACAGTTTGTGGGGACGCTGCTGTGCACAATTGACTGCCCCGTTTCGCCCACAAATATACAGTCAAGTCACTTTACAGTATATTTCGTGAAGTGCTTTGAGACATGGATAAGATGTGAAAAGCGCTATATCAAATGCAAGAATTATTATTATTATTATTGGGGAGTGAGGCGGGAGATAAATTTTGGTCTTCATTGTTTTGACAATTTTCTCTGCGGTTTTCACATTCCAACCCTGACCTGTGTTGGGTGGGTGACTTATACCAAATGTAAGGATTATTATTATATGGAAACAATATACTTCATGATTTAGTCTGTCGCTCTCTCTGTTGTTGGCAGTGATGCTCGGTGTGATGGTATGGTAGACAATTTATGGAATGCTCTGCCACAAAAGGCTGTAGATGCTCAGTACTTGAACATATTCAAGACTGAGATTGATAGATTTCTTACAGATAGAGGGATTAAGGGATATGGGGATAAGGCGGATGGTGGAGTTAGATTATAAAATCAGCCATGATCTTATTGAATGGCGGGGCAGGCTGAATGGCCTACTCCTACTCCTTATTCTTATGTTATGATGTAAAGGTTAGCACACTTTGATGATAGGTGCTTTGTCACCAACACTTAAACTATGCCACATGGAGTATTACCCCATCACGCTTGCGTGCTTATCATATGCTAAGCATTGCAATTATGTTCAGCTCTTTCATAGGAACCCAAGATCCCATTCAGTGCGATGATTTGATCAGATCTTTTTAATTATAAAAATAATCAAAAAAGAGATTATAAAATATACCTCGACACAGAGCGCAGTTGGAAAGCGAAATACTCTGCCAGAAAAACAGAATTTAATTTAATTTAAAATGGAATTAGGTGAGATAGAGGAAAAGAAGAACGCTGAAGAGGTCTGCTAGCGATCAGGAAAGTGGGATAAGATCAGATGTCTCCTGTGAAGAAAAACGTGAATGTACACACACCAAATGGGCTGAATGGTCTGTTTTTAATGTTATAATGTTCTTTGTTCTCTGCCTTTTCTTTATAATCCCCTGAACAACAACCTTCGCTTTTACTTTCCAACTTTTCAGCTGAGTTTGAAATTCATTCCCTCCGCCTTTACTACAGCCTCTGTGGTTTGAAGTTCTACAACGGGACTCCGACCTTAGAGTACATACAGACTGACCCTCCAGTGTAGGTGCAATGCTGGCAGAGAGCTTCATTGGCAATGGTGAGCCAATATGGTGAGCTCTATAACTCTGCATCTTCAGTTAGTGTTTAATTTCCTCAGTTGGTGAATGATTATAATAAATAATAATCCTTGCATTTGATATGGTGCTTTTCACATCTTATCGACATCTCAAAGCGCTTCACAGAATATACTGTAAAGTGAATTGACTGTATATTTGTGGACAAAACGTGGCAGCCAATTGCGCACAGCAGTGTCCCACAAACAGTTGTGGATTGAAATGACCAATCGTATTATTGTGAGCTTTTTTTGGAGGGATTATTATTAGGCGTGTGGAGTAACGAAACTTGCCCAAAGTTTCGCCCTGACCTGCCTGGATTCAAACACAGGTCTCACGCTTCTAAGGCGAGTACTCTAACTACTAAGCTACAGGAGCTCTATCAATTATCTCATTGATGCTCTCATTGCAAAATAAACATTTCTTCCCTGGTAAAAAGAAAAGTAAAATTAAACTGGCCATTTGAGAATAATTTGTGTGGCTGATATCAAAATTTTCCAACCCTAAGTGATCAGTGCACCATTATGTATAGTCTCTAGGATGTTATGAGTGAACTATATTGAAACAAATTTAACTACTGTACTTTTACAAGTCATTTAGCCCATCAAGTTTCCGCTGATGTTTTTCGCCATATAATTATCTAGAACTCTGAGTTTAGTTTGGATACATGTACTTCAAGTTTGGGGATGGGTTTCCAATTTAGATAACTAGCGGACCAAAGGAAAAGTATGATATTAATTAATATTCCTCTTTTTCAAGCATTTACCCCAAGCAGGTCAGGTCAGAACGGAACCTTAGGCAAGGTTCCTTACTCCACACCCGCGCACGCACACACATGCCTGTGTTTACCTCGCGTTAAATAGAAGTTGTTAGATGATTGGCAGATCGCTTTCCCGAGTTATTAATAATCCTTAAACAAAAATGATGATGAGGTCACTCAATCCACGACTGTTTGTGGGACGCTGCTGTGCGCATTTCCACATTCCCATTGCTGCTCCGTGAAAGATCACAGCTTTTTAGACTTCTCCCAATTATTTTTTTCCCCCCTATTAAGCTTGTTGCCTTTGTTCTATTACTCACTTGTCTCCCTGTTCTTTGTTTCCCTTTGCAGTATTCTTGTACAATTCGTAAATTAATTGGTGCTTCCAAAATCAATGGGGCATCCATTTAATTGCTACAAATTATAGGTGACATGATATGGTTGAGGAATGCTGCATGCAGCATAAGAACTGTTCTTTATGGTACAACTTCACTTCCACTTCAAATGTGTGGCATGCTAGAGAAATAAGTGACATTATAATCAAACAATTGACTTAATTATCTGACGTTGTTCGAACCTCAAAACTGTGACAGGTTACTGCATTCAAAAGATAATGTAGTTTCAGCCACGCTACTATTCAATAAATATTAGTATTGTAGTATAAAATGTGATACTTCTATTTCTTACCAAGGAATCCAGTTCGACCGAATGGGTCCTGTTTCTACTAACCAGGGTCCATGCATTTGATATGGATATTGCTCCAAATCACAAATATACAGTCAATTCACTTTACAGTATATTCCGTGAAGCGTTTTGAGACGTCTAAAAGATATGAAAAGCGCTATATCAAATGCAAAGATTATTATTATTATTATTATGATCACGTATTTGAGACGTCTCAAAGCGCTTCACAGAATATACTGCGGCCGACTGCACACAGCAGTGTTCCACAAACAGTTGTGGGTTGAGTGACAAATTGTTAGCGTTATTATTTTTTGAAGGGATTATTATCCCCGAAAAGCGATCCCGCCGATCGACTAACAACTAGGTCCTTATTTACTTCTTAAATAGAGGAGTGTAGAGTAAGGAAGCCCAGCTAAAGTTTCCTGTAATTTCCTGCCCTGTAATTGAACCCTGCCTAGGTGCTTTCACCACTAAGATACAGAATCTACAATTTACCAGCCATTACAGGCAAAGAACAGCTAGAGCCACATAATAGAAAATATACTGTTTCATTTTAGTGCTCGTGTGGAGCTCTATCACTATGTCTTTTTGTAACGGGTTTGTATTGCTGTTTAGCTTCCATTTACTTGTCTGTCTCCAATTTCCTCTCCCTTTTCTCTCCTCAAATGCTATTCTATATGATTAACATTTGATCTCCCGAGTGTCTGCCTTGAAAATTGTGATGTACATGTATCCTGTGGAGTACTGTAGCTCAGTGGTCAGGGCACTCACCTTGCAAGCAAGAGACCTGGGTTCAAATCCAGTCAGTGGGGTGAAACCTTAGGCAAATTTCCTTACTCCACACGCCTGATAAAAATCCCTAAAAAAAATGGTAAATTGGTCATTTCAATCCATAACTGTTTGTGGGACACTGCTGTGAATTGGCTGCCATGTTTCGCCCACAAAATATACAGTATATTCTGTGAAGCACTTTGAGACATAATAATCCTTGCACTTGATATAGCACTTTTCACATCTTATCGACGTCTCAAAGCGCTTCACAGAATATACTGGAAAGTGAATTGACTGTATATTTGTGGGCAAAACGCAGCAAATAATTGCGATATCTAGAAGACGTGAAAAGCGCTATATCAAATTCAAGGATTATTATTATTCCTCACTGAGAGAGAGTAGGATTTGGGGTACTTGACATTTGATTTCTCCTATGCCAAGTATGGGAGTTTTGAAACCCTTGCTAAGTATCTTACATGGTTGTGAGAGATTTTGTGTGGATGCATCTGAGTTATAAGGACTTTGTTTGTGGTTATCAGAGCTGTAAGGCAGACACATTGTGTCTGTCCAGTGTGTAGTTATTCATATAATACAATACAGATTTACATTTCTTTAACATCTTTCATGCAGGTAGACATACCACGTCATTGTACAGTCTAAGGTTATCTTTGTTGGTAAGATGCAAGGCGTTTGGTTAATGACTGAGGCATAAAACAGTGTGCAGTTATCATAATCTGAGATCCATGTATTTATTTCTGAGCAGATATTGTATTTGTGTAACATTAGAAATTCTGTATTCATATATATATATCTCTGTGAGATGTGAGGTGCTGCCTTTGTAGAAACATGTCCTAGATGCAATTTGGTTGGGGTTGAATATTTTTTTTTTTTTTAAATCCTGATTAATTTCCATCTGTTTTTATTTGTTTAATACTTTTATTCAAATCCTTGGATCTAACATCAGTGGGGGATTAGTTTGAAGGCGTCATTAAACACTAAACACTAAATTAAGTTTATCAGTAGCACTAAGGATTATGACTCATTTGCATTATTAGGAAATTGCGATTTCCCATTTTGGACATTATGAGATTTGCAAAACAGCTGCAGTAATTCCAAATCCTAAAAGCTGGCAAAACCCGAAATAAAGCAATGAGGAAACCACTTGATGTGCAGTTATCGTGCCTGGTAACACCACACACAAACGGCCACCAGAGGAAAATGAACACATTAAAAAAAATACTATATGACCAATCTTGCTCAAGCCGCAGTCAGAGATGGATTTATTAGATTCGCAAAACATTTACAGCTTTGCAAAACCTCCCAACAGTCAACGCATGCACCACATGAGTTACACTCACACACAATCAACAACAACAACAACAACAACAGCAATCAGACCAACACTACCTCAATATCATACGACCAGCCATAATTGACAAAACACCCTATAAAGAGAAGGACAGGACACCACAAAACGGTGAGGATAATCCATGACCTCAAAAGCAACGTAGGAACCTAATAAATAAATAACAATTAATCTTTGCATTTGGTATAGCACTTTTCACGTCTTCTAGGATGTGTCTCAAAGCGCTTCACAGAATATACTGCAGTGAATTGACTGTATATCTGTGGGCGAAGCGCGGCAGCCAATTGCGCACAGCAGCGTCCCCACACAAACAGTCGTGGATTGAAAATGACCAATTTTATTATTCTGAATTTTAAAAATAACTCCGAAACCGTGTGGTTGTAACATGCTTCACACTATTTACACAACCGAACGCTGAAGCTCTCGGTAGTGGATCATTTGCGTGGCTGTATTTTGCACAGAGACTCTGAAGAACATGGGAAATAATCATTCACTGGGGAATACGAACACATTGGTGGTTTGTAGTCAAATATACGATTGATACACAACAACAATAAAATGACATTTCTAGAGCACGTTTCGCATCAGGAGGACATCCAAAGGCGATGAACAGTCAGGGGTCAGGACCTGATCAAGGGGGAGGGGCAGGGTAGGGGGGAGTGGCGGGAGAGAGTTAGGAGGGGAGGGAGAGTTAGGAGGGCAATTAAAGAGGAGGGTCTTGAGACCGGCCTTGAAGAAGGCGAGGGAGGGAGGGAGCGAAGCAAAGGGAGTGTGGGATAGAATTCCAGAGTGTGGGGGCAGAGAGGCTGAAAGCCCATCCACCGATGGTAGGGCGGCTCGAGCGGGGGACAAGGAGCAGACCTGAGTCCACTGAACAGAGGGGACAGGGAAGCTCACAGGGGATGGTAGGTAATGTCAATTAGGATATGGAATGCTATGCTTGAAGGTGGATGAGGCAGAAGCCATCTTAGTCTTTAAGGTGAGGGTAGGGAAAGTGACTAAAGCATGGTGGAAAAGCTGGGGCTCTCTACATGGGTCTTGAAAGCGCTGGGGAGAGGGTGGTTGGTGGTGGGTAGGGGAATGCACAGGGACTCTGGGATGGATTTCCTGAGTTGGGGTAATTGGACAAACATCCTGTGGAATCACAATTCCAAGTCTTTAAAAGCAGTAACTACAGCGGGAGTCAAACCATTTCCTACTGGAGTTAAATACAGAACAGAAAACATCTCCGCTAATTACTGCTTACACACTCTGATGGACAGATCAGCAAATAAGTCTCCAAACTGTTTCTACATCAATACGACTCAGGGCAATGCAGTCGCGGAGCTAATTTAACTCCAACCTTTCTTGATGACCTCTTTTCTAAGTTTCGCCACGTTGGCAAGTTCACATCCAACTCACTGGAGTTTGGACAGTCCAGCAACTTTGTCAGGATGCGTTAGGAGTGAGTTTGTCATTCATTGCAATGCCAATGCCACAGCCAAACTGCACAGGTTCACAAAGCAAAGAGCCGCCAGAACGCGACCTTCTTCACTTCAAGCCAACGACCTTCTCTCTCTTACCTGCTCGAAACCTGTCCCAATAATGTTATTAACCTGACAATTACAGGTAGACTCACGCTTGCACCTCATTAGAACCACATCTTTATTAACACATTACAAAGCCACAGGAGCGGGCTGTGTGCACTGGAGAGCACAAATTAGACCAAGCTCACAGGAAAATGGCTTTATTAATTCCATTACGGTGTAAAACAAGCACAACAGCCACAGGACACCATGGAAATGAGCAGACCGAGCTTGCAACTCACACAGTATCAGACCCTCTAGTTTCCTTTGCAGACTTAATACTCGAATTAATAATAAAAAAATAACAAATTGAATCAGTTGCCTGATGCGCAGTAAATTGGAGGTTGAATTCGATCGGGTACCACTTAAATCACTGGGCAAATATCTTATTGCAGGGGTGGGTGTGGATGAAATAATAATATTCCTACCCTAGTATTTGCCTGTGGCTTGTTTGGCATCCTTCACATTCATCCCATAGAGTACACAAGGCTCCACAATGATGAATTGCTTGAATTCATCGAGGATGAGTCAACAATGAAGAACGCACTCCAGCCCAAGAGTGGATACATCACGTCAGAAAACTAATGGGAGTGATTGCACACTTTCTTAAGCAAATAACGCCTTGCTTTAACACGTCCCAGTGTCCCATCAAAAAAATGGGAGACCTTCATCACTCCTGCCAGCGGTTTGAAACTGATCCAGGAAAGATCAGGTGTCTCTCACACACTGTGTAACTTGCTGCTCGACTGGCGGTCGGCTAAATTCATCATGTGCTTGTGAGGGAAAGTGGAATCTCAGTTGGATATGGGAACAAGTCGATAGAAGTTGGGCACATCTATATGTGCTGTGTCTCAGTGGTTAGAGCACTCACCTTACAAGCGTGAAACCTGTGTTCAAATCCAGGCAGGTCAGGGCGAAACCTTGGGCAAGTTTCCTTACTCCACACACATACGCCTAATAATAATCCCTCAAAAAACAAAAACAATAATAAATTTGGTCATTTCAATCCACGACTGTTTGTGGGGACACTGCTGTGTGAGCTTGGCTGCCGCGTTTCGCCCATAAGTGTACAGTCAATTTACGTTACAGTATATTCTGTGAAGCGTTTTGAGATGTCTTGAAGACGTGAAAAGCACTACATCAAATGCAAGGATTATTCTTACTTATTATTTCCATTATTAAAAGGTCATCAGCAATGTACGTTAACGGTTTCAGAGGCACTGAAACTAACTGTTATTTGCAATTGGGACCGTCTCAACGAGTTTAAACTCTAAACCGTGGATAGGAATGATCTCAGATAATCTTTCATTTCTTTTTTTCAGGGCAACAAAGATGAACAGATCTGAAGGGATGTCCAGGACTGGAGTACAGCACACACAAATATTCAAAGGAAAGCGCGTATGGAGAAGAGAAAGATAATGAATTTCCCCGATAAGGAAAAAATATGCACTTCAGTTTAATAGCTAGAGTTTCAACCAGAGTTTTATCTTAAAGTTATCCTGACGAACAGCAGTTTTACCACTGGGTGCTATCCAAAGCTCTTTATCACGAACTCCGAGACCTCAGGGGGATGGCTCTGCTCAGTCTCTGTCTCTGGGTCTCTCTGCTCGCATTGATGAATTCTGTGCTAGTTCGTGGAGACTGTTGGCTTATAGAAGGAGAGAAAGGGTTTGTCTGGCTGGCAATCTGTAGCCAAAATCAACCCCCTTACGAGGCCATCCCACAGCACATCAACAGCACGGTGGTGGACCTTAGACTGAACGAGAACAAGATCAAAAGTATTCAGTTTTCCTCGCTGAATAGATTCGGCAACTTGACCGATCTGAACCTGACCAAAAATGATATTTCCTACATCGAGGACGGAGCCTTTTCCGCCCAGTTTAACCTGCGCATTTTACAACTGGGATTCAACAGGCTTCGGAACCTGACCGAGGGAATGCTGAGGGGCCTGGGCAGGCTGGAATACCTCTACCTGCAGGCCAATCTGATCGAAATCGTCAGCCCCAACACCTTCTGGGAATGTTTGAGCGTCATAAACATTGACTTGTCCATGAACCGCTTGCAGAGGCTCGAGAGCTCCACTTTCACCGGGCTGAGCAAACTCTACGTCTTGGAGATCTATGGCAACCCATTCCACTGCTCATGCGATTTGCTGGGTTTTCTGAATTGGTTTGCGCTGTTTACCAGCACGGCCAGGAGCACCGATCGAACGCACTGCACGTCTCCCGCCGACTTAGAAGGCGACTTCCTCCTGAGTCAAAGAGAAGCGAGCTCCAAGAGTGCCCAGACCACCCTCATCTCCAAGTGCGACGAGGAAGTGTATTCCGTTGACACGAAACTGGTCTTTAACCAACCTCCGACCACCCAACCGGTCGTGCCCGAGGGACCCTGCGGCATTGAAGACTGCCCCTCAGGCGACGGCTCAACTTTCATCGTAACCTTCCAGACGCCCTTCAGCGAGACCAACGATACACCGGTGATCAAACTGAAAGAGGTGAACCTCACCACGGCCACTCTCAGGGTCCACGTACCGTCAGTTTTCAACAAAATGTACATCTTAGTGCAGTTCAACAAAAGTTTCTACACCGACATCAAGAACCTGAGCACGGAAACAGAGGAGATTGAGATAAAGGGCCTCAAGCCTCAGACCAAGTACACCTACTGTGTGACTTCCATTCAGAATTCGCTCCGGTATAATCATACCTGCCTCACCTTCCCCACGAGGAACCAAGTGAAGACACAGACAACCACATCTTCCAAAGCCACGCATTACATCATGTCGGTCCTCGGCTGTCTCTTTGGGCTCGTCATTGTGCTGGGGGTCATCTACTATTGCGTGCGAAGGCGAAGGCTGCTCGGAGGGAAGCACAAGAAGTCAGGGAGCGTCAAGAAGACCATCATTGAGCTGAAATATGGCCCCGAGCTGGAGACCATCACCATTACCCAGCTCTCCCAGAAACCAGTGCCACCTGGTGACCCCATGTCACCCAGGGTGCCCTTCCTGCCCGCATCCGAGGCCATGGATGATTACGATATCCAGGAGATACCAGACAGTCCCAAGGCCATCAGGGGAAGTTACATGGACGTCAGGACAGGGGAGCACTCCCATCACCGAGATGTCGTGGAGAGCATGTTTGGGGAGAACCAAAGTTCTACGGCTGAAATCTCGACAATAGCTAAGGAAGTGGATAAAGTCAACCAGATCATTAATAACTGTATAGACGCCTTAAAGTCGGAGTCTGGCTCTTTCCAAGGGGGGAAGTCGGGTGCGGGGGCTTCCGTCGAACCCCAGATGTTAATGATCACTGAGAATCCCCAGGCCAGATCGAATTTTCTGTCCCCTGTCTATCAGGACGGCTACCACCATCTCCAGAGGCACAGCAGTATGGACGTGATACCCAAAACCTCCAGCATATCTTCCAACTGTTCCATGCGAAGCCCCAGGTTGTTCCGTTCAGAGACTTCTGCTGGTCCTTTTTACACGACCGAGACCAAATACATCGAACGCACGTCTCCCACGCGCAGTGGCATCCGCTCGTCTAGCTCAGGCCCTCACCTGAGATCGGATGCGATGAGGCAGTACACCGAGCATTGCCACCTGTACGCGGGATCGCACCACGGGGAGCAGAGGGAGTCCAGGAGTCAGAGCCCTTGCGTTCTGGAGCCCTTGTCCAGATCCCGGAGGAACCTGGCCTACTCGCAGTTCTCCCCCAAGTACCACAACATCAGTTACTCGTCCAGTCCCGAATATTCCAGCCGTTCGTCCAAGGGCATCTGGGAACGCTACAAGCCTCAGGAGAAGTGTCACAGGAGGGAGGAGTTCTTGGCCGCCGGTTACGCCCTCAGGAAGAAAGTCCAGTTCGCAACAGATGAGGATTTACACGATATTCTGGACTATTGGAAAAGCGTGTCCGCCCAGCAGAAATCCTGATTCCTCAGCTGCAGCGCGTGAGAGAGAGATAGCAAGATACATATATATATATATATAGAGAGAGAGAGAGAGAGAGAGAGACACTCAATGGGACCAAAAGGAAATTCTATGAATTAAAAACAACAGTTTTTAATCTGACCTGAACTGAACTGTTCCCCGAACTGATGCACTAGAATTGTGACAACTGACTTTAACAATCAGTATAAGATTTCTTATATATACGTATCTATATATAAGCCCGGAAGCCTTGGAATGTTGGATATTATTTATCGCATGACCCTGTGCTGTTACTGTGACTCACTGTCGTGTACATGGAGACATTACTCGCTGTACACCCAACGTGACTGGACTGTGCTGTGTAACTGTGCCTCACACATGCTGCTCACACCCCCTGCATTGTATAGTACGATTTACCAGTAAAATCTCAGCAAAATTCTGTACAGATGAAAGTTTCTATATTTGCAATGATGTTTCTGGTATTTCCACCTGTTTGTATCAGGTTTTAATCAATGGATTTTACAGAAGTTGTTTATTTCCAATGAATGTCTCCTCTGACAAGTGACTCTCCCCCCGAGCATTGGATAAAAACTGCACTGGTGAAAGAATGAACGGTTTCTTCTGTCGAGTTCTCTTTCTGTCTCATTCATCCGAACTTGCAGAGAAAACATTACACTTCCTGACACCGAGGGCCAGGGAGCTTGGCCAATATAACTTCCAGAGAAACCAGGTTATGGCCAGTCAAGCACTCTTGGTGGTAGATGTGGATTAAACCGAGGCTTGAAATTCCTCACGGTTTAATATTAGCCTTAAAAGTACGTCAGCTCCCAATGTTGGCCACTGCATGATTGGAGGATGAGCCGAGTGGAGGTCACTCTCTCTTCCCAAAGGCCACTCTTACCCTCCACTTAGTTGTCCATACAGCTTCTTAGCAATGTGATAGCGTGGGGTGGTAGGGAAGTGGGTGCAAGAAGACCAAGGTTTGCATCCAGACTTGCCTTCCAATCTACTCGGTGTCGCATGCACATATGTCCCAATAATATAGCAACAGGTATAGCAAGTAACAAATCCTCTCTCCTCCCCGCCCCTTCCCCCCCCCCCCCACCGCCCACACAAACACACACACACACTAGGGACACAATTAACTTTGGGGCGGTTTGTTAATGATTGTGACAGGACAGAGGCAAACCCTTTCCGTCAATTGGAGACAATAGCAAGAGGTCATAGCTGTGTCTTTGAATAAAAATTGTTTTGCCGGGTGCTATTAGAATGTAGTCTATCACCACAAATGGCTGTTAAAGCTGCCAGTCCCAGCATTTTTAAAGGGGCATCAGATAACTACAACAAATTACATTTGTATAGCTCAGTGGTTTAGAGCGCTCACCATACAAACGAGAGACCTGGGTTCAATTCCAGGTAGGGTGACAACTTGGGCAAGTTTTCTTACTCCACACGATTAATAATCCCTCCAAAAAAATTGTATAATTGGTCATTTGAATCCATGACTGTTTGTGGGACACTGTACTGTGCAATTGGCTGCCGTGTTTCGCCCACAAATATACTTTACAGTACATTCAGTGAAGCGCTTTGAGACATAGTCTAGAAGACGTGAAAAGTGCTATATCAAATGCAAGATTATTATTTATCATTATTATTAAATACATGAATTAACAGTAATCTTAAACCATAGGGGGAATGGGACAAGCTTCGATATCTCTGAGGTAACATACTAGAGACTATGGGCTAAGCGGAATGAACTCCATACGTGCAGGAACTTATCTATGGAATATAACAGTTTCAATCAGTGAGGCCAACAAATCTCAGCCAAGAACAGGAACAATTAGCACAAGATGCCACACACCGGGTTAATAAGTGGTTCTCCGCCTTGGCTTAGCACTGTGATGAAATAATTGTAGCTTTGTTCGGCTTGTCAGCATCGATTGTAACAATTACTAACTCATTCACTACTTGAAAGAACAAAAGTTGGCAGCCAACCTACAACAGTTCCCCTCCCTTTTCTGGTGTAAAGAGGCCAGATGTTGCTTGTTTTACAGCTGTGTGGAAAGGCAATGCAAAACAGGTGACTATGACGTTGCAACCACAGTGAGGACTGACCGAGTCCCAAGGATAGGAGGTTGGAATCATGTTGAGTTAATGAAAATGCGTTTTCCTAGATGTGACAATGTCACCGTCAAATGAAAGATCTAATTCATTCTCACCTTCTATATTTAACAGCTGATTTCACAGGTGATTTCAAAACCCTTGGCTCCCTAGAGCAGCTCAACGTTACGAACACTTGACTAAATAAATAATCAGGAAGGTAAATATGTGAAATTAGATGCGCGGCAATGAAGGTCAAGGTGAAGGGAAAAGCTGTGAGTGGGCTACACACATCATCCAAGACTGTATTGCGACTGTATAGTTTGGAACGTGGAGTCCTGTAGCTCAGTGGTCATAGCATTCGCCTTACAAGCATGAGACCTGTGTTCGAATCCAGGCAAGTCAGAGCGAAACCTTGGGAAAGTTTCCTGCTCCAAACACACCCAATAATAATCCCTTCAAAAACAAAACCACAATTATAAAATTGGTAATTTTCAATCCACGACTGTTTGTGGTCCCGCTGCTGTGCACAATTGGCTGCCGCGTTTCTCCCACAAATACACAGTCAATTCACTTTTTACAGTATATTCTGTCAAGCACTTTGAGACGTCTAAGACGGTGTGAGTCCAAAATCTAACACTGTATTCAGCAACAACAGCAAAAGTGCATTTATAGGGTGCCTTTCACATCGGACGTTGAACCGGGGGCACCCCAGATTAAGCGCAGCCATTTCGAAGAAGATTAATCCAAAGAACACAACTGACTGCAAATTCAATCCTTGGAAGAAATAACTTCTCACCAATCGCCTACTGGTGGCCAACAAAACACATGGCTCCTTCCACCCTCTAATGAGCTAGATGTGTGGTCCCTGGAGCTCTTCCTAGTTGCGTGTTGATGGATGTGGCCTTCTCTTCTCCAATCCCCAGGCTCTGGCTCTGTCAGTGCAAGCGACGGGAAGGACTGTCTGATAGTGTTGGGAGTGAAGAGAACACTGTATGCCTAAGGCACACCCTCGAACACCAGCCCCACGGCTGTTTTAATTGACAACACAGTGACAGAGAGGCCTGTCTTGTCACATAGCCCCCAACAAGCTTGTCAGCTGCAGAGGAAACTACTCATCTGAAAGCTGTTTTTCGTTTGGTCCAATTGGTATCTCGTCAATCCCATCACCGTTCTTTTAAGTGGAGCTCTTGAGGCTGAGTGGTTAGAGCACTCACCTTACAAGTGTGAAACCTGTGTTCAAATCCAGGCAGATCAGGTCCAAACCTTGGGCAAGTTTCCTTACTCCACACACAAACACACACACGCCTGATAGCAATCCGTCCAAACAAATATATCTGAAAAATTGGTCATTTCAATTCAGGATTGTTTGTGGGGACACTGCTGTGCGCAATTGGCTGCCGCATTTCGCCCAGAAGCTTACAGTCAATTCACTTTACAGTATATTCTGTGAAGCGCTTTGAGACGTCTCAATGAAGTGATAAGGCGCTATATCAAATGCAAGGATCATTTTTATTATTAGTAGTACCTGTAGCAGCAATACTGAATCAGAGACAGAATGAGATGTTGCCTCGGAGCAAACCCAGAATATTTGATAAACTCGCAAACAAATAAAAACTCCCCCCTGATGCAATGGCCAGAATTCACCCAGAAGTTATTATATTAATAATCCTTGCATTTGATATAGCGTTTTTCACATCTTATCGGCATCTCAAAGCGCTTCACAGAATATACTGTAAAGTGAACTGACTGTATATTTGTGGGCGAAGCGCACAGCAGCGTCCCCACAAACAGTCGTGGATTGAAATGACCAATTTTTTTTATTATTGTGGATGGATTCATTTTTGGATGGATTATTATTAGGCATATGGAGTAAGGAAACTTGCCCAAGGTTCTGATCTACTTAGATTTGAACACAGGTCTCACACCTGTAAGGCGAGTGCTCTAACCACTGAGCTACAGGAGTTGGGTTCCTATCACCTCCAAACAGCTGTCCCACCCCAGAAAAATTTAATACACCTCTCTGTGTGTGGGACAGTGGCATCCGATGAATAGATTTTCTAAAGCTGTGATAGGAGTGATCTTGGGAGGCTTTGCTACCCAATTATTTGCAAAGAGTTTCTGTTTGAAAAGTCGATGAAAGTTGTTCCTTGGCTCTTAACCCATCAAAATACATTGCCCCACCCCACCCTGCCCCCCATCCCCAACAAGGATTTGTGAATAATGTTTCTCACTTGCCGAAAGGCTTCTTTCCCAATGCTATGAATGGATCGCGCAGACATCATTTACTTACCTACTCAAACACTGGGAGAAATTACATCCTCAGAAACATAGGCTGCCAGCGGCTGCCTTCAGCTAATTCTATTTTTAGACGCAATATATAAGAAAACAAAGTCACTCGGCAAAACGAAAACTGTCTCGGAAAAGAAATTATCAACGTTTTTTTTGGGTCTCGTGAAAGTGGGAGAACTGTAAAAAGGAGAGGACTACACATAAATCATGATAAAGTGGGGGCTACAGAGATCCATCAACATGAGATACGGGTCTGCAGTGTATTACAATTGTATCAGGACTAAACACATTTCTACGCCTGTCACAAATGGTAAATTGGCCTATTGTTCTGTCCTTGCTCACTGAAAGTTCTGGTTGTGTTACTGAGCAGGCACATTGGTCAGGCGCGTTCCGCCATCCCCTGACAAGTTTTCATTCTTTGTAAATTTTTAATAAAATCTCCTTTCATAATAATAATCCTTACATTTCATATCGCGCTTCTCACGACTTACGCACGTCCCAAAGCGCTTGACAGAGTGTAAGGTAAAGTGAGTTGACTATACGTTTGTGGGCGAAACGCGGCAGCCGATTGCACACAGCAGCGTCCCCCACAAACAGTTCCAGTTCTGACAAAGGGTCGTGGACCCGAAACGTTGACTCACTTACCTTTCTCCATAGACGCTGCCTGACCTGAGTTTTCCCAGCTCTCTCTGTTTTTGTCCCCTCAAACTGTCGTGGATCGAAAATGACCAATTTATTATATATTGCTCTAACCACTGAGCTACAGGACTCCATCTCAATCCAAGGGTCTTGCTGGCGATCTCGCTGAACTATCTCGCTGGTGGCCTGTACCTCTTACCATTTGTCACAGCCTGAAATAGCCCCGGCTGACACTTCAGCACAGTATTGGAGAGTCCTGTAGCTCAGTGGTTAGAGCACTCACTTTACAAAAGAGAGACCTGGGTTCAATTCCAGGCAGGTCAGGGCGAAACCCTGGGCAAGTTGCCTTACTCCACATGCCAAATAATAATCCCTCAAAAATATTATAAATTGGTCATTTCAATCCACGACTGTTTGTGGGTCATTGCTGTGCGCAATTGGCTGCCGCATTTCCCCCACATATATACAGTCAATACACCTCACAGTATATTCTGTGAAGCGCTTTGAGAAATCTACAAAAAGACGTGAAAAGCGCTATATCAAATGCAAGGATAATATTCTCATTTTGACTGTGCTGTGTTTTGAACATGAGAGATTGTGGTTGTGTGGTGTCCTGCCTGACTAATAATGCTACAAATAAATTTGTCGCTCGATTGTTGGATGTTTTCATGCAAAAATAAGGACACACTGCATCCCCAGATATTATTTTCTAGCAGAAATCTATCTGATTTCTTCTTGACTCAAACAGTGCCTTTTCCATCAGTTTACCACTTGTTCATGGAAGGAGAGTCTCGGCAGATTTGTTCTGAATTTACACCCATTCTATCGCAAGCCGTGTCCTCTGGTTTGAGTGTTCAGCATGAGATAAGACAGCATATCATGGTCTATATTATCTCTTCCCTTCAGATTCTTAAAGATTGTGATCATATCTTCCCCCGCCGCACCACTCAACCTCGCCTTCTCCAGGTTCAATAAGCTCCTTTGCGTTGGGCTATAATCCGCGGTCACTACACCTGAAAGTGTTTCCCAATGAAATGCTTCGAGATGTTTCACTCTCCTCTGCACCGTATCGATTTGCAAGGGTTAGATGACGTGCGGAATAAAGGGATCAGTATCTAGTCAATAAGTTCCACCCACTTTCAGCCTCTCTGCTCCCACACCCTAGAACTCTGTCCCACAGTCCCTTCGCATAGCTCTCTCCCTCACCTCCTTCAAGGCCGGTCTCAAGACCCTCCTCTTCGATTAATAATAATAATAATAATAATCCTTGCATTTGATATAACACTTTCCATGTCTTCTGGATGGCTCAAAGCCCCTCATGGAATATACTGTGGAATGAATTGACTGCATACTTATGGGCGAAACGCGGCAGACAAATTGAGCACAGCAGTGTCTCACAAACAGTCATGGAATTGAAAAGACCAATCCATTATAGTTTTTTTTAGGAGCGGATTATTATTATGTTTGTGGAGTAAGGAAAGGTTTACCTTGCCCAAGGTTTGGCACTGATCTGTCTGGATTCGAAACACAGGTCTCATGCTTATAAGTGCTCTAACCACTGAGCTACAGGACTCCACAATTGTGCCCTCTGCTGTCCTCCCAACTCTCTCCCTCCCCTCCTAACTCACTCCTTCCCTTCCCCAGTACCCTGCAACCTCCCAACCCACCCTTGCTCGGGTGTCGACCCGACTGTTCAGCGCCTTGGGACGTCCTCCCGACGTGAAAGGAGCTCTATAAATGTGATTTTTGATCTTGTTGTTGGTGGTGTTGTTGTTCTACAGTTGCACAACCTCTCAGAACATTGCGTTTGACCTTGTCCTAAAACAGCTACAAGTGGCCTTGACATCCCTGTCACTGTTCATAAACTCAGCTATGTATTTCACTGAGACAGTCTATTATTGCTCCATGTAGATCAATGAGATGAGAAAAGAGAGACATTGAACCTAATGAGACTGGCTGGGGATGAGAGAGGCTTGGTGTATGCGTGCTCATTAACAAGGGTGTAAATGACTGCACAGGCCACTATTCCTAATGAGCTTCAATTGCTAGTGGTTTGGAAGTACTTTCGAGGCCAGAAAATGACACAGCAATGAAAGGAATGCAACTGAAACCCAGTGTCACAGAGTTTCTTCTCCCTCCGTATATTCCAGAAATATTCAGCCATTGGGAACCGGGTCATTATGTGGAGCTCCTGTAGCTCGGTTAGAGCATTCGCCTTACAAACGTGAGACCAGTGTTCGAATCCAGGCAGGTCAGGGCGAAACCTTGGCCAAGTTTCTTTACTCCACACACACACACCTAATAATAAACCGTCCAAAGAAAAACAATAATAATTTAGACACTCAGTCCACCACTGTTTGTGAGGACGCTGCTGTGCACAATTGGCTGCCGCGTTTCACCCACAAATATACAGTCAATTCACTTTGCAGTATAATCTATGAAGCGTTTTGAGACGTCTAGAAGAAAAGTGAAGTGCTTTATCAAATGCAAGGATTATTATTATTATTAAGTTGTTGACAGTGTGTGTTTCAACCAAAGCTTTCAGCAATGATTTCTGCATTCTTACCATCCTCTGTGTGAGGTCTCTCCCTCCTGAATTCACGGTTAGCTCTGCTACCAGCAAACTTATATTTTTTAACTGTTTTCACCTGTTTTGGAAACAACCTATCAAAATCTAGCTGAACAAATCCTTCCATAACCTTAATCACCTCTCCCTCAGGTTCCCTCTCAATCGCCTCTACACCAGAGAGCAACGCTCCAATCTGTCCAATCTTCCTTGATAGCTGTATTCAGTCATCCCTGGTAACATCCTTGTAAATTAAATTGAGTTGTCTGCCCACTCTCTTAATCAGCGGGAATGTTGGACAAGTGCAGAACAACCAAATGAGGGGAAGAAAGACACAATATACTGTATAGATATATATATATTGTATACATCTTTATATACTGTGTTCACAAATATTCCTTTGATTTCAAAACTCAAACAATCTACATTGGGACATCAAGTAATGCAATCACTTCTTTTGTTAATGGAATGGATTTTTGTTTAGATTGAAGAGCTGGCGAAATGAAGGGCTGAATGATTTGACAAGACATCAAGCAGGTAACGAGAATGATCGAATAAAACGAATGAGTGAGTTGAATAAATAAATGAATGGGTGAAGGACTAGTTGGAGAATTGAGTTCAATGAGTGAATTGAATTGAGTGAGTGAGTGAGTGAATTGAATTGAGTGAATTGAGTGAGTGAGTGAGTGAGTGAATTGATTTGAGTGAGTTGAGGTGAGTGAGTGAATTGAGTGAGTGAGTGAGTGAATTGAGTGAGTGAGTGAATTGAGTGAGTGAGTGAATTGAGTGCGTGAGTGAGTGAATTGAGTGAGTGGTTGTTCTTAATCCGCCATTGAGTGGAATCCTGATCCAAGCAAAGCATTTGTTGGCTACATTAGCATTGTGTTTCCCAGGATTGTGTGGCTTTAATGCATTTTACTTGCATCGACCAGCTGTCCCCTACTCACTGCCTGTCAGGCGGTTTCTAATGGAAGACAGATAGCGCATATTAAAATAGGAGGTAACCAAATAGATGGTGGGAATACCGCTGTACATAGTGTATGCAAATGTTATGGCGCCATAAAACACAGTACATATAAATTATACAGGATTATTGCACTTCATTAACATACAGCTATAAAATATACACGGATGTTAGTATTTTGTGGAGCTCCTGTAGCTCAGTGGTTAGAGCACTCGCCTTACAAGCGTGAGACCTGAGTTTGAATCCAGGCGAGGTCAGGGCGAAACCTTGGGCAAGTTTCCTTGCTCCACACACACTCTTAATAATAATCCCACCCCCAAAAAAAACACCGTAATAAATTTGGTCATTTCAATCCATGACTGTTTGTGGGACAGGGCTGTGTGCCGTTTCACCCACAAATACACAGTCAATTTGCTTTGCAGTATACTCTGTGAAGCGCTTTGAGACGTCTAGAAGATGTGAAAAGCGCGACATCAAATGCAAGGATTATTATTATTATTATTTTATACAGGACTGCCACACCTAGTAACTCGCGCTGCTCTGTATTATACACACAGGTGACACATAGCTATGTTACTATGGGAAATGATTGCTACTTTTACCAACTACTGTATTGTGAACTAATTCCCAATTAATAAAGGCTGCATAATAACCACAACAGGGTCATGTTGTGAGTGTCTGTGCAATAAACACTGGGACGAGCTATACTCAGTCACATGCCACTGTTGCCTGTTTTTAACCCTGGTCTCCTCAGCAATCGAAACATCAGATTCTCTACAAGAACCGTCACATAAATAAACAATGATAAGGAGAATTTCCACACCCTACAGCTCTCGAAGCGCCTCACAGAATATACCGTCACATGAATTGAGTGGATATTTGTGGGCGGAACGCGGCAGCCCCAGTGCGCACAGCCGCGTCTCCAAAAACAGTCGTGGATTGAAATGACCAATTTATTATTGTGTTTTTCTCGAGGGATTATTATCAGGCGCATGTGTGCGCGTGCGTGCGCGTGTTATTTTGAAAACTTTATTTGCGTCACCCGTACCAATAGGATTTGCTTGTAACCGTATCAAGGTTCTGCGGAAAGTAGTGTGATTATCCGAAAACTTGCCCGAGGTTTCGACCTGACCTGCCGGGAATCGAGCCCAGGTCTCACGCTTGTGAGGCGAGTGCGGTCGTAGCATCCAAGTATTTGTACATGAATATTGGACAATGATTATTTTTCAATACAGAACAAATGGGATTCTCGAGAGCAGTGGGATCTGTCATTGTCTGTTTGAAGCCTATTGATCTGAGAGGAGCAGCTGCTGATAGTCACAATCAACCTCAACAAGGTAATCAGATGAAGGTTGTACGTTTCACACAGAGCAGCCAAAGGCACAGGAGGAGGTGACTGAGTGAGCTCAGGCCAGCACTCGCTTCAGGCAGAAAGAATCTGTTACGATGTTTGATGAATTAAGCGGGTATGAGTTAAGCTGCTCCGTGGCCCCCAATCAGTGTTTGGACTTTCAACCTCTCTTCCCCCGACCATCAGAAGAGAATGGGATTTGAGTGAACGAGCTGCAGATCTGTAAGATACAGCTTTACCCACTGCACTATCAAGCTCCTCTCTGATCCCTTGGCATATATATAGTAATAATAATAATCCTTGCATTTGATACAGCGCTTTTCATGTCTTCTAGACATCTCAAAGAGCTTCACAGAATATACTGTAAAGTAATTTGACTGTATATTTTGTGGGTGAAACGTGGCAGCCAATTGCGCACAGCAGCGTCCCCACAAACAGCTGTGGATTGAAATGACCCATTTTATTATGTTTTGTTTTAGGGATTATTATTAGGCGTGTGAGTAATCCCTAAGAAAAACCTTATAAAATGTGGAGTAAGGAAACATGCCCAAGGTTTCGCCCTGACCTGCCTGGATTCGAACACAGGTTTCACGCTTGTAAGGTGAGTGAGTGCTCTAACCACTGAGCTACAGGATCCCTGAAAGGCACTCCATAAATGTAATTTTATTGTTGTTGCTGTAGCACGTGGCTTCAGTCAACACCTCCCACCCCATTTTCATAAGTCACGAATGAACAACACTTCTGTGAATTTAAATCTGATATAACGCCTTATCATGTAGTTGAGAGCCCCTCGCAGGATACACTTACTGTGTATTGTGCGGATGAAATGCAGCAGTTGACTGTACGCACAGCAGTGTCTCCACAAACAGTCGTGGGTTGAGAGTGCTTCAACTACACCCGGCTTAATTATGGATCACATACGACAGAGGCATTAAAGGCACTTACCGGGGCGGGTGGGGGAGGGGGGGGGGCTCTGATCAGATAAGTCGCAGTTCTGACCTGGATAATCACACTACTTTCCACAGAACCTTGAGATCTTTACAAGCAAATCCGATTGGTACGAGAAACACAAATTAACTTTTCAAAACAACACATGCACACACACACACACACACACACGCTTGCACACAAAGGCAACTCAACCAACTGACAGCAACACACACAGAGTGTGGGATTCTCAACCCTAACTTTCCCTTTCAATCTGGTCTCTGCTCTCTCACAGGCCCCGGAGAGTGCCTGGAAACACTGATCAACACAGATGTGTTGTTCCAACTGTTGTAAGTGAAACTCATCCATAGACACTTGGTTAAGCCACGTCGAGGCTTGACCTCGGAACAAGAGAGAGCTCCATCTTCCGGAGGAGAGGGTTGACAGTGTGTCTCTCTCGCCTCGCTACAAGTGCACTTATCGATCAATAACTGAGAGGCGATGACAGGGGAGGGTTGCCTCTCGAAGACGAGAGCTGCCGAGAGAGGGTTTTAAGGCAGAGACTGTGAGGGGGATACAAGTAACAAATAATCAATGGAACTCCAGCCTGACCGTGCGATGTGATCAATGCAATGTTGGCGGAAAGGAGAGAGCATGACTGGGACTACATCGTGGTGATTTAAAGGCATATTAAGACAACCCATCGAGGTAGACAACCACCAAATGATAGAAATTGCTTGAATTATTGAAACTGGGTGAAGTGTGTCCTTCCACAGAGAACTATAGCTTATCTCACATTAGCGCTGCCCAGCGGCAGGATCCACTCACCCCTGGAGACAATTTGAAGAGCAAGTTGTCTGTCTATCTGTCTGTCTATCTGTGTGTGTGTGTGTATGTGTGTGCCTGCAGCAAAATAGTTAGAACATTATACAGTATATTGATTGTTCATCTGATTTTTCTTTGGCTCAGTTCCTTTTTACGAGGCGAGTGAGCTAACCGCTATGCTATAGGAGGGGAGCCCGGTAGCTCAGTGGTGCCTTGTGAGCGAGAGAGCTGTGTTTGGGGGATATTTGGGGGCCGGGGAAGGGGGGGGTGGTGGGTGGGGGGGAATGATGGGCAAGTTTGCTTACTCCCTACGCCCTTGTTTACCTTGCGGTAAGTAGGAACCTGGTTGTTAGTGGATTGACGGATCGCTGCTCTGTGGGTCATAATTCCTTCCTGAAAACATAATAAACTGGTCTTTTCAATCCACGGCTTTTTTGCTCCTGTGCGCAATCGGCTGCCGCATTTCGCCCACAAATATATAGTCAATTCACTGAGCAGTATCTTCTGTGAAGCACTTGGGAGACGTCTCGAGGACCTGATGAAAAGGCTTACAAGGTTACGGGATCCCACGACAACAGTGATAGCGACACCAGGGCAAGAGCTGGCAGATTGTGTGCGTCGAAGGCAAGTTCAGGGCAAGGCAGGGCAGGGCAGGGACCAGAGAGGCTTTCCTTTACACACAGGGGAAATAACGGATGGAACGCGATTGATTATACAGTACCAAGAAGGGCTCACTTCATGTTCAGATACAAACCAGGGCAACCAGTCCCTGTGACAGGCAGACACTGATCCCTGAGCTGTCAAGGAATTGCTTACTCAGCACATCATTGACGTCATGCGGCTTTTAATGAGCTACGGGCGACGAGACAGGTGTCTGGCAGCTGCAATAAAAGCCCCTGAGATTCCAGCACATTCACTTTTACACCCCCCCCCCCCCCCCCCACCCACCCCCCACAAGCCCTTTCCCCACTGTTCGTCCTCCAAAACCCTGTTGTTTTGTGTATCTCCCAGTGTAACCAGGGTAGTTGAGGTGTCTGCTGAACACAGTCGGCAAAGGATTAAATAACTTCAGGAATCTGAGAGGAATGTTTAAAAACTCGGAATTCTGAGCCAGCCACGGAGAGTGCGCTCGATTCCAAAATTCCATTGCCAAGTACATCACCCTGGAGACTGCTTCCCATGGGAGACACTACCTCCCCCCCTCCCCCCGCCTCTCTCTCCCTGATGGGACGAACAATACCTTTTCCCTAAACCCCTCTCCATCGGGTCTCTCTCTCTCTCTCTCTCTCTCTCTCTCCCTCCCTTCCTTCCTCCCTTCTCTCTCTCTCTCTCTCTCTCTGTCCCTTCTTCCCAACCCCCACCCAGATTTTGGGGAGGGGCAGCAAACAACAAGAGCGAGAAAAATAAATTCAGTGGATGCGGGGTAAGTGGGTGGGGAGGTGGAAAACGGGGGAGAATAAGTGGGTGGTGGTGGGAGGGGGAAGGGGGGGGTGGGGAAGATGGAAAATAAATTATACATTTAAAAAAAATCCATCTAAATGGATTTTGTCTATAAAACCAATTTACATGTAAATGGGTATCTGACTGAACAGCCTTGATTGAGGATGTAACGTCCTAGATTGGTACTGATCCATCACAGCCCGACACTGACAGCAACTCACACAGCAACAAGCTGCAGCTTAAACTCAATCTCTCTGCCTCACAACAGCTCACGTTGCTCACCATGAGCATGGGGAAGGTGTGGGTACATGTCCAGTGTATATTTATGGGCTAAATGCGGCGGCCAATTGCGCACAGCAGTATCTCAACAAACAGGCGTGGGTTGAAATGACCAATTTATTATTGTTTGAGGAATTATTATTAGGTGTGTGTGTGTGTGTGTGTGGAGTCAGGAAACTTGCCAAAGGTTTCGCCCTGATCTGCCTAGATTCGAAACCACTGTCTAGTTCAGAGCACTTGCTCTAACCACTGAGCTACAGGAGCTCCACCTAGCACCTGTCTGTATGCTAGTCTGATTTGCCGGCCTATTCTGTACGGGCGACAATAATAATTGTTGCATTTGATATAGAGCCTTATCACACGTTCGAGACATCTCAAAGCGCTTTGCAGAATATACCGTGAAGTGACTTGATTGTATGTTTTGAAGATGAATGCAAAGCGTTTAAATTCACGTTAAAATCCCCCCGTGACCTCACCCCACCCTACCTCTGCCACCTCCTAACCTCCAACCAACCTGCCCACCCCCTCCACTCAGCAGGCTCCGGCCTGCTCCATGTTCCCCCAATGCAACCGCCCCACCATCGACGGATGAACCTTCAGCCACTTTGCCCCCAACCTCTGGAATCCCATCAAACACTAATCGGACAAGAGAAGGGAAGTTATCCCAGTGTCCTGACCAATAGGTTAACAGGTTGGAGCTCCTGTAGCTCAGTGGTTAGAGCACTCGCCTTACAAATGTGAGATCTGAGTTCGAATCCATGCAGGTCAGGGCGAAACCTTGGGCAAGTTTCCTTACTCCACACACACGCCTGATAATAATTTATCCCAAAACAACCCACAATAATAAAAACTGGTCATTTCAATCCACGGCTGTTTGTGGTGCCACTGCTGTGCGCAATTGGCTGCCGCGTTTCGCCCACAAATATACAGTCAATTCACTTTGTAATATATTCTGTGAAGTGCTTTGAGACGTCTAGAAGACGTGAATACAAGAATTATTATTATTAATAGGTACATTCACCTCATGGCTGTTTGTTGGGCTTTAGTGCCTGCAATCAGCTTCAAAACCAGTCAAAACTCTGCAGCCCGTGTACTATCCCGCACCCGCCTTCGCGACCACATAACCCCCACCCTCGCCTGTCTCCACTGGCTCCCCATCCTCCAGAGGATCGAGTTCAAGATCCTCGTCCTCACCTTCAAGGCCTTACACGGCCTTGCCCCGCCCTACTTAACCAATTTACTTTCCCCCTACACGCCCACCCGGACCCTCCGTTCAGCAGGACTTGGCCTGCTCCAAGCCCCCCGCCCGAACCGCCCCACCATTGGAGGCCGGGCTTTCAGTTTTACCGCTCCCACCCTGTGGAATTCCATCCCCCAATCCCTCCGTCTTATTTCATCCCTTTCCTCTTTCAAGGCCGGTTTGAAGACTTTCCTCTTTAACCGTGCCTTTTGTTCCCCCCCGAATTTTTCGACCTCCCCTTCGTGTCTCACCCCTTCCCGAACACCCCCCTCCCAGCTCGGTCACACGCCTCCTGTGCAGCGCCTTGGGACGTCCTCCCGACGTGAAAGGCGCTTTATAAGATTAAGTTGTTGTTGTTGTTGTTATAGTCACTGCATCGGATACTAATTACAGTGAAGCACTTTCACACTGTTTGGATAGGATCAGATGTCCCACATCCTCACAGGTTCTTTCTGAAAGAGGCTGCATTGAAACGTGGATGTCTTGGCATAATTGCTGAAATTCTATGCGATAGATTTTGCTGAGGTCTGCCTTGCAGGTGGCTGGTGAGGTGGGGGAGAGGAGCGATAGCTTGTGGCAGACAAGACTTTGCAGTGTGTGTGTATATATATATATATCGTTTTTATATAGAAAAGGGCTGAAACTGCTCAAATCGAATTTATCTGCATTCGTTTGCTTGATCGTGACGTGGCTCAGAATAAACCTGAGGCGTTCAGCCTCTCGTGTGATCTGAATCACGCACGGGACAATTAAAAATAAATGGACTTTGATTTTAAGATATAATATATTTAGAGCAGCTGAGGTTGAACACATGGGAGAAACCTTCAGGAGAAGGCAAGCTTCAAACCCTTCCCAGTGGAGTCTGCCCAGAGAAATGGTCTTGTTTAGAAATAATCCTATATAAAAAAAACCTACCTCTGGATTCCCACCTCTGATCACCTTCCTCTTCTGCTTCCCAAAACTTTGAGACCCGGGACTAATAATAATAATAATAATAATAATAATAATTCTTGCATTTTGATATAGCACTTTTCACGTCTTCTAGACTGTGTCTCAAAGCGCTTCACAGAATATACTGTAAAATGAATTGACTGTATATTTGTGGGTGAAACGCAGCAGCCAATTGTGCACAGCAGCGTCCCCTCAAACAGTCGTGGATTGAAACGACCAATTTTTATTATAGGTTATTTTTGGACGGATTATTATTAGGCGTTTGGAGTAAGGAAACTTTACTAAGGGAATGGGTGGGTCTGTATGAGTGGAAGTTGTTGTTTTTGGTCCTACAAGGTACCTTTTTCTTTGTATTTTTCTCCTTACGGTGGGGCATGTTTCGAAGGCTGGTAAGTGAGTGAGCGAGCGGGCGAGCGAGCGAATGAGAGACGAAGGCTTCAATTCTCATACACAAGACAATTGTGAGGATAATGTAGAAACACAACATTGCGAAGATATTTCCAGCCTCCGTGACCGGGAAGCAAAAGAGCTCCTCATGTTTACAAAGATACAATTCATACAAATTAATCTCACGCCGTGAATCTGAATTATCTTCAGGTAGCAAAGAGAAAAGCTAGTCATTATGCACACACTGACAACCTGGGTTTGTTTGAAAGGAAACCAAAAGGACTGAACCCATCCCTGCCGCTCATCCCCACTTTCTTCCTGACTCGAAATGCCAAACTACAATTATTCTTAAGCGCAGTACAAATAATAATAATGATAATCTGTGCATCCAATATAGCGCCTTCGATAAGTCTCAAACTTCTTCACAGATTATACTGTAAAGTGGATTGATTCGGTGAAATGCGGCAGCGAATTACACACAGCAGTGTCCCACAAATAGTCCCAGATCAAGTGACCAAATCAGTATTATTATTATTTTTTAAAGGGATTATTGCTTGGGGGAAGCAATATGCCAATCGACTAACAACTGTATTTCTACCTACTGCTAGGTAAACAGGGGCGTGTGTGTGAGTGAGTGTGTGTGAGAGTGAGTGTGCATGGAATGGAAGACAAGTTGATTTTGTTGTCTGTGAAAAACAGGGCAGTATCTGGCTTGAGTCAGATCCTGGTGGTTCCTGACTCCCGAGTTTGCGGAGAATAGAGTGAATGCCCACAGGAGATGGAAGGAAAAATTGCAATCAGCACTTTCGTCAGTGAATGTCGTCACTGCCGTTAAGAAACTGAGCCGAGGAGCAAGAAACCGAGCTACTCTGAGTCATTTATAGGCTCGAGGCTCGAGGCTAGGGACATGCAAAATGATGTGAGGGCCTCCTTTGCCAAATCCCTGTGGGTGCGTCACTTGCTAAGTACAGAAGATTCTTCAATTGAGTTCTTTATTGGGAAACGGACGCATCCTTAAGGCTCTGCTGGCACAAACGGCTTGCCTTGCAAATTCCCAACACGTTCACGAACCTCTCAGATCTCGGAGTCGACTTAAATTTTAAAGACCGGATGAGGTGAATGTGGAGCTTCAGGCCTTGGGTGCGTTGCCTGTGGACAGATCTGAAAGGTTCCCTTCAGCTGGTTGAGATTTCTGGAATTGACTGTAAACTGTGTGGGTGAAACGCAACAACCAATTGGGTACAGCAGCGTCCCCACAAACAGTCATGGATTGAAGTGACCAAATTGTTATTTTTTTAAAGGAATTATTAGCCGCAGAAAAGTGATGCCCCAATCGACTAACAAACAGGTTCCTACATACTACTAGGCAAACAGAAGCGTGCAGAGTACAGGAACTTACCTAATGGTTCCTGGCTGGGAATCGAACCCAGGTCCTCTGGCTTACGAGACCAGTGCTCTAACCATTGCTCTACAAGGCTATTACAGAAACTGTCCCAATCTCATTCCTTCCCCCTCACACAAATAAATCCCTCTCATAACAACAACAAACAACAAACTTGCACTTATTTAGCGCCTTTCACATCGGGAGGACGTCCCAAAGCGCTGAACAGTCATGTCGGGACCTGAGCAGGGTGGGGAGGGTCAGGGTAGGAGGAAAGGGAAGGAGAGTGGGAGAGGGGGAAGAGTTAGTGGGGCAGCTGAAGGCGCGGTCGAAGAGGAAAGTCTTGAGACCGGCCTTGAAGGAGGAAAGGGAGGAAACAAGGTGGAGTTCCACAGTGTGGGAGCAGAGAGGCTGAAAGCCCGGCCACCGATTGGGAGGTTAGGACGGTAACCAACTCTTCCTGGGAAACACTTCCCCATAAACCATCCTCTGAGTAAAATAGTTAATCTCCATCAAAAGGTGGCCAGCGAAATAAATGTTGATTGATTGAATATTTCTTGATTTGCAGCATAACTATAGTACAATAAAGATTAAAAAAAATAAACGCACCAACGATCGAACATGGACTTACCTAGACTCGTGTACGTGCTTGTTGGTGGTCTGGGTGGGGGAATGTGGGGGGTTCTTGACAGCCCTGTGGGCCGGTTGCGGCCCGCGAGCCACAGGTTGGCCACCACTGATCTATACTGTCTGTCTGCTCACTTCCCTTCGTTCTGGGCTTGGAGTCTGAACCCTCCCAGCTGTGGATGGTTGAGCCGTGCCCCTGTGAACTGTTAAGATTCCACCCAACAGCACAGTGGACTAAATTGCATCAAGTGACAGCAGTGACAGCAGTGACGATCAGTAATTGCGACCCATTATGGAGTGAGCCTTAAAACTCTCGACGTCTCATCATAAACGTCCATTTAGTTTAATGAGAGTCAAGTGTACAATTCTTCCACCCCACCCCCCACCCCCACCAGCGATTTGACACAAACTAATAACAGGCCTTCAGTGGGGAAACAAACATCTCAGGAGACTTGACATTAATGGTATGTTTCCAGCATTAGCAGCAGGGTCTTTGTTGGCAGAGCTCCTCAACGATCCACAGGAATGATGTGCTGCTGTACCTTATAATAATAATCCTTGCATTTCACATAGCGCTTTTCACGTCTTCTAGACTGTGTCTCAAAGCGCTTCACAGAATAGACTGTAAAGTGAATTGACTGTATATATTTGCAGGCGAAACGCGGCAGTCAATTGCGCACAGCAGCGTCTCTCCACAAACGGTCGGGGATTGAAATGACCAATTTTATTATTGGTCTTCTTTCTGTTGCCGAAAAAAAATAGGCGGATTCTTCCTTGCCGCGGAGAAGGTGAGAGGTGTCAACGAGAGAGAGGAGAGCAATTGTATCCCCCCCCTGCTTTACATCCACTGCCAATGTCAATCACTCCCCGATCAGGTAGGAAAATAATCCCCGTGCTCGGTATCGTGCCTGGTATGTCAAAATGTCTCAAAGCATAATTGCTGTCAAAGGAGGCTGACTGTATTTGAAGGCAAATGCAGCAACCGATATGCACACAGATAGGTCTCACAGCTATGCAATAAGTGACCAATTTATCACAATGTTGGAGGTGGCGTCCTTCAAATGCGACGTTAAGACGAGGTCCCATCTGTGCTTGTTCAGGTGGATGTTAAAGATATTGGAAAATTTCCCTCTCCCGGTGTCCTGGCCAACAATCCCCCAAATACAATTGGTCAGCCTCAGAGCAGTTAAATCTCCCCTTAACCTTCTCTGCTCTAAGACTGTTCTCCTTAGAGCAGATTAAGGGGAGATTTAACGGAGGGGGGTCAAAATTATGAGGTTTTGATAAGAGTAGAGGGGGAGAAACTGTTTCCTTGGTGGGTCATTGACAATCCTTGTATTTTGATATAGCGCTTTTCACGTCTTCCAGGTGTTTCAATGCACTTCACGGAATGTACTGTAAAGTGAATTGACGATATTTTGTGGGCGAAACGCAGCAGCCAATTACATACAGTAGTGTTGCCACAAGATTTGACCAATTTTTATTGTGTTCTCTTTAGAGGGATTATTATTAGGCGTGTGGGTGGAGTAAGGAAAGTTGCCCAAGGTGTCGCCCTGATCTGCCTGGATTCGAGCACAGGTCTCACGCTTGTAAGGCGAGTGCTCTAACCACTGAGCTACATGAGCTCCACGCAGTGTTGAGTGAGAGGGACGAGATTTTGACTGCTACATTTCTTTAACCAAGTCATTTCTCAAATGGGTTAAACGTCCGACTTGGATTCGACACGTGACAAATGGCTTGTAAATTACCAGGTAAACCAGGCGCAATCGACGGCGTCTGTTACATAGCGGCAAACAAACGCAGCCACGTTTCTGACCCTGTCACTATGTGATCCAGGCCACAATCCACACAATCAAACACCTCTGAGGAAGTTAATAATTTGTTCAGTTTCTTTTAATTGAAAAAAAAGACAGTAACTCATTTGCACAACAGTCTTTATACCACTTGCTCCTCTGGCTCGGAACACACTGAAATACAAAGCCCTAAAGCTATGAATTCATACTCTGCATCTTTTATTTGCAACCTTCACAGAATAAAATACGCGATCGACTGATTAGCACAGTCACAGGTTGCCAAATGGTGACCGCACACAGGCAGCTACTCTCCCTCTCCCCACCCTCCCCCGCCACCCCCCTCCCTCAACCACCACCATCCAAATCAGCTGCAGTGTTGATGAGGGGAAAAGCTACAAAATCGATTTACAATAAAAAAATAGTGGGCCCGAATAATAGTAATCCTTGCCTTTGATATAGCGCTTTTTTATGTCTTCTAGGCATCTTAAAGCGCTTCACAGAATATACTGTAAAGTGAACTGACTGTATATTTGTGGGCGAAACCTGGCAGCCAATTGCGCACAGCAGTGTCCCCACAAACAGTCCTGGATTGAAAATGACCAATTTTTATTTTGTGGTTTTTTTGAGGGATTATTATCAGGCGTGTTTGTGGAGTAAGGAAACTTGCCCAAGGTTCGCTCTGATCCGCCTGGATTCAAACACGTGAATCACGCTTGTAAGGCGAGTGCTCTAACCATGAGCTACAGCAGCTCCACAAGCACCGAATAAATGCTGCTCATTGCATTTCTCGGGCAGGCGGGTGGATGGACGGATGGACGGAGGGGAGGGCTCCAGTCAGATCATATTAAAAACTTCCTCTCCATCTAGGCACAGGTCTGGCGGCTGAACAGGTCGAGAGTCACGGCGCTGAGGAAGGCAGGGATGCTGTTCTGGTGGTGGAGATGGAGGTTGATGAACTCGGGCAGAGTGCTGGAGAAAGACGTCTGCAGCAACTGCATCTTGGCTCCCAGGCTGTTTCCTGCCTGAAACGAGAGGGGGAGGAATGGGAGAGGGAGGAGCGAGGAAGGAGTGAGAGAGAGAGGACGGAGGCAGCAGAGAGGGAGGAAGGAGGCGGAGAGGGAGGAGGGGGGCAGGAGGGAGGAGGAGGGGGAGGAGGAGGGGGAGGAGGAGGGGGAGACAAAAGACACAGGTAAAATTTCAAGTTAGGGTGTGCGCAAAACAAGTTGGTTGTTTTAAAATTCCCCCGCCTTACTGAATGCCTGACTTTCGAGTTCCCCTCTTTGGTAAAAACCAAGCAAACAGAGAAAATAATAATATTAATAATAATCATCCTTGCATTTGATATAGCCCATTATTTTGAGACATCTAAAGCGCTTTGCAGAGTGTAACGTAAAGTGAATCGACTGTATATGTTGTGGGCGAAACGTGGCAGCCAGCGTCCCACAAGCAGTCGTGGATTGAGTTGCCAAATTACTATTAATACCATTTTTTTGAAGGGATTATTACCCCTGGAAAAATTCATACTTACTACCTCTGTTAGGTAAACAGAGGCGTGTGTGTGCGGAGTAAGAAGGAAACTTGACCAACGTTTTGCCCTGCCCAGGAATCAAACCCAGGTCCTCTCTCACTTGCGAGACACTGGGCTACAGGACGCTATGCTACAAAGCAACACACAACCAGTCCATCCATCTTGCTGTGTAAAGCGTGCTTTGCGAGAAGTAGAAGATGAGGTCTTATCGACATCTCAAAGCGCTAAGCAGAATATACTGTAAAGTGAATTGACTGTACATTTGTGGGAGAAATGCGGCTGTCAATTGCGCACAGCAACATCCCCACAAACAATCGTGGATTGAAATGACCAATTTTTATTATTGTGGGTTTATTTTGGACGGATTATAATTCTCACCAGGCACCAGACACACGATTAGAAGTTAGAGGCAAATATTAAATCCAACTACGAAGTGACACATCTGAGCACAGTTTCTCTCACGGTGAACATGCCTCCCATCAGAATACAATCAACATGGGAGAGATTACTGCTGTGGAGAGTAGCTTAAATAATCACCTGAAGTTTAGTCACCTTTAGTATAACGTTACCCATAGTAACAGTCATCTGTGGTATAAATAGTCGTCTCACTGAAGCAGCAATACATCAGCTTAAAAGCTCATTGGAAAGACAGTAATTCAGTCAATTCCCCCACCCACCCCCACACACCCCACCCCTCATCAGGCCTTTCTCTGGAGTAATATTAATAATCCTTGCATTTGATATTGTGCTTTTCATATCTTATCGAGGTGTCAAAGCGCTTCACAGAATATACTGTAAAGTGAATTGACTATATTTGTGCATGAAATCCGGCAGCCAATTGGTGACAGCAGTGTCCCCCACGAACAATCGTGGATTGAAATGACCAATTTTATTATTGAGTTTTTTTGGGGATGTACTATTACTAGATGTGTGCAGTAAGGAAACTTGCCCAAGGTTTCGCCCTAATCTGCCTGGATTCGAAACACAGGTCTCAGTGCTACAGGAGCTCCACCTCTAATTTGAAGAGGGTGGGAGGGCTTGAATCCACAACTTTCTGACTTGGAGGTGAGAAAGGCTAAGCCTTGCTCCAGGCTTCAGTAGATGTGGGGGTGGGGGGACAGTGGGAGAGGGGGAAACAGCGGAGGGAACTGATCTGTGTGGGTGTGCAATTGCATCGTCGCCGCCACCCAGCCAGCTGACATTCAAACCCCTGCGTTTCTGAAAGGAATTTCTGAATTGCGCACGGGTGAATAAAAAAGAGGGAGAGATAAAGTGAAATCCGCTTTCTTTAGAAACATCTTCCTTTATGTGAGACAAGAAAAGCTGTTATCAGCTGCTAACACTGTTCACCTGCCTGTCATGGGTTTCTGTAAAAACTCGAATGCTAAGTCTGACCCTTTGAGATTTGCTCCGTGTCACACAGAGATGGCTTTAGTAATACTTCCAGCAATATCAATCCAATAAGAGCAGCGCTTGAACAATGTCGAGAGGTATTAGCTGTTGCGACTGAGAAATCTTCCTCGCAGCAGCGGGAACATGAGCTGGGCTCCAACAATGCCAAGCCCAAAGAGATTTGAAGTTGAGCAACAAGAGAAACTTTCAAGCTGAAAGCAACTCGCAATGATTCTATGACTCTGTGATGCGTGATGAGAGCAAGGCTGAACGGAGCAAGGCTCCAAATAATCCTCGCATTTGATATGGCGTCTTCAACTGTGCCTTCAGTCACCATCCTAACTCTAGCCCACTCCTGGTCTCAATCACAAAATTAATATTAATAATAATAATCCTTGCATTTGATGTAGCGCTTTTCAAGTCTTCTAGACTGTGTCTCAAAGCGTTTCACAGATACACTGTAAAGTGAATTCACTGTATATTTATAGGCGAAACGCGGCAACCAAATCCGCACAGCAGTGTCCTCACAAACAGTTGTGGATTGAAATTACCAATTTTATTATTGTGTTTTTTTTTGGAGGGATTATTATTAGGCGTGTGTGTGGAGAAAGGAAACTTGCCCAAGGTTTTGCCCTGACCTGCCTGGGTTCGAACACAAGTCTCACGCTTGTAAGGCGAGTGCTCTAACCACTGAGCTATAGGACTCCAATGGTGATGGATCAGTGTGTGATGTTCAACAAGGAATAAGGAATCTGAGGTGCACAAATGGGGACGGACTCCTTCCACTAACTGTGAACAGAGGCTCCGATCTGCCCACGAACAGAAGGAGCAGAGTTCCTATAGCTCCACAGGAGTTCCTCACGATGAGAATTAGCGATGTTTAGAGCGCACAAGATGCCAGAAGCTCGGAGACTGAAACACTTCAGGACGGAAAGACTCAAGATGGTCTAATTGATGAGTGGAGCAGTGTTGGTCCTACGGTTTGCTCCTCCGCAGTGTCTGTTAACTGATTACAGTAATTACAACTTTAGTGCTGCCTTTTTCATTATTCATATCAGTGGCTTTCTAACGTTCTCTGATTAATTAGGTGCCAATGGTGGCTGGCTAATAATCTGTCTATATCCGCAACAGATCTCCGTGCCTTGGAGTGACAGGCTGAGCTCAAACACCAGACTGTGGGCGAGATGCATTGTTAGACGCTGTGATCAACCAAGACACAGAGATTCAAAGGGAGAGAATTGTAGGAGGACTGGTGAGCAAGGCCAGGCTTCGCGATTTTGAGTTCCTGAGCTGAAGAAGGTGAGAGCGAGTGAAATGGCTACTGATACGGTTGAGGCACTTTCAGACGCTGGACTCGGAGGGGAGAGGGCGGGCGAGGCATTTTACCCAAGGGATCTCAGGAGCATCAGTGCCCCCTCCTGGCTTGTAAGAAGAGAATGATGGCAGAACTCAGAACAACAACAATGTACAATGCCTTTCACATTGAGAGGACATCATGGCACATCTGTAACTCTGGGGGGGGAGGAGAGAGAAGTGAGGAGCATCTTGGGTGGATTGAAATTACCAATTTCAATCCACCCAAGATGGATGGAGGTGGTGGGTAGGGAAGCAAACCGTAAGCTCCTAAAAATATAAAGAGAGAGAGAGTATTTAATACTAATAAGATTCCGCCACTGTCAAACGCTATGGGATGCTACCCTGCGTGAAGGGTAGCATCCTATATAAATTCAAGTTGTTGTTGTTGTAATCATCTTTAAAGCCCCCCACGGCCTTGCCCCACCCTACCGCGATGACCTCCTAACCCCTACCAACCTGCCCCCTTCCTCCACTCAGTGGGCTCCGGCCTGCACCATGTCCCCCGAGCCACCCGCCCCACCGTCGAGCCTTCAGCCACTCTGCCCCCAACCTCTGGAACTCCATCCCACAATCCCTCAGCCTCGCCCGCTCCCTGGCCTCCTTCAAGTCCCGCTTCAAGACCCTCCTCTTCGACAGTCCCATCGGCCACCCACCTCCCTCTCCCTTGCCTCCACCGTCCCTGTTCCCGACCCCAGCTCGGGTCTGAAACAATGACTGTCCAGCGTCTTGGGATCCATCCTCCTGACATGAACAGCGTTACACAAATGGTATTTTGTTGTGGTTGTAATATCCTTGCACTTGATACAGCATCTTATCACATTAATGAGACTTCTCAAGGTGCTTCACAGAATATTTTGTAAAGTGAATCGACTGTATTTTGGTGCGTGAAACACAGCAGACAATTACGCACAACAGTGTCCCATTTGTGAATGGATTGAATGACTGCAATTTTTTTCTTTGTGGAGGGATTTGTTTCTTCACAGACAGAAGGGGAAAATCAATGCACAGGTTCAAAAAGTGAGTTGGATTAACTGCAAGAAGCAAGTCAGGAATGAGAGAACGTGGAAAAAAACAAGACCTTTACATTACATCTTACAAGCGTGAAACCTGTGTTCGATTCCAGGCAGATCAGGGCGAAACCATGGGCAGGTTTCCTTACTCCACACGCTTGATAAATAAAAACACACAATATTACAAATTGGTCATTTCAATCCACGTTTGTGGGACTCTACTGTGCTGTAACTGCTGTGATTTGCCCACAAATATACAGTCAATTCACTTTACAGTATATTCTGTGCAGTGTTTTGAGACTAGAAGACGTGAAAAGCGCTATATCAAATGCAAGGATTATTATTATTAACTCCCGCCTCTCTCTCTCTCTTCCGAAAATACGGCAATTTAGCCCTACTCAACTCGCGCTGTATGAAAATGACTCTGAATAAGGCATTTATATGATTGTATGATTACTCTCCTCCTTGAATCACAAATGTACGCGGATTACAGCTGCAATATTCTTGGAGGTTTGATCAGACATCTAACGCCATGTAGCTGTGTGTTTCTACACTGATATGCTTGATTTCAGTGTCCTAGCTCTCAGTCCTTCGCCTCTCCGAGGGGGCGTGGGGGTGGGGTGGGTGGGAGGCAGGGAGGCTTAGTCTTGCAATTGCTACTCACCATTGTAACAACACGCACTGTGACAAACAGGCCCTTGTGTGTTGTGAGGAGTTAATTAAAATTACACACAGAAGGAACAAACTAACCGCTGTGCCGGTGCTTTTCAGCGAATCTGAACCTGATGATAATTGGATTCTAATTCGATGGAGGCAGCGAGTTTTTTCCTTATGAATTATTGAATGTGTTAAAACTGTAATTTTAGCTGCTTGTACTTTGCATCATCAGTGGCGATGCACAAAAGCTGATTAGGTGCAGCCAGCGAGTTTATCAGCGGTACGTACACATGCTGAATTAAACAGTGCGTGCCGGAGGATTCGAGGAGAGTTTCTCTCTGGCGAGAGGAATAATAAAATGGCCATTTGATCCACTCTCTCTCTCCTATGAAGGATCAGGCTTTGGAATGGACACAGCTAAATTAGACCTTTCTGCTTTCCCAAGATGACTGTCTCCATCTCTTCGTTCTCCAGCTTTCCAATATTGAAACGTACTGATCACCATCAGAAAAGGGAAGCAGAGGCAAAGAGGCCCTCAATCTTTCTGACTAGTCCTGGCCACGGACGTTAGTTAGGCAGTGGGATGAAATGCTTGTAATCCTTGCATTTAATACCGCGCCTTATTGCGTCTTCGAGACGTCTCCAAGCGCTTCACAGGACGTACTGTAATACCAATAATAGTCCTTGCATTTGATATAGTGATTTTCACATCTTATCGATGTCTCAATGTGCTTCACAGAATATATTGTGAAGTGAATTGATTGTATATTTGTGGTCAAAAGTAGTGTACCACAAAGTGAATTGGCTGTGTATTTGTGGGTGAAATGTGCACAATCGCGCACAGCAGCGTCCCCACAAATAGCTGTGATTTTTTGGGGAGAAGGGACTATTACCCCAGAAAAGTAATCCGCCAATCGATCAAAAACCTTGTTTCTACCTACTGCGGGTAAATAGATGTGTGCGGAGTAAGGAAACTTGCCCAGCATTTTGCCCTGCCCGGGAATTGAACCCGGGTCCTCTCGCTTGCGCTCTAACCACTGAGCCACAGGATCCCACAGAATCATGATCTAGTGCTCTCAAGTTAACATAGCGTGGCTATGATGTCCAGTAAAACTCATGTCTAACCTCGCGTAGTAAACCTGATCAGTGGCTCAATTCAGCGAACATCTTTTACAGCTACTTATAAGAATATGTAGGAGTGGAGGAGACCGCTGAGGGAGAGGACTGGTGTCAGTCTAAAAACTTAACACCCCCACTTGAGCTCTCATAACCCTCAATTGATAGTCTCGCAAAATAGTTGTTTAATTCCCTCTTGAATTCGCCGACACAATCTGTCTTCTCCACTTACTGAGGACTCCCATTCTGCACAGTCACTGTTCTGTGGTACAGCCATTAAATCTACAGTGTCGTTTATATAAAATGTACTCCACATGCGTGAAATTTAATTATATTCACAACAGTTCTGTTGCAAGCCTAAGTACAGATGAATACTGCTGCTGAGTTGGTTCCCTGTGTGGCTGTGAGCTCCTGTAGCATAATGGTTAGAGCACTCGCCTTACAAGAGTGAGACCTGTGTTTGAATCCAGGCTGATCAGGGCGAAACCTTGGGCAAGTTTCCTTACTCTACACTCCTAATAATAATCCGTCCAAAATAAAACCCACAATGATAAAAATTTGTCATTTCAATCCACGACTGTTTGTGGGACGCTGCGTTGCGCAATTGGTTGCCGCGTTTCGCCCACAAATATAGTCAATTCACTTTACAGTATATTCTGTGAAGCACTTTGAGACGTCAATAAGATGTGAAAAGCGCTATATCAAATGCAAGGATTATTACTATTATTATTCTCACCCAGTATGGTTGTCCTGAAAGAAATATTGAGTGCAGCCCCTGGTCTGTAAGTGGTAAAGAATTCTCATTTGGGTTATAAAAGCGTGCATGCATGCATGCTTGACAATGACCCAGCCTTTGTCTCTACCAATTGATAGTTTACCACTACAACACTTAATTGCAGTCGATATCTGTGTACTTTCCATCACAGCCATTTGATTTATCTTATTGGAGGGTGGAGTAGGACATGGCTGGGAGATTTAAAGGCAGATACATTCCACCTCTGGGTCTAACCATCTCCTCCTCTGCTTTGTTCGTTTTCTCTCTGATTGCCACCAACCTGTCATCGGACAAATTCACAGCACAGTTACTTTCCCATATAATAATAATAATCCTTACATTTGATATAGAGCTTTTCACGTCTTCTAGATGTCTTCTCAAAGCGCTTCACAATATAAACTAAAGTGAATTGACTGTATACTTGCGGGCGAAACGAGGCAACCAATTGCGCACAGCAGCGTACTCCACAAACAGTCGTGGATTGAAATGACAAATTTTTTTATTATTGTATTTTTTGTGGAGAGATGATATAAAACTGCACTTAAGCTCAGACAGTGTGGGCTTTTATCTATGAAATGAGCTACAGCTGGCAGAATTGTCACCACCCTGTTCGATACCTTAGGCTGCGACAGAGTACACTTAATAATAATCCTTACATTTGATGTAGGGCCTTTCACGTCAGGAGGACATCCCAGTATTTCACAGGATATACTGTAACAAGTAATGAGTATTTTATAAGCTACCTCTTACCAGCGTCGCTGTGATCCCTTACTATTTGCGTCTTATCTTTTAAAACTTTAAAATCAAGGCGTTGGAACTAAAGTATTTTGTGTAAAAGTTTCCCCTCCACCCTCTGGAGTGATTCTCTGCTTCCTCCCTAGAGCCACCCTCTTTCCACGTCGATTTAGGTCGCATTACGCTTAACAACTGTAAGTCCTGTAGCTCAGAGGTTAGAGCACTCTCCTTACAAGCATGAGACCTGTGTTTCATAACTAGGCAAGTCAGGGCGAAACCATGGGCAAATGTCCTTTATCCACACACATGCCTAACAATGATCCCTCAAAAAATCAATAATAAATTTCAATCCACAACTGTTTGTGAGGACGCTGCTGCGCGTAATTGGCTGCCACGTTTTGCCCACAAATATACAGTCAATCCACTTTACGGTGACCTCTGTGACTGTGAAATGCTTTGAGATGTCTAGAAGACATGAAAAGCGCTATATCAAATGCAAGGATTATTATTATTATATTATTATTACATTTGGAAGTTACTTTAAACGACGGCCTTGGAAACAGCAACCTTTTGAATGAGTCTGTACGAGAAGATAGAGGACACGATTGCTGTTATTAGCGATCAGGGAACATTAAACCGGCTTTGCAGTTTGCCCGAGTCAGGAAGTATTAAACCAGTTGATGGGCTACAGGATTGAATGCCCAACATTGAAAATTGGAGCTAAATGGGTGCAGTGAACAGCAAGCTCATTAAGATAATGGCGCGATGAGGATCCGAGCCCAGAGAAGAGGAGTATATTATGATCACATGATTCTCTGCACTTGGAAGTCTTGCCCTGGGATATAATGAGTGTTCCTCTACAAAGAATCGTCTGATGTTATTTAAGTAAAAAAGATGAAGGGAGAGAGAAAAAAAATCAATGGAAGCCATCGCCCGCGAGATGAAACACATTTCTGCTTTTAATTATTTCTTTTCCTGTGGAAAGCAAGCGCACAGATAAAGACTGGAGCGAGGGCCCTGGCTATATTTAACCACAGCATGGCAAAGCTAAATTTTGCTTTGCTCGGGCTGGTTGCGCTGACTGTGAAAGGTTTCCACGTTGAGCACAAGAAAAACATCTGGATTTTCGGTATTTTCGATCCTTAAGGCTGACTCAACAGGTGGCAAAGAAACATCTAATTGTCTAATTCCTCACGTCGAACGCTCTGGGTCTTGCGGAGGCATTCCTCAGCACAGTCCTCGTTAATAGAAATGTTATGAAAATCAATGCGCCTTTCAGGCTAAGAAATGGCCTGCATTAGACTCCATTATCTGCCTGGCCCTCCCTTCTCCACCAGGTCTATAAGTTATCAATGTCGCTGATCGCATTTCCCACTATAAGCGTAAAAACTTCTTCGATTGGTGGGCACAAAGAAGTCCAGAGGTAACAACTGATCACCAAGGGCACATCTCGCCCGTGCCAACCCCTGGGCAAACCTTGTAAACTACTGACTCTCTTCCTTAGCGCTGAACTGGCTCCAAAGGGACTTGCCTAGTGATGGAATGTCAGAATCCAGTAGAGTCCTGCAGCTCAGTGGTCAGACAGGACTCCGCGGAATTAAGCTCTGGGAAGTCACCCTGCATGAATACAAATGCAAGTTGTCGTTGATCTCTCTGTTTCCCTATGTGCTTGACTTACTTGGAACGCAAATGGTTTGGAGTTTACCCTTGGGCGCTGTATAGACACTTGCTGTGGAGTGGAGTGACTATGCTATTGGAAGCAATCTCGCCAGCCAATTTATGTACAGCATTGGCTCATCAACAGAAATTAAGTGAGTGACCCATTTTTATTTATCTAGCGAATTGTCAGACAGGACACCAGGAAAAAACTCCCTTCTCTTTTCGCACAGGGCTGTGGGATCTTTAACCGAGCGGGCAGATGGGATTTGTGCGAGATGCTTGCATTCTCTAACGTGCCAGGGCACACCACGGCAGACTGGTTACTGTACTCCACCGCCTCTGGTGACGGAGGCAATTCATGCAGACACAATTTCTCAATTACACAACATAACAAAACGTCGCACCAATATTATACAAATTGATGCATTTTGCTCTTAGGGATGTTGCTATCAAAAATGCACAACAGCGTTGCTTCACAGCTGTCATGTAAAGGCAATTGGCGTTCAGAGAAAGAGAAGGTGGGTTTTTTTTACTTCATTTCTTCTGCACAGAGTTCAGAAACGTATATTAAAAATCGCTGCCACTCTCACTCCTTCCTCGTGTGGAAGCGGGTGATGGACTGAGCTCTCTCAAGGCCTTTGCTTGATTGTCTTTGGGCTGTTTTTTTGCAGCCAGATTAAAAATTAATGCGGGATTCTTTAAACAGTGTAATTAGAGTCGGTTGATGAAGGGACTGGCGTGCTGACAGGTAGATTTTAATCACACATTCACCACTAATCTCGTTGTGACCTTGCCATGACGTACAGCCTCAGTGCGGGCACTATTTTATTAGCTCCTGGCTGGGCCTTTATTACTACTAGTAATAATAATCCTTGCATTTGATATTGCGCTTTTCACGTCTTCTAGACATTTCAAAGCGTTTCACAGGATATACTGTAAAGTAAATTGACTGTATATTTGTGGGCGAAACGCGGCAGTTAATTGCGCACAGCAGCGTCCCCACAAACAGTCGTGGATTGAAATGACCAATTATTACGGTGGTTTTTTTGAAGGGATTATTATTAGGGTGTGGAGTAAGGAAACGTGCCCAAGAATTCTTCCTAACCTGCCTGGATTTGAACACAGGTCTCACGCTCGTAAAGTGAGCTACAAGACTCCACACACTTCCCAAATAATTGAGCACTACCCACTTTTCAAAACAAGCCTTCGCTATCTTAAAGAATAATAACTTTGTCTATCACCCCCCAAACAACAACAACAAAATGATAATTGTACAGCTCCTTTCACATCAGGAGGATGTCCCAAGGCGCTGGACAGTCATCGTTTTAGACCCGAGCTGGGGTCGGGTATGGGGGGTGTGAAACGGGGTGATTTGGTGTAACCGATGGGACCGTCGAAGAGGATGGTTTTGAGGCAGGACTTGAAGGAGGCAAGGAGGCGGCGAGGTGGAGGGACTGCGGGATGGAGTTCCAGAAGTGGGGGCAGAGTGGCTGAAGGCTCGACAATCATATTCGCTCACTTCCCAAAGGCTCTGCTCTTTCCTTCTCCAGGGTTTAGCTACTGGTCAGTCACACAGAACAGGAGGGTCCCAGAGTCAAACCACGTGGAGCTGCCGCGTGGAGCTGGGGTCTGAGATGGATATTGGCACATGGGATCTGGAATTATGCTCAGTGTCAATGTGCTATCTGTGGGGTATTGGAAGTTGCCCTAATTAACTCCCTTCACTTCGCCTCTTCTCTCCCTAGTTTAATGTCTCAACAACAACATCAACAACTTTGATTTATATAGCGCCCTCCACGCCAGACGGAGTCTCAGAGCACTTCACAATAATGGATCCTGGGACCGAGCCAGGGGCAGGGGTAGAAAGGTGACCAAAGACGCGGTCGAAGAGAAAGATCTTCAGGTGGGACCTGAAACTGAGAAGAGGGTGCGAGGCAAAGGGAGCGAGGAAGGGAATTCGGGGCATCGGGGCATAGTGGCTGAAGGCCTGGCCGCTGAGGGTGGAGCGGAGGATTCGGGGGTACATGGAGGAGGCCAGACTCAGTGGAGCGAAGGCAACGGGAGCTGGTTTGAGGAGAGAGGAGGTCAGAGAGGTAGCGGGGTGCAGAGGAGTGGAGGGATTTGAAAACAAGGGTGAGGATCTTGAAGTCGATCCTCTCAGGGATAGGGAGCCAGTGAAATCTAGCAAGGACTGGGATAATGGGGGAGCGAAGTTTGGTGCGGGTGAGTATGCGGGCAGCAGAGTTTTGGATGAGTTGGATTTTATGGATTGTGGTGAAGGGGAGACCGGTGAGGAGGGCATTTGAATAGTCCAGCCGTGAGGTAACGAAGGCGTGGACCAGGATTTCAGCGGCTGTTGCGGTGAGGTATTGCCGGAGACGGGTGATCCCTCGGAGGTGGAAGAAGGTGGTGCTAGTGAGGGACCGGATGTGGGGGAGGAAGGACAGTTTGGGGTCGAACCTGACGCCAAGGTTGCGCACAGGTTGGGAGAGTTTCAGGGGGAGACCGGAAAGTTGGAGCCAAAGAGTATGGCCTCCGTCTTGTCAACATTTAGCTGCAAGAAATTTGCGCTCATCCAGCTCCTAATGTCTGACAGAGACATTAGGGGACTGGGGGGGTCGCGAAGTGAAGTGGAGAAATAAGAGTTGGGTGTCATCCGCGTACATGTGCCCCATCCCATCTCTGCGGATGACATCCCCATGAAGGAGCATATAGATGAGGAAGAGGAGGGAGCCAAGGATGGATCCTTGGGGTACCCCACAGGTAACTGGGTAAGAGTGGGAGGAAAAGCCCTTTGTGGAGATGTACTGCTGGCGGTTTGTGAGGTAGGACTCGAACCAGGCGAATGCGGTCCCACTGAGGTGGATGACGGAGGACAGGCGGTGGAGGAGGATGGCATGGTCGACTGTGTTGAACGCAGTGGACAGGTCCAGGAGGATAAGGAGACAGAGGGAGCCCTGGTCGCAGATAGAGAGGATGTCATTTGTGACTTTCACAAGTGCAGTCTCTGTACTGTGGGCAGGGCGGAAACCGGACTGGAGGGGCTATAGACCTTTCTTTTCGACCGTGCCTTCAGTCACCTTTTTCCCCCCTCCCAATGGCTCGTCCCTGGGATCCGTTATTGTGAAACTGAGACGCCGTCCGGCGTGGAGTGAGGGAGGACGTTGTATAAATTCAAGTTTTTGTTGTTGAATCCTATTCCAGCGAGGAGTCAATCCCAACTCTTATGCTTCGTAGCCTTTGGCGCCGGGAGGACATCTCAAAGTACAGTACAGCCCTCGCTGTAAAATTGCCGAAATTGCATTTTTCGTAGACGAGGAGAGACAATGGGGGGAAAGAAACCAAAAGGCGGAAAATAAACCTTTTCTAGTTGACTTCCCACAGGAATCTAATACACCCTCGACAAGCTGTCCTCAGTTATTTGCTGCTTTGTGGTACTTGACATGGTTAAACATGACCTGGTACTAGAGTTCCTGCAGTCCTTGTGGGAGAAACGACATAAACCTGACATTAAAAGTTCACAGAAACAGCTTCTGAGGATTGCCGCATGATGTTGCAGTGAAAGGCTAATCTAGTGGATGGAAATCAGTGCCAGGAGGCTAAAGAGACTGTCACTGAACACATCAGTTCGGCTGTGTGCACAAACACTTTGCATTACATTATCTGTTTGTTAGCCCCGAGACTCGGCTGACATTTGTCCGCGGCTTAGAAAAGGAGTCGGGGCAGTTGAAAAAAACTTCCCGAGCTTCTCGTCTGAAGGAGGAAAAAATTCCTCAATTAAATCCGAGGCAGTTAAGGTTTCCCCATTGTTTCAGGATCTGTTAGAAATGAAGCCGGCAGCGTGTCTCAGAGGTGATGCTCTAGTAAGCCGGTGGTTTAAAATAGTAATAATAATAACCCTTGCATTTGATATAGCGCTTTTCATGTCTTCTAGATGTCTCAAAGCCCTTCACAGAATATACTGTAAAGTGAATTGACTGTATATTTGTGGGGGAAACGCGGCAGCCAATTGTGCACAGCAGCGTCCCCACAAACAGTTATGGATTGAAAGATCAAATGTTTTCTTTTTTCTTGAGGGATTATTATCAGACATGTGGAGGAAGAAAACTGCCCAAGGTTTTGCCCTGGTGGGAATTGAACCCAATGATAATCATTATTATTAGGATTCTATCTATTATTAGAGCTCCTGTAGCTCAGTGGTTAGAGCACTCGCGTTACAAGAGTGAGACCTGTGTTCGAATCCAGGCAGATCAGGGCGAAAGCTTGGGCAAGTTTCCTTACTCCACAGACAACACACACACACACATGCCTAATAATAATCTCTCCCCCAAAAAACAAAAATTGGTCATTTCATGACTGTTTGTGGGGACGCTGCTGTGCGCAATTGGCTGCTGTGTTTCGCCCACAAATATACAGTCAATTCACCTTGCAGTATATTCTGTGAGGCGCTTTGAGACATCGATAAGATGTGAAAAGCGTTATATCAAATGCAAGGATTATTATTATTATTAGTGGTAGTATTATTATTAGCAGATCAGGGAGCAACAGGATAGGGGTTGTGACTGTTTCTACGGGCATCACAAGTGCGCAGCTCGACAAATGAGTCTTCTCACTAGGTTCATTTACAAAGAAACAGCTGTCCTCCGGCGCTGTACAAATGTATTTGTGTTGTTGTTGATATGGAAACTGGGTGCTTTTATTTCTCAGAGCACCCCAACTGTGTCGCTGGGTGTTAGAAACCATTCAGATTCTTGCATACGCTTACCTCTGTTCCTACGTGACTGGTGCTGTGTGAGCGTAAGTGATTGTACGCTGCACACCCAGCCAAAGAACAGGTGACCGTGTCCAGGTTCAGTCCCACCCATGCCCTCATGGCAATACCGCAATGCGGTGCTGGCAATGAGTACAGTCAAGGTCTGCTTTTGCAGTCATGTTAGCGAAATCCTTGCATTTGGATTGATATAGCGCTTTTCACATCTTCTAGACGTCTCAAAGCGTTCACAGAATATGCTGTAAAGTGAATTGACTGTATATTTAGGGGCGAAACTCTTTCCTCTCATCTCACTCACTCCTTGAACCCCTCCAATCAGGTTTCTGCCCTGCTCACAGCACGGAAACTGCCCTGGTCAAGGTTACAAACGACATCCTAACCGCCTGCGACCAGGGCTTCCTCTGCCTCCTCGTCCTCCTTGACCTGTCTGCTGCGTTCGACACAGTCGATCACACTATCTTCCTCCAACGCCTTTCTTCCGCCCTCAACCTTCAAGGCACAGTCCTTAAATGGTTCCACTCCTAACTGACCCACCGCCTACATTTCGTATCCTCTAATAGTTTTTCCTCAAACCCCTGTACAGTCTCTCATGGCGTCCCCCAGGGCTCTGTCATTGGCCCCCTCCTTTTCACCATATATATGCTCCCTCTGGGCAACGTCATCCGCAAACATGGGGTAAACTTCCACATGTATGCGGACGACACCCAGCTGTACCTCTCCGCCTCATCCCTCAACCCCCAGACCATTGATGTTCTGACAACATGTTTGTCCGACATCAAGTCAGCGCCTCCGCACATCGGGCACTGCCAGCATCAACATCCAAGGCTGTACTCTCCACCTCACAAAGCCAGTCAGGAACCTCGGCATCACGTTCGACCCCAAAGTCTCCTTCCTCCCCCACATCCGCGCCTTGACCTGCACTGCCTATTTCCACCTGCGCAACATTGCCAGGCTCTGCAACTATCTCACTCCCCACGCTACCGAAACACCCGTGTACGCGTACATCACCTCACGGCTGGACTATGGGAACTCTCTCCTTGTTGGCCTCCCCAGCTCCTCCATTCACAGGCTGCAAATCATCCAAAACTCTGCAGCCCGTCTACTATCCTGCACCCGCATCCGCGACCACATAACCCCCACCCTCGCCCATCTCCATTGGCTCCCCATCCCCCAGAGGATCAAGTTCAAGATCCTCATCCTCACCTCCAAGGCATTACATGGCCTTGCTCCGCCCTATCTTTCCGACCTACTCTCCCCCTACAAGCCCATCCGGACCCTCCGTTCAGCAGAACTTGGCTTGCTCCAAGCTCCCCGCCCGAACCGCCCCACCATCGGAGGCCGGGCCTTCACTTTTTCCGCTCCCACCCTTTGGAACTCCATCCCCCAATCCCTCCGCCTTGTTTCCTCCCTTTCCTCTTTCAAAGCCGGTTTGAAGACTTTTCTTTTCGACCGTGCCTTCTGTTCCCCCTTAATTCTTCGACCTCCCTTACGTTTCTTACTCCCTCCCGAACACTCCCCTCCCAGCTAGGGTCACAAGCCTCCTATGCAGCGCCTTGGGACGTCCTCCCGACTTGAAAGGCGCTCTATAAGTCCAATTTGTTGTTGTTGAAACGGGGCAGCCAATTGCGCACGGCAGTGTCCCCATTTTACACGGAGCAATAAGCTTCTAATAGCCTAATACCAACCCACTGTATTAATGGGCATTAGTGCCTGACTCAGGTTGGGTTAGTTTCAATACAGAAGGTCGTAGTTTGGTAGGAAGCTAATGAGCTCGGATATGTGGAGCTCCTGTAGCTCAGTGGTTTGAGCACTCGTCTTACAAGTATGAGACCTGTGTTCAAATCCAGGCAGATCAGGGCGAAACCTTAGGCAAGTTTCCTTACTCCACACACCTAATAATAATAATCCATCCAAGAAAAAACACAATAATCAAATTGGTAATTTCAATCCACGACTGTTTGTGGGGGGATGCTGCTGTGCGCATTGCCTGCCGCGTTTCGCCCACAAATATACAGTCAATTCACTTTGCAGTATATTCTGTGAAGCGTTTTGAGACGTCGATAAGATATGAAAACCGCTATATCAAATGCAAGGATTATTATTATATCAAAGGCTCTATGTGGAAGCACAGGAGCTGTCGCGGTCCTATCTTGGTTCAGCAGTCGCAGATATCAGCACCATCAGGGGATACAGAACTGAAATTACAATGATAAGGACAGTGAAAAATCTAATTTCCTATGTGAATGGAAATTCCAGGGCAGAGCGATTCATTACAACAAGGGTCGAGTTATCAACCTGCAGAGGGTACACTGATTACAATCAGGAAAGCTTCAAGAAGACACTGGAAAAGTACCTCAAGTCAACCACGGACCCAACAATCACCTTCATCACTGAATCCGTCACAAACTAACACAGCTAAACACACCAGTCTGCCTCCCCTTTTGTGCTGTCTCGTTTGACTGAGAGAATCAATCAGTCTCACCCAGCAAAGGCCCTGCCCTCACTCCCTCGCCTCACGGTCAAATTGTGATCGATTGCGTTGCGAAAACGCCAGCGTTTCTCCCACAATGTGCACAACTGGCTGCCGCATTTCGCCCACAAATATAGTCAATTCACTTTATAGTATGCTCCGTGATGTGATTTGAGACATCGATAAGATGTGAAAAGCGCTGTATCAAATGCAAGGATTAATATTGTTATTATATTATTGTATTATAATATTATTATTAATGTGGAATGTTCCTTTGCGCATAACGAGGTAAAATCCTGCAGGATTCGTGAACCCTTCCAGTTCCTTATGGAAGGAACAATATTAAAATACGATCTCTCTCTCCTCCCCCAACCCAAACTGAATAATAATAATCATAATCCTTGCATTTTATATAGTGTTTTCACGTCTTCTAGACGTCTCAAAATGCTTCACAGAATTTACTGTATATTTGTGGGCAAAACATGGCTGGCATTTGCGCACAGCAGCGTCCCCACAAACAGTTGTGAATTTGTTTTATTATTGTTTTTTGATTCGGGACGGGTTATTATTAGGCGTGTGTGTGGAGTAAGGAAATTTGCTGTGTTCGAATCCAGGCAGGTCAGGGCAAAACAAGTCACCCTGACCTGCCTGGATTCGAACACAATAATCTGGTGGATTGTTTGGACAGGACAGCGAGAGAAACTTCCTTGTGTTTAGCAGTGGTGAAACGAAAGCTAGGCTGGTTATATTCCATTCTCCCCCACAACCTTACTCCCCCACTCCTCCCAATCTCTTTCACTCTTAAGTGATAACACACCATGTTATGTAATGCTTTACCTGGGGGCATTCAGACGACAAGAACCAAGTGAATGTGAACGAGGGCTGAGGATCTCTGGGGTGAAAGCTTCACTGCTCCATTACAGTGGTTACAAAGCCACCCGTTTCAGTCAATTTCAGAATCTAATACGCTGAACTAATTGGAGTGAACTGTGAGGAGCTAGTCCTCGGGCCAGCGCAGACATCACGGATGAATCCATCCAGCGAATTAACAATCCCATTTTTATTTTAAATGATTGTCTTTAAAGGCGCGTGTGGCTGATGTGCTTTGGCTTTCGGCGAGGCCCAGAGGGGGAGAAGTGGTGGGGAGGGGAGTAGGAGAGAGAGGACAGACAGAGCCAGGGGAATCACTGAACAAAAAACACATCAAAGTAACAAAAACAGACGCGGAGGAAGTTGAAGCTGTTGTGGATTGATGCCAGCTCTCAAATCCTTTGAGCGGTTTATGTTGCTGCAGCACAGAAAAATCAAACGGAAACTCACAGGCCTGGTAGGAAGAGCAAGGTTTAAATTAAAACACACGGGAATCGAGACGGCTTCTTTTGATTTTGCGCTGCAGGAGGCGGAAGAGATGGCAGCGATGGCAAAATTAACCCTTCGGCTGGCAGGCAACAGGACAAGTTGTGAGCAGCGCTTTTTATGCTCGGTTCGTCTCCGGTCGACATGTCTTTCTGAATGAAAGTGGGAAGTGTAAAGAGCAAAGCCCTGATCGTTTTACTCATGGGGCCCCCCCGATGTGTTAGCTGAAGCTTGACAAACGCTCAGCCCGCTGGTAGCTAAACCCCCACAAGGCAACAAGACTTTACACACACATTTAGCAAAGTTTTGAGTGAATCGCCAAATGGTCCACGCAAAGGGATGTGCGAATTCAATACATTTTACATTGATACTAGCGGCTGCACATCTCAAAGTGCTTTACATAGCTGGCTGGGCAGCCAAGTGGGGGGTTGGGAGCTGAAGAGAGCGGTGGTGGGTAGGGAACAGAGAAAGAAGACAGAAATTTTCAAGACTGAGGTGGATAGATATTTGGTAGGTCAGGCTTTCAAGGGATATGGGGCAAGGGTGGGTCTTTGGGGTTGAGGTGCAGATCAGCCATGATCTTATAGAATAATAATAATAATAATCCATGCCTTTGATATAGTGCTTTTCAAGTCTTCTAGATGTCTCAAAGCACTTCGCAGAATTTACTGTAAAGTAAATTGACTGTTTATTTCTGGAAGAAACGTGGCAGCCAATTGCGCAGAGCAATGTCCCACAAACAGTTGTGGATTGAAATGGCCAATTTTTATTATTGTATTTTTTGGGGAGGGATTATTAGCAGGCATGTGGAGTAAGCAAACTTGCCCAAGGTTTCGACCTGACATGCCTGGATTCGAACACAGGTCTCTCGCTTGTAAGGTGAGTGCTCTAACCACTGAGCTACAGGACTTCACATGGCGTAACAGGCTCCCCCCCCCCCCGTTTCTGGGTTTCCATGAAAGTGCACTCACAGAGGTAAGCCTTTGAAGTATGCAGACTTTGAATGTGGAGACAGATGGTCTGAGCCAAGAGACTCTGGGATGCGGTGCCCAATATCATGAAGAATGTATTAGCATTAACAGATAGGCTCGCTCACAACTGTGTGGACTCTGCAGTCAGGAGCCCATCAGAAACAACTTTTACAAGTTTTCTTGGTGGGGGGTGGGGTAAAAAACAAAAGTTATTTTTGTTCGGAAGCCAGCCATTAGTTTCGTTGACGGTTCGAATTTGCGATATTGGGAAGCCTATTTTGCAGACTGCAGGCTGTGAGAGAGCACACGATTCAGAAATTATTAAAGGTACATTAATAAAAGAACGGTCAGCTCCAAGCTGGATTCATGTCGCTCTGTGCAACGTGCTGTTGATGCAGGTGCAAACAGTATTCCCAATGGGGGAGCGAGAGGGAATAGAATGCAATTTTTATGTAGACCTCAAACCTTCAGGGAGAAAGGGACACAGAAAAAGAGAGAGATGTGTGTGAAAGAGAGAAACAGAGGGTGAGAGACCGAGACAAAAATCTCAACTGCTGTGCGCAATTGGATGCCCACAAATATACAGTGAATTCGCTTTACAGTATATTCCGTGAAGTGCTTTGAGACATCTAGAATCTAGAAAACCTGAAAAGTGCTATATCAAATGCAAGGATTATTATTATTTATATTATTATGACTGTGTGACTGATCCCTCTAAATGTGGTGCAGGTGTGAATATCAAGAGAAACTAGAATTAAAATAACACTCATTTTTGCCTTCAACATAAGAAACCCAGTAAAAGTACCAGCAAAATCAAATGTAATAAACAGAAGTGGCTGGGAATGCACAGCAGGTCTGATAGAATTTATGGAGAGACCTGAAACATTCTTTACTTTACTTCTTATTGTAAAGACTGAAAGTACAATGTTCAATGTTTACTGTAGATAACATATTAAATTATAATACTGTAATAATCCCTGCATTTGAAATAGCGCTTTTCACGTCTTCAAGATGTCCCAAAGCACTTCACAGAATGTACTGAAAATAAAGTGAATTGACTGTATATTTGTGGGTGAAACTTGGCAGCCAATTGCGCACAGCAGTGTCCCACAAACAGGCATGGATGGAAATGACCAATTTAATCATGTTTTTTTGGGAGGGATTATTATTAGGTGCGTACATGTGTGTGGAGTAAGGAAACTTGCCCAAGGTTTCACCCTGACCTGCCTGGATTCAAACACAGGTCTCAGTGCTCTAACCACTGAGCTACAGGACTCCATGTGATGTGGAGAGGTTACCTCCACTGCAGACGGGATAATCCCTGGCTCGACATCACACTCTGCCAGTCAATACTGCCTTCCGAACGCAGTTTAACTCAGTGAACGAGAGAACACGCAAACTCACACAGGGCTTTGAAACTCTAAAGTTTCCACAGTCCAGGAATGCAAAGATATTCGCAGCTCTGTATTAAAACAGACAGATAGAAGAACATTTGCGATAGGCACTCGTGAAGCCATTTAAATGCTGGGGTGAGGGAAAACGTCTAACGTTTATAAGCATGAGCATTGGAATTTATCGCCGAATCACCTTTGATTCCCTCCAGCCACCCACTCCCCCCTTCCCGAATAAATCAAACGGAGCGACTATCACTCCTCATGACTGACACAAGCCTGCACTGTGGGCATCAGGAAGCAGGAGCATTGTGTTATCTTCTCAGCCTAGTTCCAATGAGCCCACAGCTATCAGAGGGAAAACCACACTCAGTAAATCGCTGTTTTGGGTTATTCGGTCTGATAGGAATGTAGCCAGACTGGGAGTGGACAAGCCTTCTGTACCTCTCCTCCACTGTATCATCTTCAATATGAGGTCAGAGAGCCAGTCCACCAGGGATAGACATCAACGCTAAACCGTCAAAACACAGATCAGAACCCTTGTGGTTAATAGCGCCAGATGTTAATTTGAATTAAGCTACGCATTTGGGGGTAGAGAGAGCTCCCGTTCACTGGCCTACGTCAGGCAAATGTCAAGGTTTGATTTGGAAATAGTGTAACCATTATTAATATTGTAGATTTGTTTCGCCGCCTTTCCCCTCGTCAACACTCTCCACCACAAGGCTGGCGTATATGTAGTGTGTCTAACCCTATGACATATTGGCTGTATGGTGGCTGCCAAAGTAGCCATTCCTTGCATAAAAACCAAGGTTGGTAAGCTTTAAGTAGCCCCTAGGTAGCAACTTACCTCAGGATGTTCTGTGCTCCCCAGTATCCTTTCAGTTCCTTTTCTATTCACCCTCCCTCCACCCCTCCTTACTGACCATCACTGCCTTAATCTTGTTTAGTTCTCACTATTACCACAACAACAAGGTAAATACCGCATCACAGGCCCCAAACCCCTCATTCCCTTAGCCTCAAGGTCACTGTCTTAATATATTAATAATAAACCTTGCATTTGATATTGCGCTTTTCATATCCCCTAGACGTCTGAAAGAGCTTGACAGATATACAGTAAATATAAATGTGTATTAAATGTGTATTTTGGGGCGAAACGCGGCAGCCAATTGCGCACAGCAGATTGCTCTAGAAGTGCAAGTTTTCTCTTTTCATATTAGATCTGTTGAACGGAGACGTATAGTCTCAACACATTTATCAGCTCTTTGTCTTCCTAATACTCACATTAACTAGACTAACACCACAGCGCAGGCTTATTCCACATAGCGTGCCAGGGTAGAAGGCACTAACCACACACGCTATCCTCACACCACATGCACTCTCACTGGAACGCAAAGGTTGACATGTCTGAGAAGCCAATATATACCGAATTACACTGAAATCAGTCCAGAGGGAAGAAGCCCTTGCTGATAAACTCTCACCTCCTCGGCTATTTAATCTACCAAGTTACACAGACAATCACAGTGGAGGGACGAGACTTCTCAACTATTGTTTCTTCCGACCTAGTTCAGTTCCCATTGAGGTCTCATTCCCACCCACCACTGTCAGCTGTGACTTTGTCTCCAATCTATCAATTAGTGCTTTGCATCATCAATAATTTTACACTGAAGACAACATTGGCTTATTTCCCTTCGCAGTGAGGTGCACTGTCTCTTTTCTGACAGTAATAATCAGCAGATCAAGAAGACAAATCAGTCCGTGGAGCACTTTACAAAGATAATACCCACCCTCACCCAACCCTCTGTGCAGAGAGAGATTGAGGGGTTTAAAGTATCATTTGACAAGTACTCTTTTTCCTTCCCCCTCCCCATCCCAAGAATAAATATCTTGAAAATGATCTGGGGTTCATACAATTTGAGTCTTTGGTTCATATAATTAGAGTCATTACAGGCCTCATTGGATTCCTGTAAATCAGTGGTTAGAGCAATCGCCTTATAAGCGAGAGACCTGGGTTCAATTCCAGGAAGGGCGAAACCTTGGGCAAGTTTCCTTACTCCACATGCCTGATAATAATAATAATAATGATAATCCTTGCATTTGATTCATGCTCGAAAAAATAATGTTAAATTGGTCATTTCAATCCGCGACTGTTTGTGGGGACGCTGCTGTGCACAATTGGCTGCTGCGTTTCTCCCACATATATACGGTCAATTCATTTTCTGGTAGATGAGTATAGTATGGTTATAAAAGCCAGACAGTTGGTATAAGTAAACTAAAGCACGCTGGAAGCTGACAGCAAGAGAAAGTCTGCAATCCGCAAGCAGGCTGGCTAGCGTTAAGCCATTTGTGTGGGAGTGTTGGAGCTGGAACCCATTTAATGAACGATGCATGGCTGCAGTAATTATCTGGCACACGTACTTAACAGGCGCTGAGTGGGACACGAGGTTGTGAGGTTGCTGTGATCGCAATCCATCTTCTGCAGAAGCCGTACATCACAAGGTGCCATTGTGAGGACTTGCCTTCCTTCGCTCGCTCGGCAACAACAAAATAATAAATTGCAGAGTTTAGAAAAGGCCACAAAATACTAGTAAGTTGGGGGGGAGTGATGTGCAGAATTGTTGGCACCTTGCCGTGTGAGCGCACCACGGAATATGCCTCGTTATTAGTCCTGCGCTCGTCGCTACGTCTGTGACTGCCAGGGTCACTTTATCCGGTGGCTGTGTGACTAACTGCTGGGCAAACACATTTGCTGCTCAGCTCAGGCATTGCCTGCGGCACGTGGATGAAGGTGACACACAGTGTTCCCGTCGGAGCCAAGTTGCTGGAGAGCGAGCGGTGAACATTACATTTGCGGTGACTTTAACGTGTATTAAGACATCACGTCTCCACTGTAAGGGAAAGGAGAATGGCAGGGCTCACTTGGCGTCACGTTAACAAGCCTGGCCCGGCCCCCAATCTTCCACAAAATGTTTTGTTCTAAACTTGTTCACCTGAATGTCATATTCAGGCCAATTTTCTCTACCCTGAAAACTGCCCAAAATAGTACCTCTGTGTGATGCCATAGGGCTGCTGCTCACATCCATTACTCATTGACATGGGAAATGAATTCCTGAGCGACCAACTAACTTACTTTGGGGAATTGTTGGCAAAGGAGCTAGCTGCTGGCAACTCTCTCTCCACTCTTTGCGGCACCTTTAACAACCACCTTGAGGATCTCGATTTAATGCGTTATCCGAGCGACAATGTCCTCTCCCAGCATCGCACAAGAGCCCAGACTGAGCTCAAATTCCCAACATGGCAAGAACAACAAAGTGATATTTGCATAACAGATTTCACGTCAGCAAGACATTCCAAGGTGCTGGACAGTCACTATGTCAGACCCGAGTTGGGGGGGGGGGAGGGGGGTGGCGGGAGGCAGAAGTGGGTGATTGGGAGTTGTCGATGGAACCTTCGAAGGGAGTCTTGAGGCGGGACTTGAAGGAGGCCAGGGAGGGGGCGAAGCGGAGGGACTGCGGGATGGAATTCCAGAGGGCAACCCACAATTTACTGACCCAGAGGTGATTGCTATCAACTGAGCCTGTGTTGATAACCAACACACGGAAATGGTTGAGCTGCGTTCCACGTTCCTCGCTGCCCAGAATAATGTTAAATTGCAGTAAAGTTAAAGCGTTGCTCCGTTACTCCATCTTTAAAAAGAACCTTGTGAAGCCCTGGGACATCAATCCATTCATTCCCTTAAACTCTCTTTGGAGCGTATTTCATCACATCTTGTACGGAAGATAGATTGGGATCAACTGTAGAGGGGAGCAATGCATCAGAAAATCTAAGCGAGTTGAACCCGGGACTTGCCTCCTGGTTTATAGTAATAATAATCCTTACATTTTGATATAGCACTTTTCACATCTTATCGACATCTCAAAGTGCTTCACAGAATATACTGTAAAGTGAATTGACTGTATATTGGTTGTGCAGTATCCTCATATTTTAGCAGAAAGACTAGAGAAACAACATTGAGCACCTGGGAGCTGTCAAGCAGTCAGTGTCCAATAAAGCTCTTGATGCCTTTGACTGTTCTTCCCCCATCGCCACAATGCTACTTTCCAAAGGGGGTGAGAGAGAGAGAGAGTAGACAACACGGCACTCACTTCCATGCTGCCTCGAGGGACTGAGAAATAACATGCTCAGCACTGTCTGACAGCGCGAGATGCCGGGCCGAGAGCTGGCGCTTAAGGAACGCGAAGCAGGGTCTGAGATTAGTCAAGACAAGCTCCGAGCGGCAGCTTTAATTAAAACCATCACAAGAGAATCAGATTTCACAGAATCGAGTCACTGTGAATATTCCAGACCAACTGATGCCTGAAAGCCTCTGGGGCTCGAGACCAAGATCTTAATTACAGGCCATCACTGGTGTGACAAGATGCTTGGAAACGCGCCGGTTAACCCTGCACAGGAGTGGATGTGATTATATGAATTTGCGTGTCCAAAGCCATCGTTGGGAGACTTATGGCCAACAGGACTGCCAGAGGAATTACACAGTTCCTTCCGGTCAAGCCACATTGGAAGTATTCTAAGTGCAATCCTGCTCAGTGTGATTTAAGAGCTGTTGAGGCCGTGGAGGTGAAGGGCGAGCCATTGGCAACCATCCCCAGTGTTCCAGGGATGAGCAACGAGCGAGGACTAGAAAAGAGACGGGTTGCTTGTAGGTGTGTACAAAATGTCAAAGACGATTGAGAAATAATACATAATAATAATCCTTGTGTTTGATATAGCGCTTTTCACATCTTATCGACGTCTCAAAGCACTTCACAGAATGTACCGTAAAGTGAATTGACTATATATTTGTGGGGGAAAAGTGGCAGCCAATTGCACACAGCAGCGTCCCCACAAACAGTCATTGAAATGACCAATTTTTATTATTGTGTTTTTTTGGGGACGGATTATTATTAAATGTGTGGAGTCAGGAAACTTGCCCAAGGTTTCGCCCTGATCTGCCTGGATTAGAACACAGAAAGTTACGTGATGCACAATGGCAGCAGGTTAAAATGGCACAAGTTCAAAGGTGTGAAAGCAAAGGAAAATTGTGAACCGAGTCTCTCCTACGAGCCTTATCATCCTCTTTCCCAATGAAAAAAATCTCTTTCCAAATACTCCCTCATGAAGACTGCGCTCTTGAACATCTGACACAGGTTCAGTGACAGCCCCAGGCTCCACTACATCACCCTAACCCACATTCTCGCCCTCTCTTATTTTATGGTGATTTTGATGTGCCATGGCTAGACAGCGGCCTTCCATTCACACACGCTTGCGCTTCACGACCCTTTGGGCACTCAGTAGACTGATGGGCTGCCAGGGTCACTCTTTATCACAGCCAGTCAGACGTTTAGTAACGGAGACGAACAGATGCTGTGTGAGCAGCTGTAGTAATGTCCTTCCTGTAAAGGCTTTGATCCGGTGAGTGCGACGTCTGTGTGATAATAATAATCTTTTTCTATTTGGGATTATTTGATATAGCGCTTTTCACATCTTCTAGATGTCTCAAAGCTCTTCACACAATAAACTGTAAAGTAAATTGATTGTATATTTGTGGGCCAAACGCGGCAGCCAATTGCACACAGCAGGGTCCCCACAAATAGTCGTGGATTGAGTGACCAAATTAGTATTGTTTTTTTTGTTGAGGATTATTATTTGAGGGACATATCACCTCTTCGAGACATCTCAATGCGCTTCATGAATATACTATCAAGTAAATTAATTCTGCATTTTGCAGGTGAAATGCGGCATTCAACTGCACACAGCAGAGTCCCACAAATAGTTGTGGATTGAAGTGACCAATTATTAAAGGAATTATTACCCCCAGAAAAGTGACCCACCAATCAACTAACAAACAGGTTTCTGTTTTACTGCTAGTGTGGAGTTGCTGAGCTCTGTGGCGAAGTGCCAGTCAACTCTAGTTTTCCCTCCGTGTTCCTTGTGAGAAGCTGCCAGTTTGCCTGCAGTTATTACCACCTCCCTTTTGAGAGCATGGCTGACACCTTGGACTTTGGTAAAATGCGCCTCCGTGTAGATCTCGGCAGACTGCTTAATCCCTCCGCCTCTCCCCCTTCAAGACCCTCCTCTTCGACGGCCCCATTGGCCACTCCAAATCCCTCCCTTTCCCTCCACCCTCTCTACCCCCAGCTCTGGTCAGAAACAATGACTGTCCAGCCCCTTGTGATGTCCTCCTGACATGAAATGCACTATACAAGTGTAATTTTGTTGTTGTTGTTGTTGTTCATCCTATGTTGACTAGACTTTTCAAACATCCTGATGCTCCCAGCTCCTCTTCCTACGTAAGCCTCAGACCATTCACAGTTACTGCACCAAGCTCCGTGTTGTCTTTTACCCCTGTCCTCACTTGCCATCCTCTGTGGATAGAAATTCAGGAACATTTTCCTCATTTGACAGCCTCTAGTTTACAGAGAAGGAAGGAGCACTCACTACCTTAACCGGCCCCAGCCCAGACACTCACTCTACCCCTTCATCTCACCACTGGGTTGAGGGCTGGGGACGGAGAGACCTGCGAAGGGGCCACTTAACCAGTATCTCGTGACAATAAACACCAGATACTAATTGTTTATCCCTGTGATGAAAAGGTTAAGCCAATTATATCAAGTTATAGGAATAGAATTGCATCTTTGGTAAATAAGACAGAAAACAAAAGTCGTTGCGATATAAAAAAAGGTTGACAGGTGTAGCAGCAGTTCAGTGAAAACCATTCATTACCTCGGCTCCCCCCCCTTCACCCATCCCATTGTGCACAGCTCAAAGACCACATTACACCTCTAATTGCTGCCTTGAAGTGAAGTGATGTTCATAGTCTGGTTTTGTTTATCTCCGACAATTTTTGACAACAAATCATTAAAATCGTGGGTTACGCAGCATCCAATTCAGAAGGTCTTTCTCTCAGAGAGAAGATCCTCAGAACAGAGGCTGCGAACATTATACAGACATTACACAGTTGGCACTGTTACAAAGTACAGTAATTCAGTTCCACTCTCTGTATGTTAGCAACCGGTAATAATAATAATCCTTGCATTTGATATATTGTAGCGCTTTTCACATCTTATCGACGTCTCAAAGCGTAAAGTGAATTGACAGATATCGCTGAGAACACTCAGCAACTCAGGCAGCATCTATAGAAAAAGGAAAAAGGAAAGTGAGTCAACGTTTCGGGTCCACGACCCGTGGTCAGAACTGAGGGCTATTGGGGAGGGAAATGCTTTTAAGTCCTAAGATGGGGGAGGCAGGATAAAAAAGACAAAACAGAAAATGGGGTAGAGGACAGTAGATGCTGCTTTTCTGATGGGGCTTCCATTCAGCTTTTATTACTTATATCGTTTGAAACAATGACTTGTCCAGCTTCTTGTGACATCCTCCTGATGTGAAAGGCGCTATAGAAGTATAATTTTGTTGTGGTTCTTGTTATTCACAACTTTCACTTTTAAAAAGTTCCTTTAAAAAACCTAGAATGTACATTGTACGCAGGATAATGTCGAGATTCTATTAGGTCGAGTAACAAGACTTGAGAGGACAAAAATCCAGCAAAGGCAAGATAATAATAATAATAATAATCCTTACATTTGATATAGAGCCTTAATCAAGTCTTCGAGATGTCTCACAGAATATGCTATCAAGTGAACTGACTGTATGTTTTGTGGACAAAACGCCCCCAAACCCCTAAAAAGGTGAAATCATCCACTTGAGGTTCGGATGCCTGGGTCATGTCCACTTGTGATTTCATTCCAATAAAAACTGTTGGCAATAAAATTAATTTTAAAAATGCATAACCTTTTGATTAACTGCAAACAGCGTTACAATAATTCCCAGGCATTTCCACCTCCCTAATAACATATTTAGCATTTGATTAAGAAACCTTCAACCCCAAAGTTTTTTTTTGTTTCCTTCCTTCCCACTTAATATATTTTTAATTAGTTCAATCACCGGCCTCTTCTCCCCACCTCGGAGCTGCACATTAACCTCGTCAAGTTCATATGCCACCTAATAAATATTTATGTTTAGTATTTGCCATTCGGCCTTATCGGCTGCAATTAACTGAACAAAGAAAGTAATTCCGAGGTCCGACCACGAACAACTTGGAACGCTGGACTCGGTCATAATCTGGGTATTTAGATTAAAACTTGAAAGCTTAAAAAATTGGTGACGTAGGAAATAGAAACTCGGTCAAAACTTTCTCATTTTGGAGTACGTTTAGACATTGAAAGGATCCTTTGTGCTTCTGCAACAGCTCGGTGATTTTAGCCAGTGCGTACCTAAGTTGTGCACAAAATAGCTCCTGTTGCTCATTGGTTAGCGCACTCCCCTTACAAGCTGGAGACCTGTGTTCGAATTCAGGCAGATCAGGGTGAAATCTTGGGCAAGTTTCCTTACTCCACACGCCTAATAATAATCCGTCCCAAAAAACCCACAATAATAAATATTGGTCTTTTCAATCCACGACTGTTTGTGGGACGCTGCTGTGTGCAATTGGCTGCCGCGTTTCGCCCACAAATATACAGTCAATTCACTTTACAGTATATTTGAGACATCGATAAGATGTGAAAAGCACAATATCAAATTCAAGGATTATTATTATTACTATATTCTCAGATAATACTCCTTCGTGCTTCCCAACATGAAAGGCACAGTGTCATATGAAAGGGTTATTATTGAACTGAATCCATCTCCTGGTTTGGATTTCCAAAAATTCCCAACCACTTTTGTTGAGTATCCAAAAGTAGTTCAACTTTTCAAGAGTATAACTACTTTTGTGCTGATGTTCTATTAACACCGTTTCAGAACACAGAGTGGCAAGGTTAGTGATTGCATCTATAACAGGTATATTGCAATACCATCACATACCATCACCATGTGCCACAATTAATTCACTGACCTTCCTCAACCTCGGCTGAATATACCAGTGACTCAATGGCAAAGGTGTCTATTCAACTTTGGTTGATCAAAGCCGGATCTAATGAAGCTCGCAAGTTCAATTATCCTCTAACTTTGCATATGCCATATTAGTATTCTTCATCAGTGTGTTTGTATTAGGATTCCACGCTCAACTTGCTTGAATCGCACAATCCAGGATTTGCAGCACACTCAAAACGCTGAAGTCACCAGCAGGAATTTCCAATGTAAATCAAAGGCTTTCAGCCAATCTCCTCGATCCCTCACTACAAGAGGTATTAGCCGTATCTCGTTTAATTTCTGCAAAGTGAATCAGAATATGAGATGCATACTGCCTTGGCGTTTCTAAATTGCTTTCATTATTATTGCCCGAGCGGTTGTTGCAGGGTTCAGAAAGGTCCTGGTTCATTCATGAAGTGTCCTGGTCGTCTCGTCTTTAGTCCATCCTACTTTCTAACTGGTTTACATTAAGACCGGGCTATGGAAGTATTGCTTCCCCTTCTCATTGTGTGAGACCTTTGAAGTGCAGAGCGGCTGTGCCTATCAGTTCCTATTACTGCAGCTGAGAACCACTTTCAGATTTCATATGTCTTCTCCAGTGATCACTTAAATGGATTTTAACGCTATTGAAAAAGAGAATCCGGTAAGGAAGTGGTTGGTTCAGCAGGTTGATTGACTCCTGCCTGAAATGGACTCTAAAGACACGTTCAACCCATATGCCCCACCATCGGCAGGCGAGCCTTTAGCCACTCTGCCCAAAATCACTGGAACTCCATCCCGCAGTCCCTCCTGCTCGCCCCCTCCTTGGCCTCCTTCAAGTCCCACCTCAAGGCTCTCCTCTTCAATGGTCCCATCGGCCATCCCGCCTTTCCCTCCTCCATCTGTGGACGTCCTCCTGACGTGAAAGGCGGTGTACAAGTGTAATTTTGTTGTTGTTGTTGTAAAGAATATTCAGAGAAAGGGGATGAGGTATGGTTTAAATAGCAAAGATTTTACCAAATACTTGACTCTACTTCAAAAATATTGAGGTCTTGGGAGGTGGGACAGAGAGGAGGCAATAGGATGCTTGTGAACAGGTTTCACTATACTTCAAATTACTTAAACTAAAAAAAGGAAATGTCTTCAAAATTATAATAATAATCCTTGCATTTGAGAAACACTTTCATGATAAGCACCTTACGAAGCATCTCCACGAAGAGATAGGTATGAACATAAATTAAAGGAATCAATTTGGACTCAAATTATTTTTGTACAGCAAATGCGTAACTGTGAAGATCTGGGCTGCGACCAATTCACAGTCATTTCTATGGTGACCTTCCATCGGTAGAACGATGAGACAATCACTCAGAAATCTAGCCAGGAATGGAATCCCTGAATCCCGAGCGGCTGAGGTGAAAGGACAGGACACTGAATCCCCCCGATGTAAACTGTTCATCCGGCAAAACACTTTTACAGGCTTTGTACTCATTGCCGCATTTCCCCAAGTATCAGTTTCCAGGGGATACATCTTTATAGATTGATGAAAAAAAACAGGCTACAAAATTAATGTTTTGTGGCCTGATTATTTTGTCTGCAGGAATAGCAACGGTTGAGCATCACCCTGGTATCGAGGGAGGAACTGCTGCAATCCATCATTCATTTCTCCTCTCATAATATTTACTAAGTGCTGTGATTGCGAGCGCACTGTTTTGTCGGGATTGCTTCCAATCCACGAAAGGCTCATTCATTAATTTCTAACCAGCACATTTGTCAACTTTGCACCAGGCTGGAGGTTAGTTAATGTGTGGCAGCCTGTAGAAGCCACACGCGAGAGGCAGAAATGAATAATAATATTAATATTATTGCATTTGATACAGTGCTTTTCACATTGTATCGACGTCTCAAAAGCGCTTCACAGAATATACTGTAAAGTGAAATTGACTGTACATTTAAGCGGCAGCCAATTGCGCACAGCAGTGTCCCCACAAACAGTCCTGGATTGAAAAGACCAATTTTTATTGTTGTGTTTTTTGGGGACGGATTATTATTAGGCATGTGTGTGGAGTAAGGAAACTTGCCCAAGGTTTCGTCCTGATCGCCTCGACTCGAACACAGGTCTCATGCTTGTAAGGCAAGTGCCTTAACCACTGAGCTGCAGGACTCCATTAAATTGATCAGCTAGGAAGTGAAAAACTCTAAAGGAAACAACCCTTAATCTATGGGCATCATTTCACCTGAGAGTTTAATTCGATGGAAGTTCACCAGCTTCATTTTTTTACAAACATGTTTCAGTGCATCAGTATTCAGTGGCCGTTGGACACTCGGATACCAACAGCAATTTATTTTGTCAGATCCCTGTATACGCTCTTGGTCTCTCTGTCTCTGAAGCCTTATTCAGGATTCAAGGCTCCTGCTTCAGTTACCATTAAGTACTGTTTGATTCATCAAATCCTGTGCAAATGATCGTTGTGGAATTACGAGACAGACTGACGGGTGGCTTAAAAAATATATTGTCGTAATTATGTTTGTGTCATCTTGTTCCCACCTTTATGCCAGTTATTACCGCGCCGGGTCTCAAGGTGAAGGATGAAAGAGGCACATTATGAAGGCGTTACTCTGGGATAAATTAGGATCAACATGGACACAGCGCTGGGATGCAAATTGGGAGCTTGCGGGTGGAGATAGTTCACAGCTGGACCAGCTGTTCCTCCCTTGAAGAAGATAATGTTCATAAACGTACGCAGGGATAATCTGCCGCGCCAGAGGCTTTATAAAACCAGTCCATTTTCTCATTAGGATCGCAAGTCAAAAATTTCCAATACGCAAAGAAGATTGGGCACACAGCCACAGCTCCCGACATTTCATGAGTGAGGTTATAGCAAGGTCTTGTTTATATCTGTGATGAATGCTGATTTGTGTTGTTTTCGACACTTTGATTTTTATAGGTTACTCTGAGGAAAGTTATTTTCTGACCCCTCGCTGATTGACCTGCTCCATAATTGCCTCCTCCCTGCAATTTGCTGACCCGGGCACATTTCACTAAATGGACATTGCAATTAACACCACACCTCCACTTTGCAAATATTTCAGATTAGACCCCGATATGGCCCCATTGGCCACTCCAACTCCCTCCCTTTCCCTCCACCCTCCCTGTCGCCAGCTCGGGTCTGAAACAATGAATGTCCTGTTCCTTGTGACCTCCTCCTGACGTGAAAGGCACTACACAAGTGTAATTTTGTTGTTGATATTGGCCGGAATGAGACTTGTATGATTGCTTAGGTGGATAATACTAATAATTCTTACATTTGATACAGCACCATATACGTTGTCAGGACATCTCAAAGCGTTTCACAGAATTTACTGTAACCGCGGCAGTCAGTTTGAAAACAGCAATATCCTACAAACAGGCAACATGAATGACCGATTTTATTTGGGAGATTGTTGGACAGGACAGCGCGAGAATCTCCCTTTTCGAATAGTGGCATTGGGTTCTATAACCTCCCATGAACAGGGCACAAATGAGGACTTGCAGATCTGGGATCAAGAAGAAATAATAATAATCTTAGCATTTGATATGGAGCTTTGCACGTCTTCTAAACGTCTCAAATCGCTTCACAGAATATACTGTAAAGTGAACTGACTGTCTATTTTATGGGCGAAACATGGCAGCCAGTTGTGCACAGCAGTGTCCCACAAACAGCCATGGATTGAAAATAACCAATTTATTATTGTTTCTTTTGGAGGGATTATTATCAGGCATGTGTGTGGAGTAAGGAAACTTGCCCAAGGTTTCGCCCTGACCTGCCCGGAATTGTGAACCCAGGTCCCTTGCTTGTAAGGTGAGTGCTCTAACCAATGAGCTACAGGACTCCAATCAAAGGGTTGTCAAAGTAAGGAGAGCTTATATAGAGATATATGAGGGCAAAACGCACATGTATTGTTTGCAGACTCCAGCTCATACATTTTTAAACAAAAATAAAGCCTCCGATTGTTACGGAACAAAATAACTCATCACGTTAAACCCCAGTTGAAGACTAACAAGCCACACTGCGGATCAAAACACTTGAGCGAATGGAAAGGAAAAGAAGGATATAAAGAAACCTCAGAGCTTCAAAAAAAAAGATGCGATTCGACTATGAATGATTCAGTAAATTTTACTCGGCTGCGGTGTAGACTTGAAAAAAAGACTTGCCTGGTGGAGCATCAAAGTCCCTGTAAAAACTTGGCGGAGCCTGATTACCTGAAGCTCTCCTGGCTCAGCACTAAAGGTGCGCTGTGCTGGGAATAGTACGAATATAGAGCAACCGTTTACTTACCATGGTCAGTAAGATAAGTAACGTTCTCCCCCCTTACGCAGGATATTATATCAAAGGAGATGTAATGGCACAGAAGAGGGCTCCGAGCTCCCACTACCTTTAGTGCCTGGCGAGCCTCGGCAGCTGAATTGAGAAAGTAGCTGGAGCAAGCTACAGCCAGTTGTACCATTAGACTCCGCTATTCGCAAGCCCTTCAGCAAACTGCACATCACTTTAGCTCTCCAAGTACTGCCAGCCACTGCCTCAAGCGTGAGACTTGGGTTTCGAATCGAGGCAAATCAGAGCAAAATCTTGGGCAAGTTTCCTTACTACACACACACACACACACACACACAAACAATAATAACCTGTTCAAAAAAAAACTAATAAAATTGGTCATTTCCAACCCACGACTGTTTAGTGGGGACGCTGCTGTGCACAATTGGCTTTCCACAAATATCCAGTCAATTCACCTACAGTGTATTCTGTCAAGCGCTTTGAGTCTTCTAGAAGACATGAAAAGCACTATATAAAAAAGCAAGGATTATCTATACACCCTCTGTGCGGGCGGCACTAAGAGCTACAAGCCTGTACACAACCCGTTGAATGAATAAAAGATGGTACAAATTGGTGCTTTCAGTATTGGGACGTTACCATGCGTTTACAACCTCCCTGCTGTCAGATGCTGTAACTCAGGTGCTCACACTTCCTCTCAGCAGATTGATTGAGGGTGGCACATGCAGTCAGTTTCACACTCAGTCGTGGGAAATATCATACGTTCACGTGCCACCATGTGTGGAGCTGGGATATTAATACTCCTCTTCAGCGGGGGAAGTTGGAAGCCTGCCTTAGAGACAGTCTGTAAAGCATGCTGTCTACTCATGTGTATTTGGCCACGGATTTCACCCCTGTCGATTAGGTATTCCACTCCGAGCTTCAGCAACTCACCACGGAGTCCAGGGAAAATCTGCTCACAGGCAAGGAATGCTCCTTTGCTGATGAAACGGGGCAAGAGCAGGGGAATGGGATTTTGAGTGGAGAAGTCCACGGGGCAAGGGCACATCAGCATGGATGTCCTCACTGTAAACTGTCAGGCAGTTTACGTTTGAAGCACGGCAGGAATGGGGACAGCTGGGCAGCTCATAGAGTCAGTGGTGGCTAGGATGGTGGCTGGGATGGTGGGTGCAGGCGGGGACTTCAAGTGCAGGAGGAGGTGCCTTCGCTTCACCGGGTCTGGCCCCAATTCCTCCGCTCCAGCAGCCGTGCCTTTAGCCACTACACCCCAAGGCTCTGGAACTCTCTCCCTCACTCACTTTGCCTCGCCCCGTCTCTTCCTACTTTCAGGTCTCGGCTAAAGACCTTTCTTTTCGACCTCGCTTTCGGTCACTTCTTTCCCCCCCCGTCCCCCTGGCTCGGTCCCGGGATCCGTTATTGTGATGCACTCTGAGACGCCGTCCGGCGTGGAGTGAGGGAGGGTGCTATAATTGTTGTGGTTGTTTCAGTGAACTCACCTTAGCTACGAGGGAGAAGGGGAACAGCACAATGCTGACTGATTGTGTATCTCTCCCTCCCTCACCCTCCTGCGTGTCACACTCTAGCTGTACTGTGGACGAGAGAAGCTGATGATATGTTTCTGCCTGAAGCTATCGCCATGTGAAGCCCTGACTGCCCCAGCTGACCGCACGCCGTTTGTCTCGGCTAAAACAGATAAGCCTCGACTAGCGAGACTCTGAGGGGAGCTTTGAGCTCTGGTTATACCAATTCGTGTGACGCTGTCTGAGCTGAAAGATAGCATAAAGAAACATGCTGAAATGATAAGAAGGTTAAGCAAAAGTGGATTCGCTGTAAAAAGGATTTTGTGCTATGTATTCCCCGAGGCGTTTTGAAAGAGCCAACTCGACAAATACAATAGCGCTAACTCACGTTTTTACTGGCCTCACTCAGATCTCGATCCGGGGAAGCAAATCTCAGCAAGTAAATGTATAGCCGCTGCAAATATATAGTCAATTCACTTGACATTGTGTTCTGTGAAGCACTTTGAGTAAGGAAATTTGCTCATGGTTTCACCATGATCTGCCTGGATTTGAACACAGGTCTCATGCTTGTAAGGCAAGTGCTCTAACCACTGAGCTATAAGACTCCTTTGGATGAGATGTTAAACCAAGGTCCCACCTGGCTTTATTGAGTGAACGTAAAAGATTGCATGGCACCATTTGAAAAGAGAAGGAAGTTTCTCCCTGTATACTGGCCAACAATCCCCCATCATGTAAATCAGTTAATTATTGCTGTTTGTATGGCTCTGCTATGCACAGAGTGGAATCCTGTAGCTCAGTGGTTAGAGCACTCACCTTACAACATGAGACCTGTGTTCGAATCCAGGCAGATCAAGGCAAGTTTCCTTACACCACAAACATGCCTAGTAATAATCCCTCAAAAAAAACTCAATACAAAAATTGGTCATTTCAATTCACTACCGTTAGTGGGGACGCTGCTGTACGCAATTAGCTGCCGCCTTTTGCCCACAAATATACAGTCAATATATATATATCTAGTATGTAAAACGGCTGCCACATTTCCATACAAATGGAGTCACTCCATTTACCAGTAGTTAGTTGTGAAACGCTTCGAGATATTGATGTGTAACACGCTATAAAAGCCCAAGTTCTTCCTATTTCAAACAATCATTACCAGCTCAGTTGTGACTCCGAGTTGCCAGTGAACCTCAGGGAACAATTGAAATCCCACACAGCTCTCTTCCTGTCGGCATCCCCTCCACAAAGAGAAAGAATAAAATATTTCTCTGCGTTTTTCTCCCCCATCTATGAAGTACAAGGTCTCTGAGAGAGACAGAAGGGTATGAGTTTGCGGTCTGGCAGTCACAATAAAGCTTGGGGGCAAGGATTGGATAGTGATTGATCATCGAACCAAGTTACAAGATCTCTCAACGCTGGAAGACCAGCAATGCTGCAATTAGCTGTACACACAGTGAGGCTGAACACTGGAACCATCACCACCTGTCTGTCGAGCAGCAATATTGCTCTCCGACACCGAGAAACTTAGTCCTGTCTTCTTGGTCCCTTTTAATCTCCTTTTAACTTTATTCTGCAAATACATTAAAGCAATTATACAGATTTAATGGAAGATGATGACTCCATCAAATCAAATGCCATATAAATCTGCCTTTTAATTTAAATATTTGTATAATAAAGGTCATCTCAATTAGATGCCATTTTGGAAATTAAATGCATTTTTCTTGCTCAAAATTGCTGCTATTTATGCTAAATACCTACAATTAACTTCATATCAAGTGTAGATTTTATGAATCAGTACAGCACTTAACTACCTTGCTGGAATTTTGCAAAGTAAATCTTTTTGCAAAGTTGTGCAGTTCATCACACGCTTTCCAGCAAGAATGGCTCTTTCACATTAGTAACGTCTTCTCTCCGTCAGGCCTTTGGATAAGCTCTGTCCAGCCAGCACTACTCTGCGCTTTCACATCCTCGCTCCGCCCTATCCCTATGACTGCCTAGCCCCCTACTAACCTGTCCAATCCCTCTGTTCAGCAGGCTCCGGCCTGCTTCGCATCCCCCGGCTTACCCGCCCCACCATTGGCAGGCAGGACTTCAGCCTCTTTGCCCCCAACCTCTAGAACCCCATCCCATATTCCGTCTGCTCTCCCCCATCCCTTGCCTCTTTCGAGACCCTCCTCTTTGACCATGCCTTTGGTCACACTCCTACCCCACTTGCTGTCTCCACCCCTCGTGATCCCAACCCCCAGTTTAGGTACATATCCCTGACTGTCCAGCGCCTTGGGACATCCTCTTGATGTGAAAGGTGCTGTGCAAATGTCACTTGTTGTTGTTCACATGAGGTGCTTCCAGTCACACATTATGTTTGGAGCAATGAAACAATGGTTTGTAGGAATATGCCTTGAGGAGAAATAATAAAGGAGATAAATAGCAATGATGACAGTGAGATTAGTTTAGATTAGATTAGTTTAGATAAGATTAGGGGGCTCAGGTTGGAATACACCACCTGGATTTGATGAGCCAGATAAAAAAAAAAAATCCTTGTATTTGATGTAGAGCTTTTCACATTTAGACGTCTCAAAGCGAAAGCACTTCACTGAATATACGGTAATGTGAATTGACTGTATATTTGTGGGCCAAATGCGACAGCCAATTGCGCACTACAGTGTCCCCACAAACAGTCGTGGACCGAGTGACCAGAATCACTTTTGATTTTTTTGAATGATTATTATCAGGCGTGTGGGAGAAAGGAAACTTGCCAAAGGTTTCGCCCTGAACCCAGGTCTCTGGCTTGTGAGGTGAACGCTCTAACCACTGAGTTCCAGGCCTCCACAAAATGTCCTGTTTCTGTTCTGTGAGATTCTATGATCACGTAGGATCCAAATGAGCATCACAATGAACCCATCCCATTGGCAGCGACAGACACTAATCCTGCCCTTGTATAGCGCCTTTCACATTAGGATGACGTCCCAAGGCACTGGACAGTCAATGCTTCAGACCCGAGCTGGGGACAGTGGGGGGGGGGGCGAAGGGAAGGGGGGAATTAGGAGTTGCCAATGCATCCATTGAAGAGGAAAGTCTTGAGGCAAGACTTGAAGGAGTCCAGGGAAGGGGTGAGGCGCAGGGTCTGCGAAATAGAGTTCCAGAGGTTAAAGTTCCAGAGATTGGCATAAGGCTTGTCTGCCAATGGTGGGGTGGGTGGGTCGGGGACGTGGAGCAGGCCGGAGCCTGCTGAGCAGATGAAACAATGGATGAACATCAAGTGCCCAGAAAGTGGCTGCAGGCAGGATTAGTGTCTGTGTTTGTCCTACAAAGGAGCTTTAGGGATTTTCTAGTTAACTTCTATTCCTGATCCAGCAGGAAGATTAGTGCTCATTGTGCAAGGTCATTGCCAGACACACGGTGTTGACATTAACCTCACACACAAGCTCACATCCAGTTATCTCATTCACTTGAGAACAAAAGCAGAGTACAGCCACCTTGCCCCTGGGAGCAAGCGGAGAGAATTACATAGCGCAATGATAGCTGCTCAACCAGCCCTTAAAACTCTCTGAACCCGTGTGCAATTTAAGCATCAGGTTCGACCCCCCAGTTATTCTTCCTCCTCCACATCCGGTCCCTCACCAGCACCGCTTTCTTCCATTTCCGCCACATCGGTCGTCTCCGCCAATACCTCACCCCAATAGCCGCCGAAACCCTGGTCCATGCCTGTGTCACCTCTCGACTGGACTACTCCAAAGCCCTCCTCGCCTGTCTCTCCTCCTCCACCATTCACAAAATTCAGCCGACCGCATTCTCACCCGCACGAAACTTCGCTCCCCGATTACCCCAGTCCTTGCCAAACTCCCCTGGCTTCCTATCACAGAGTGGATCGACTTCAAGATCCTCACTCTTGTGTTTAAATCTCTCCACTCCTCTGCACCTCCCCCCCACCTCTCTAACCTCCTCTCTCCTCATAGCAGTACCTGCTGCCGCTGCTCTACTGTGTCTGGCCTCCTCCTTGTTCCCCGAATCCTCTGCTCCACAATCTTTCAGCCAGTACACTCCGAAACTTTGGAGTTCCCTCGCTCAACCCCTTCACCTCATCACATACTTTCCTAGCTTCAGGTTAAGTTCCCCCTGGCTCGGCCTCCGCCATTGTGAAGCGCTCCGAGACACCACCTGGCATGGAGGGCGCTATAATAAATGCAAGTTATTGTTGCTCCTCAATCTCTCACACACACACACACGCACACACATACAGAGAAACACACACGCACACACACACCCTCTAAAGTGAATCTGCTCACGGTTTGGGCTCTTGCTAACAGCAATCACTGTATTTAGCGATGATTATTGCAAAAGGGCAGTTGACAAAGCATCACTTATGATTATTCTCTGCGCAAACCTTGTTTGTTGAAGAGCGATGACTTACGCTCTCTCCTCTCACCGCGTTTGGGAGCGAACAATTGTTTCTTAGCAGTAAACAGTCTTTTCCAGCATTTTGCTTTTATTTCTTCAAAATTATAAAATGACATTCCTCGAACGCTTAATGCACAAGGCAACGAGAATGAACGGAGTTGTCACAATGCATTAATAGCGATTAGCAACACGGACGCCTGGATGCGGTGAGACACTTAAGAGAGCACTTCCCACCACTTACCAATGCTCTTACTGTGTTTGCCTGCTCAGGATCATTGCATGCAGTGAACCACAAAACACAATGAAGACATCCACAGGAGCATTCTTTAACCTTTCCTTGCGGTGATCGTTGGGGTCAGTCAGGTTTCTGACAAGTGCGGAAACTAAAAATATTCCGTTCATAACAAGCAACCCTATATATCATACAGCCTCGTTCACATCAGTCAGGAGGATATCTCAAAGCACTTCAGAGGAATACGGTCAAGCGTAGTCACTATGTATTTTATTCTGCTACTTCTACTACTAATAATCCTTGATATAGCACTTTTCATGTCTTCTAGACGTCTCAAAGCGCTTCACAGAATATACTGTAAAATGAATTGGCTGTATATTTGTGTCCGAAATGCAGCAGCCAATTATACACAGCAATGTCCCCACAAACAGTCATGGATTGAAATGACCATTGAGGTATTATTATGCACTGTGTAGTAAGGTTGCCCAAGGTTTCGCCCTGCCTGGATTCAAACATAGGTCTCAAGCTTGTACGGCAAGTCTTCTAACCACTGAGCTACAGGACCCCATAAATTATTAAATACTTTTCTTGAGGGATTATTATTAGGCGTGTGGAGTAAGGAAACTTGCCCAACGTTTTTTGCCCTGACCTGCCTGGGAATGAAACCCAGGTTAGAAGGGTAAAAGAGTCTAAAATTCTAATCCTCAAGTCTTGGGGAAGAACTCAAAACGAGCTCAAACAGTTCTGCAGCTGAAGCTCTCTGCCTCAAGTAATGCACCATAATTTCATTACAGTCTTTAGTTAGTGCTGAAAAATCTTCCACACAGAGCATTCATCATAATTACTAAATCTAAACAAGCTGTCAAATTAAGATTTCTTTCTCTATTATTTTCTACCGGAACTGCAAGCCTCAATCTACGCAGGTCTGTCAGCAAGGACTGGATGATTCTTCACACGAACAATGATCTCTGAACAATGAAATGAGATTGCTGAATCAGATGGCACGACTGCTGAAATCCAGTTGCTTTCTCCCAGTCAAACACAACTCAAAAATAGCTCACCTGGTGAGGAGATGGAGTAGACCGGGCTGAAGGATTGGAGACCATTGTTGCCTTGCTCTGCAGCGATTTATGATAGTTATATACTCATAATTCTAGTTATATGGAGTCCTGTAGCTCAGTTTAGAGCACTCGCCTTACAATCATGAGATCTGTGTTCGAATCCAGGCAGGTCAGGGCAAAACCTTGGGCAAGTTTCCTTACTCCACACGCATGCTTAATAATAATCCCTCCAAAAAACACAATAATAAAATTGGTCATGCGTGAAATTGGTCATTTCAATCCACAACTGTTTGTGCACTGCTGTGCACAATTAGCTGCCACGTTTTGCCCACAAATATATAGTCAATTCACTTTACAGTATATTCTGTGAAGTGCTTTGAGATGTCTAGAAGATGTGAAAAAGCGCTATATCAAATGCAAGTATTATTATTATACCTCGCATTTGATACAGGGCCTTATCAGGTCTTCGAGAACGCTTCACAAAATATCCTGCAAAGTGAAGTGGCTGTATTTTGTGGGTGAAGCTGCGGCTGTGAGACCCTTATTCGAAGGGGAAATTTAATATTCCTTATTCTTATTGAAAAAATGGCCAGTGTCCTTTGTCGGGTTCTTAAACATTCCTCCAAACTCTTACAGAATGAATTTGTTTTGCTCAGGTGTGGTTTGACTGTTACAATAATTCTTTGATGAAACAAATGCACGCAGAATGGATTAAGTGGACACCAACGTGTCTCTGATAACAAGGTTGTTCATTTCCATGCTACAACAAAATGTTCCACCCTGTTTCCCGACTGCTCGCTGACGTGTTTCACACAAACATTGATAGGAGCATTGTGCAAACAAGCGACCAGGAGAATCGACAGCCTTAATCTAAGCACAAGCACAAACCTTGAAAATTGGCACAGACACCACCACATTTGCAAGTCTGAAATCAATAGAATATTACACAATGTCCAATAGAGTCTTGCAACTGGTTTTCGCATTGCTTTTAACCAACGGTTTCGTCCAAGTTGCTTGTCCTCGAACTGCCCAGGTACTGGTGGGGGTGAGGATCTGTTAATCCGTTCCACTTGACGTGATGCATCAATTCCTTTTCCTCCAGCAGGTCCTGTAGTCCTGTAGCTCAATGGTCAGAGCACTCGCTTTACCCGACCATTGTTGCCTTGCTCTGCCAGGATTTATGATAGTTATATACTTATATTTCTACGTATGTGGAGTCCTGTAGCTCAGTGATTAGAGCACTTGCCTTACAAGCGTGAGGCAACCTGTGTTCGAATCCAGGCAGGTCAGCGCGAAACTTTGGGCAAGTTTCCTTACTCCACACACGCCTAATAATAATCCCTCAATTTGCTGCCGCATTTCGCCCACAAATATACAGTAAATTCACCTTACAGTATATTCCATGAAGCACTTTTAGAGACATCTACAAGATGTGAAAAGCACTATATCAAATGCAAGGATTCTTATTCCTACTTATTAATGTCCTTGGCAGGATGAAAATAACAAGGACACAGTCGAGGTTGCCTTGATGATACCAAGTTCAGCAAATGGGAAGGTTTCCTAATTAATTTGCGAAAAATATAAGATTTTGAACTTCACGTGCTTTTTACTTTTCTTTTGATAACGGAGACAGACGCCTCGTCTTCTTTGAGCTCATAAAACGTCTTTCTCGCAGTTACAGGGCGACAAATTATACAGAAAGAGTAACTGACTGAAAGGTTCTGAATCAATGGGTTTTGCTGCTGTCAACCGTCCACTTAATGTGTATTCTTAACCTTTAAAATGTTAGCCATGACATTTTCTATGTTAACTGTATCCGCTGGCTGCTTATTCAGCACTGTAAGGATATAATCTCACGGCCTTTCATTATCTAAAATATTTCCCAAGGTCAGGTGTGAATGTGGATTTTACTTGCATGTTAGAAAAGAAGTGATGATCCTTTCAATCTGATTTCTGAAATTAAAATGTGCATTAAAATTTAATCGTAGCAAATTCTTGGCCTTAAATTGAAATCAGTTTCTCCGCAGTTTATAAAAAGAACCAGCTGCCAAAGTCAGACTAATTTGAGAAATTTCCCCCCACACACAACTGAGAGGCGAGACCAGGAACCTTCAGAGGGTGGGAGGGCGTGGGGTGTGGGTGATGGGGTGGGAGAGACAAAGCAATCAGCAATGTCTCAACTCAGGCTGATGCTATGCATCTGCCTAAGTCAACTCAAATTTGAGAGAGGACTAAGAGGTGAGATGATGCACGGAGATGTAGGATTGGATTTGGAGAGGGGGAGAAGGGTGGTGGGGGGACGGAAAACAGCACAACAACTTGCATTTATATAGCACTCCTCACACATAAATGTTCCAGAGCACTTGACAGTGGTGGAGTGTGACTCCGAGCCTTGGGGAGGGAGAAAGTGACCGAGGGGTTGCACACAGCCAGGCACACAGGATCTGATTTAATGTCTCATCAAGATGACAGCAAGCCCGCAAGCCCCCAACCCCTCCCTGCCTCCTTCCCCCACAAGGATGTCCCATGGCTTTGAGTTCAAATCTTAATGTGAGTCTTGAACCCACAATCCTCTGACCAGGAGATGACACCCACCATTGCCTTGTCGGTGCCTCGAGCCTATTTTCCAAACAGCTTGTTGAGGCAGGCTGGTACCATGGCTTGCCACAGTAAGTCAGGGCGCTTGCTTAGTCTTCCTGCCTGACTTGACCACCCGTTGGCAATGGAACAGGTGCTGCCTGTCAGGATCTGCATGGCACATAGGCAGCCGTGAAAATTTTACAAGCATATCGGCCTTTCTCATCAAACCAGGCAGTGCTGCTCAGCCACGTTCAATCAGATTCAACCCCCGCACCTCCCCCTCCTACTGTCCTCCCAGTCTGTCTACACTCTGCCTACTGTTCTGTTGAAAAATTACAATAAACTTTGGGACAAAAGTACCGATCGGGTGGCAACTACATTTGTTCCTCTTGTTAATGGTACAAATACAACAACAAAATTACATTTATAGAGCGCCTTTCACATCGGAAGGACGTCCTGAGGCGCTGAACAGTCAGGTCGGGAGCCAAGCAAGGGAGAGAGGCAGGGTAGGGGTGGGAGAGAGTTGGGAGGGCAGCAGAAGGCACGGTCGAAGAGGAGAGTCTTGAGGTCGGCCTTGAAGGAGGGAAGGGAGGAAGCGAGGCGAAGGAACTGTGGGATGGAATTCCAGAGTATGGGGCCAGAGTGGCTGAAAGCCCGTTCTCTGATGGTAGGGTGGGTCAGGCAGGGGACAAATAGCTTTGCAGAGGAGGTCCTAAAGATGGAAAAAACACTCTCTGTGTCACTGAGGCCATAAAATAGAAGGACCTCAATACCAAATCATGAAGCAAGCGATGGGAAAAGGCCATTCCTCTTAGCAATCCTGGCTTGTCCGTCACACAGAGATTGGCTTGAAGGAAACATGCAACACACGCCCACACTAAGCAGAGGCAGCCTTTTGAAGTGTAACCAGCTCCTCAGCCATGCGAGTTGAGGAGGTCCTAGATAAAAATAATAATAATAATCCATGCATTTGATGGAGTGGAGCTCCTGTAGCTCAGTGGTTAGAGCACTCGCCTTACAAGCATGAGACTTGTGTTAGAATCCAGGCAGATCAGGGCAAAACCATGGGCAACATTGCTGACTCCACACACACAGTATGTAATAATCCGTCAAAAAAAAGGTCAATAATAAGAATTAGTCATTTCAATCCACGACTGTTTGTGGACGCTGCTGTGCGCAATTGGCTGCCACATTTCACCCACAAATATACAGTCAATTCACTTTACAGTATATTCTGTGAAGCGCTTTGAAATGTCTAGAAGACTTGTAATGCACTATATCAAATGGAAAGATTATTATATTATTCCGAATGAACGCATTACCAGGGGAAGTAGAATAACAGCTGCTGAACACACATCAGAGGGCTGAAGCATGTGGCTGCAATGGGATAATAATAAAAATAATCCTTGCATTTGATGCTGCACCTTATTACGTCTTCCACCAATTTGTGACCAATTTATTATTCTTTTAAGCAAAATTCAAGGAATTATTTAAGGAACATAGACAGTGAAGGCGACCTGTGAATCGGGAGTCTTTCTCTTGACTAAAGCCAACAATTCAAAGTGTTTCCTCGCGAGCATTGAGCTCCGCAGACCGGCAGGAATTACAAATGAGAAATCCATTGTCAAATTTAATTTGTATTTGACACCTGTCATTGGCCAAGGCACACTGGAGATGAGGGAGTGTTTAATTATCTAGCAGAGAAGCAATCAGGACTGGGATACCCAACCCAATACTATCCAACATGATAAGTGAATGGACAGAGATGACAAGGCAGCCAATTTCGATCGCATCACTTAGTGCAACAGCTAGCACTTTGTAGAGGGCCTTTTAAGTAGGGCAGAGTCTCAAAGCACTTTACAAAGACAAGAGCCATCAGCAAGTTATAATAAAAAATAATGTTAATCCTTGCATTTCATATAGTGCCTTATCAAGTCTTCAAGATGTCTCAAAGTGCTTCACAGCATATACTGTATAGTGAATTGACTATATATTTTAGAGGTGAAATGCGGCAGCCAATTGCGCACAGCAGCGAGCCAACAAACAGTTATTGATTGAAAATGACCAATTTTTATTATTTGTTTTCTTTTTGGACGGATTATTATTAGGCGTGTGTCGAGTAAGGAAACTTGTCCAAGGTTTGGCCCTGATCTGCCTAGATTCTAACACAGGTCTTATGCTTGTAAGGCAAGAGCTCTAACCACTGAGCTACAGTAGCTCCACATATGAGGAGGGCGAGATTTGGAGGTAGGCGCTCTGTTGAAGTCACTGATTCCAGTGGGGTTTCATTGCAAGGATGATGACAAACGTGCAACAGAAATCACTTGCATAATAATATATAATCCTTGAATTTGATGCAGCACTTTTCACGTCTTCTAGACGTCTCAAAGAGCTACACGGAATATACTGTGAAGTGAGTTGACTGTATATTTGGAGGCAAAATGACCCCAGCGTCAAGGTCCAATAAAAACCCACTGAATCATCCTGACCAGACCTGAAGCAGAGCTTCAACAAGCGTTGATTTTTAACCCCTGCAGTGCTTAGTGTCTCTCTCACATTACACATCGCAGCAGGCTGAACTGAATGCAAAACGATGGGAGCGATGGGCTGACAAACATTGCCTGTGGCTGACAGGCCGGGCCTCGGAGCCAGGCTAAATGGGACCCATGAGTAGGTAGTGGGTGAATGATGGGCGCTGTCGAGGGTGTTAGTGTCAATTAATAGCCAGTAAAGTGGAGTGATGGACTTTGAATGTGAGCTTTAATAATCATAATGTATACTCCAAAGAGGTTTGTAGTTGGGCTCGGGGTCAGAGAGCTGATTAAACAGATTGGAACAATCACTATCACCACAAGCTGTGTGTCCTCTGTGTTGCTTGTCACCGGGTGTATGTGTGTGTGTTTGTGTGTGTGCGCGCGCACTAGTCACCGTATGTATGTGTGCGCGCGCATGTGTGTGTGTATGTGTGTGTGTGTGCATGCGCATATGTATGTGTGAGCGTTCTGGGCAAACCTGTCTTGCTGTATGGCTGCTCGCCTATCTGATTCAAGCAGATTTCCTACTATCTATTAAGGATAGCAATGGGGAGGACGGCAAACGGCTGCCATCAGGTCTGGCTAATCGATTCTAAGAAATGTCCAACACTAAAACCTAGGACTAAGTGTAAACTAACGGAAATCCATGGGAAACATACAATAAATGAGCAGCCACTCAGCCTCTTGAAATCCTGAGCGCACAGCCCTGTAATTGGGAGAAAGAGCCGCAAAGCCCAGATTGTTAATCTTTATAAACCATCCAATATTTTATTACGGAGGGGCTGCACTAAGACTGACTATTACTAAGGCAGCTCCATGGACTCGTAGGCCTACAGCTCAGTGGTTAGAGCACTCGCCTTACAAGCGAGAGAATTGGGTTCGATTCCAGGCAGGTCAGGGCATAACCTTGGGCAAATTTCCTTACTCCACACACACACCTAATAATAATCCCTCAAAAAAACCCACTCAAAAAAACCCACTCAAAACCCACACTGTTTGTGGGGACGCTGCTGTGTGCAATTGGCTGCCGTGTTTCCCCAACATATATCCAGTCAATTCACTTGACAGTATATTCTGTGAAGCGCTTTGAGACGTCTGGAAGACGTGAAAAGTGCTGTATCAAAATGCAAGGATTATTAGTATCATAACATGTGCGGGGAAAGCATTTTCTTGTCATTGTGTGGACATGAGGTTTAAAACTAGTTTCAAAGCATCAAATCTAGCCAAGAAAGATAATATGGAAGGTGGGGGACTGGGGGGGGCTTTAGGAAAAGGGCAGGAATAGAATTTGAGTAGATGTATCTGATGGGGTCGCAGACAACAGCACAAATACATCGGACGTCCTTGGGCTGATTGTAAACAGAATGAAACAAACGGAAGCCTCTCCCATCCAGTTCATCAAGTCATTCCACAAACAGCGTAAATTTTTCATCAGCACAAATCTGTTTTTCCGATGAGAACAAACCAGCAATGACCTCGATTTTTTGAACATGTTAAGAGTTCAGCACACGGTATGTTTTACCGAATTAAGTTTGCAGTTGGAAGCGAGAGGCAGCTGAAGGGAGACACCAGCAAAATGACTGATCGACCAGGTATTAACAGGGGGTGAAACTCATTGATGAGTGACTTCTTAAGAACTCGGGATTGCCTTGTACACAGAGCACATCAGTGAAAGGCGTCTGTCTGCCCAGCGAGCCGAGGGATGCACTGCTCTGATCCCTGGGCAAGATGTATTTCATCAATCGATTATTATTGGTAGTAAACAAGGATTGCCAGGAACTACGAGCTGTAAGGTTTGATAGGGCTCAAAATAGGGCCGGCCTCACACAGGTTCATCAGTTAAAGGTTAAAGCTGTCAGCTTGCCGAAATGAGAGAGAAACTACTATTGACAATCACTCCCCAGTCACCAGCGATGCTGTTAAGAAAGGCTCATCAAAAACTGCACACAGATATAACGCAGCACAGCACCGATGCGGGCTGTCAGACAGGGGGAATTAAAGAACTGTTGCAACGCATAGCTCTCTGTCAGCCAACGCCAAGCCAGGCCAGCTGCCGTTGAATGTGTGTGAACAGCTGGGTGAAGATCTTTGCTCCGTTATTCTTCCTCCAAGGCCCTTTATGGCTCGAATTTGCAGCCTTGGTCACCAAGTGCTGCTCCATATCTGCTCTGCTGGTGAACTCATCACCAACACGGTGGTTTGCTATGTAGCCTCCACTCCCCTCATCACGTCCAGGAGCAAGTCACTCAACACAGCAACAGCCAGACCTGGTTCATGTTTGAGTTAACTGTGGCCCCAACTTCTGTCTGTGGAAAGACCCACAAAGTCTCGAAGCGCTCTGAGACGCCGTCCGGTGTGCTGCGTTATATCTGTGTGCAGGAGGGCGCTATATAAATCCAAGTTGTTGTTGTTGGTCTTTGACTGTCTGCTCCATATCAGGCACATTCACAGTGTATCATTTTACTATTACTATTATTACTAATAATAATCTTGCATTTGGTATAGCGTTTTTCACGTCTTCTAGACATCCCAAAGCGCTTCACAGAATATGCTGTAAAGTGAATTGACTGTAGATGTGTGCGCGAAATGCAGCAGCCAATTGTTGCCCAGCAATCCACAAACAGTCATGGATTGAAATTACCAATTTTTTAAAAAAAATTGAGGGATTATCATCAGGTGTGTGGAGTAAGGAAACTTGCCCAAGATTTCACCCTGACCTGACTGGAATTGAATCCAGGTCTCTCTCTTGTAAGGCGAGTGCTCTAACCACTGAGCTACAGGACTCCATATTGTCCAGATATTTTAATTTCCTTCCCCTTCCTTTAAGTTGCTCTGTTTCAAGCACCACTTCCCAACAGAGCAATGTGTGCATGTCACAGATCAATAGCCAGTGATGGATTTTGCCCTTCTGTGCTCTCAATCCACACAAAGATTCCATATTTGAACTCTCTCAACAACAAATATTTCTTCGCAGAACTGAAATATCTCGCTCCTGATGGGACGGATTTGAATTGCCAATCGGGGGCTGCTTGAGTCATTCAGAAGCAAGACTGGGAGAAATGAATCGGCAGAAGGAAATGAATCTGAAATGGAGTGTGACCAGATTTCATTTCCCGAGACTGTTTGATAAGTCTCTGATATCCCAGAAGGAGTCATTGTGGTTGCATGCATTGGGGTGAAGAATGATTCACAGATTCCTGACTCATAAGGTCTTGCCCAGAGAAAAACAAACCCAAAGTGAAAGCCAAAGCCGTTTTCTTCACACAAAGGATTGTACGAATTTGTGAGTGAAACGCGGCAGCCAATTGCTCACAGACATTTGGCAGCAAATGTCCCCACAAGCAGTCGTAGATTGAAATGACCAATTTATTATAGTTTTTTGGGGAGGGATTGTTATCAGGTGTGTGGAGTAAGGAAACTTGCCCAAGGTTTCGCACTGACCTGTCTGGATTCGAACACAAGTCTCATGCTTGTAAGGCGAGTGCTCTAACCACTGGGCTGCCGGACTCTGTTGTAAACAGAGCGTGGAATCTACTGAATCCGTGTCGCTTTAGAAAACCGTTTACTTTGGCTGAGATCAAATTCAGAAAACCATGATGGAAAAGCCCTCGAGGGCTGTCTCATTCGGTCACAGGGGAGAGAGATGCTCTCGCCAGCAACAGCCCTGATAAATAGCGAGCGCAGTCTTTTCCCTGAGACTGTTATAACAATAACACTGAGGTGCCTCTGTCAGGGATCGTTCCTAACAAATTGTTGCTCTCCTGGTGTATTAATGTGCGTGCCTCGCAGTACAGCTGAAACAGATGTACCTGACTGCAGTGGGCCTCTCGACTGTGCGTGCACACAACTGCTGAAGGTGTAGATGGCCAATGTTTGCTTACTGCTTTACATCCCCTCCCCGCCTATGAACCTCCCCGTCCCCTCCGTTCAGCGGGCTCCGGCCTGCTCCATGTCCCCCACCCGACCTGCCCTACCATCAGTGGATGGGCTTTCAGCCTCTCTGACCCCACACTCTAGAACTCTATCCCACAGTCTCTTCGCCTCGCTCCCTCCCTCGCCTCCTTCAAGGCCGGTCTCAGACCCTCCTCTTCGACCGTGCCTTCTGCTGCCCTCTAAATTTTCTCCCTCCCCTCCTAACTCTCTTCTGCCCCTCCCCCCTGCCCTGCCCCTTTCTCATGCTCGGGTCCCGACCTAACTGTTCAGCGCCTTGACATCCTCCCGACGTGAAAGGCACTCTATAAATGTAATTTTGTTGTTGTAAACAGTCATTCCCTTTCATCTATGTACTGTACATTATAGGAACTTTGGCTTTTCGCTATTTGATCGTGAAACTGTGCATCAGACAAATCCTGGACACATTTGTAGGAAAACTGTAAATAAAATGACAGTAATTGTGACAAAGTACAACATATAAAAGACTCTGCTATTTCTCGATGATCGCCAACTACCCCAATAACTGCCCAGGATTTGACATGTAACAAACACAATGCATTTTACACTAAGTATTGCCTCCTTACTGGAATCCAATTGCGGACCCATAATTGTGGTCTTTAACATGATTAACATGATTGCGGGCTTTAACATGACTAACATGATTACAGTCTTTAAGATACTGAAGGAAATAGATACTGTAGACCATGATAAGCTGATTTATCTTGTACAAAACAGTAGAACCAGAGGACACGGCCTGCGATTGGGGTAGATTCAGAACAAATCTGCGGAAACACGACTTCAGTGAGTCAGTAGCAAACTTATGGAACAAGCTCCCTAGGGACAGTGGAAGCAGAAAATTTTGTTTGTTTCCAGAACTAATTGGATAGCGTTCTGCTAGAAAATAATATGATAATAATCCTTGCGTTTGATGTAGTGCTATTCACGTCTTATCGACATCTCAAAGCGCTTCACAGAATATACTGAAAAGTGAATTGACTGTATATTTGTGGGTGAAACGCGGCAGCCAATTGAGCACAGCAGCGTCCCCAAAAACAGTCATTGATTGAAATGAGCAATTTCATGTTGTTTTTCTTGAGGGATTATTATCAGACATGTGTGGGGAGTGAGGAAACTTACCCAAGGTTTTGCCTTGACCTGCCTGGATTTGAACACAGGTCTCGCCCTTGCAAGGCAAATGCTCTAACCACTGAGCTATAGGACTCCATAATATCTGGGGATACAGTGTCTAGTTTGGGGCACGACATATCAAGTGACTGCCAGGGTGGTGGAAAGCCAACTAAATGGACCTTGGTCTTCTTTCACCGAGAAAATTGCTACAACTTGGATAATAGTGCCCTCACTCCATGCCAGACGGCGTCTCAGAGAACTTCACAATAACGGATCTCAGGGCCGAGCCAGGGGGAGGGGTTAAAAGGTGACCAAAATCGTAGTTGAAAAGAAAAGTCTTTAGGGGCGACCTCAAAATAGGAAAAGAGGGGGCGAGGTGAAGGAAGTGAGGAAGGAAGTTCTAGAGCCTCGAGGCAGAAGGCACGGCCGCCGACAGTGGAATGCAGGATTCAGGGGACAAGGAGGAGGCCAGACTTGGTTTGGCAGTTGATGGTTTGGCCATCAGAAACTATGCTCTGTTACTCTACTTCAGGCATGGGGGACTGTGTGAGAGTGACCCATTTATCACTCTCCCACCTACACAGCAATAACATCAAGTTCAGCTGAAAATTGGCACCATTCATGTGTGGCACACATCCTGCACGGTGAGCTGGGAAACTAATCTCCTTGTTGGGATGACAAACTCTAATTGCTCGTGCTTTGCCCTTGAAGGCGCAGACTTCATTGGGTTACAGTGATTGGATTACTGCTTTGCAATTCACAGAATATATCCATTATCCTGTTTATCTAACCTCTTCTGCTACAAGTTTGCCGCTCGATCACACGACACATTCAGCGTAAAATATTGTAACCCCACTGCCTGCTGCTATTACCATACCTGCGATGCAGCGGGCTGGAAATACAGTAATTAACAGATTATACACTGAGTTTTATTTTGCTGAGAATGGTAGCACTGGCGGTGGAAGTGAAAAGCAATATTTCCCTACTTTTAGCTTCCAGCAACTACTCCAAAATCAACGACATTGGGCAAGTTTCCTTACTCCAAACGCTTAATAATAATCCATCCCCAAAAAACCACAATAATAAAAATGGTCATTTTCGATCCATGACTGTTTGTGGGACACCTGCTGTGCGCAATTGGTTACTGTGTTTTGCACACAAATATACAGTCAATTCACTTTACAGTATATTCTGTGACACGCTTTGAAACATTGATAAGATGTGAAAAGCGCTATATCAAATGCATGGATTATTATTATTACTATTCACTTGCATTTATATAGCGTAGACTAATGCCTCAGAGAACTGCACAAAGGTGAGGTTGGCCAGAGGTATTAGAGGATTTTAACATTTGATCCCTCCCGACTAGCTGAAATTAAACTTTGTGGTAAAGTGACAAGGAATGTAGCGAGACGCAGAGCATATAGCTCCTTCTGCACTACCCCATCAATCTGCCGAAACTCATCATCATTTCCACACTTGCAATTGGTTGTGCTCGATGGGAGGATGACAATTAATGCTGTGGGTTTATATCCACAAGGCATTGGATTGGGACTGTCCCCATTCATCTCACTGTACAGAGACCTAGCTCAGAGGGACATGAATAGGCCGGGAGGACATGGCAGAGGTAAGCAGCTGCAATATTGCAAATGGATTTGAGTGTAAATATATAAATGTTATATTTCTATGTATGTATTGTGATGAAAGACCACACAGAGGAAATATAAATTCATCTTAAACAATAATAATAATAACCCTTGCATTTAATATAGCGCTTTTCATGTCTTCTGGATGTCTCAAAGAGCTTCACAGAATAGACGGTACTATAAAGTGAATTGACTGTATATTTGTGGGTGAAACGTGGCAGCCAATTGCGCACAGCAGTGTCCCACAAACAGTCGTGGTTTGAAATGGCCAATTTTATGATTTTTTTAAAGAGATTATTATTAGGCATGTGTGTGGAGTAAGAAAACTTTCCCAAGGATTGCCCTGACCTGCCTGGATTCGAACACAGATCTTTACGCTTGTAAGGCAAGTGCTCAAACTACAGAGCTACAGGACTCCACAAATTGCTAATAGAAGCAACCTTGTGCAAGCCAGCGTACATCAATCTACATCTGTGAGTTGGTTACTGGTGGCAAACCTGAAGCTGACAACAAAAGGGATGTTTAGCAGACCTTGGTAACGTTGATTGGTCCTGTTTAGTCCCAGTTGCACTTTCACTTTCAGGGCTCAAACGTCTGTGGTCTTGTTGCTAACATCACAGCATCACAGAAAATAGGCCGCCTAATCTAATTAAATTCAACTCCCTTGATTAGTCTCTACACTTATTTATTCCTCCTTACCCTGGCTCTGACTGAACTCCTCTGTAAAAGAACCCTTGACAAGGGTTTGTGACAGAGATTCCATATTCCTACCACTCTTGACAAGTCAGCGTTACATCATTAAGGGCTTTGGGCTTGTTTATACTGAGATGGGATACAGAGCTGATTAAAGCACAAGTCAGAGAAGACTACTTAATTGGATCGAGTATCAGCAATGCACCATTCATTGCTAAGGTTTTGACAGTTGCTTCCATCTGTTCATGCACCATTAACTCATATGCAGTTCCATTCTGCTTCCTCTAGGAATGCAGTGTTTTATCATGGCTAATTACTTGCACGCTCATTCTCTCTCCCATTTTGTTGACAATCCAATTATCTGAAGTAATCAATATATTAGCGTACTGAGTAACTTTGGGAGAGTAAGATAATGGGCGCCCAGAATCTGGTAGTGTTACATTTAGGTGAGAGCATTTTGGGATCAGGATTTGCTCATGTAAAATGTAATTGGGAGTCCTGTAACTCAGTGGTTAGAGCACTCACCTTAAAAGCGTAATACCTGTGTTCAAATCCAGGCAGGGCAGGGGGAAACCTTGGGCAAGTTTCCTTACTCCACGCACATGCCTAATAATAATCCCTCAAAAAAACACAATAATAAAATTGGTTTTTAAAACTGTTTGTGGGATACTACTGTGTGCAATTGGCTGTCGTGTTTCGCCCACAAAATAGACAGTCAATTCACTTTACAGTATATTCTGTGAAGCACTTTGAGACGTCTAGAAGACGTGAAAAGCACTATATTAAATGTAAGGATTATTATAATTACTATTATTAAAACTGTCCTAGGATTGTTTGAGTTGGTACAAAATGATGTTATTGTCCCACAGCTTTTCCCGACAGCTGTAGTGCAATTGAGTGGAGCTGCAGAGAAGAGCTGATTACAAACAGTAAGTTGTCATCTCACGCTTTTAATCAGTGTCTCTCTCCAACTTGAGAGCAGAGCTACTCAATCACACACTGGAGCAGCGGGGGAGTGGGGGGTGGGCTAACCTTTTTTGGTCATCCAGCAAACTACATTTTCTTGATTGAATATTTCTGGATTAATGCCATTTACCCACGCAATCCAGGCAAAGGATTACATTGGGCAACTGGGAGGTGTGGACGAGCAACACGGCTTCTCCGATGATGTGCCCAATTTCACAATGGCTTTGCACTTGTGCAATTAGCAGAGAAATGTCAGATAATAACTGGCCTGCTGTCCTCCTGACTCGATCAAGCCAATATTACTTTTAGTACAGACATGGTGCCCATAACCACTCTAATTTGAGGAGCTTGCTGAAATCCAGGCTCCATTTCACCTTAAATTTCTCCCGACTGAAGCCATTGTCAGGATTCTGGCACCCATTAAAATAGATTGTCTGGCAATGTACAGGTTGTCGAAACATGGATGTTGACGTATAAATACGGATGGAATGAATGATGCGGCAGTGCAGTGCTGAATAGGGGAGACAACTAATTAAAACAGCGTGAATGACACCCTCCATTCCCACACAGAACCTGGATTAAGGGCGGCAGACATTGCAACGAATGAACTCGTCTGTGTTTTTTAACAAGACACAAAAAATAAAAAATTGTTAGCACAGAATTGTGAAATAACTTTTTCTTTCAAAAAAAAATCTTTGCCCTCTTTCACGTCTGCGTTGACCACTGAAAGAACAAACCATTTGTCACCGGAGGTGGCTGAGACTGGAGGTGGTTTTGGCAGTGTCTGCCTGTTAGCAAAGTACACATAGGCTTCAGTGCTCAGTATTCCCCACATGGACATTTTCCTATCCGGGTTACGTCAGTACGAGGAAGTCAATCAAGTCTGTTCTCCAATCTCCATGAGGAAATACACTCCTGGAGAGATTGGGACGGGTTAGGGAAGGGAAGGGACAAACACCCAATGAAAGATGGTCCAAATTTAGTCGTGCACCATTTGTTTTCTGTCTCAATCTCGGTGACAAAAAGCGTACGATTTGTCAGACAGAGAATTATAGATTTTACTTAACGGATTAGGATTCGAACAAAGGTTACACCCTTGTAAGGCTCTAACTACTGAGCTACAGGAGCTCCATACGGTAAAGTGAATTTACTTGTGTATCTTGGCGGAGAAACGGGGGCGCATAGAGCTGCTGGTTGTTTGACTGGTTACTTTGCCGGGGGTTAGAGAGGCTTTCAGTAAATGGAGAAACCGAAATACATGAAATGGCTGACAAACAGTTAGACTGTTACCACTTTGCGGAGCTCCTGTAGCTCAGTGGTTAGAGCCCTCGCCTTACGAGCATGAGACCTGTGTTCGAATCCAGGCAGATCAGGGCGAAACCTTACTCCGTACACACGCCTGATAATAATCCGTCTAAAACCCCACCCCCGCAATAATTGGTCATTTCAATCCACGACTGTTTGTGGGACACTCCTGTGGGCTGCCGTATTTCACCCACAAATATACAGTCAATTCAATTTACAGTATATTCTGTAAAGCGCTTTGAGACATCGATAAGATGTGAAAAGCGCTATTTCAAATGCAAGGAATATTATTATTATTATATTCTGTGTGTTAAGAGTGAATCCGATGGGATGAACAGACTCGGACACCTTTTTAGAGCAGACGGTTGATGTGCTTGTGGCCAATTTAAAGGCAGCCAGCAGAATATTCCTCGCTTTTGTTAAAAGGTCTCTCCAGGGTACTAGTTAAAGCGATAGCACTTTGTGAGGTGGACTAAACCATACGGCTGGATTCAGCCTTGTGGCAAGTGGATCCCTGGGGCCTCGTGTTATTTGTGCTTATTCGTTCCCGAGATCAATTATTTCAGTGCTGGTTGCCTCATCTCATTCAGTTGGGAAATTGGGAGAGAGAATGGAGTGGAAAGGATTACTGGGTCCATCTGGCTGGACTAAAAGTGATTTCATAACCCAGGATCCGCCCTATCCCTAACATCCCTCGCACAACTTTATCCGCAAAATTAACTATCATTATACTTTTTGGAATGAGAAAAAGTAAATGCCAATTAAAAAGCGATCGTTTACATGCATCCACTCCATGAATTGTACAATAGGTATACTCTGGACTGCGTAGCTCAATGGTTAGAGCACTCGCCTTGGAGGCGAGAGACCTGGGTTTGAATCCATACTCCACACGGCTGACAATAATCCCTCCGAAAAAAACAATAATAGATCGGTTATTTCAATCCATGACTGTTGTGGGGACGCTGCTGTGTGCAATTGGCTGCCAACGTTTCGCCCATACAATATACAGTCAATTCACTTCACAGCATATTCTGTGAAGCGCTTTGAGATGTCTGGAAGACGTGTAAAGCGCTATATCAAATACAAAGATTATTATTATGATTAATTCAAGTCATCACTTCCATTCCCTCTCGAGTCGGCTGTTTCACGGAGTAGTAGTCAGCCTTGCTACTCTCCGCTCTGTGTAAAGCAGCACATTTCTCATGCTGCCAGCAGCGCAGTGTACTCTGCTCCCCGAAGGCAAGTCTCAGCACTGACAGCTTCAACCCACTGTAAATACATCACCGTTTGAAGCAGTCTATCTCTCGTATGAGCCCAGCAAAAGTTGAACAAAAAGTTCTGTACATCAAACTAAGGGAAACCACAGCCCCCGCCGGGGTTGTGCTTGTCACAACCGATCAGATCACCTTATCAACACTTCAAAGTCATTTTCATCTGATGAGAAGTGAGAAAACAGCATAGAAGAGCAACCTTATCAACTCCCAAGTTATCCCTCCATCCCTGCTCTCAGAGCACACCCAGACCCGGTGGCTCTTGGATCTTTACAAAGGTTCTAACTGAACTCGTCTGGCTCTGATTGATATGCTCAAAGGGAATCAATAGAGAAGGGGGTGAGTAATTCTGAGCACTGATATGTAGCGTGTGCCTGCATTATGGAAGAGGGTAATGCAGTAATGCACAACCAATGCCAATGTATAGCACAGCGGAGTCATGGAGACAAGCCTTGTGTACTTGTGGAGTCCCAGTAGTTCAGTGGTTACAGCACTCGCCTTACAAGCGTGAGACCTGTGTTCGAATTCAGGCAGGTCAGGGCGAAACCGTGGGCAAGTTTCCTTACTCCACACACACTACATCAAAGAGCGTTATATCAAATGCAAGGATTATTATTATTATAAGCCCTCCTGGAAACGATGTCACACGCATCGTTTCTCTCACAAAATCTACAGTCAATTCACTTTACCATGTGTTATGTGAAGCCCTTTGATACGGACGTCTGGAAGATGTGATGAGGTGCTATGTCACGTTATGCATTATTATTATTATTATTATTATCTGCTGCCTTGAACATAATTTAAATATACTGGGAATACGGGTCAAAATGGAACAGAAAGAAAAAATCATTTATATAGAACCAAATTACATAATTACTCCAGTATGATGACTCGTTTTGTAGTCTTAAGTCGTGATCAAGACATGTTAACATGGAATTCCAGCCAGTTGTGTTGGGCTTTCAAGAGACTGATCTGCCCCTTCACTAACCAAGGCCCAGATTTACAGCAACAATTTACATTTATATAGTGCCTAAACTTGACACAGCACCTGGTCATGTTGAGTGTCATTTAAACGTTGTAGCATTGGCAATATTTCACACCAAATTTGCTCGAGTGTCTGCAAAACGTTGAGGAATTTGAAATTGGGTGATCTATTTGCTGCTTTGGCTACATAATAGAGAACTTTGATCAAACAAGCCAAATAGATTGACTGTGTACTTGTTTGCAAGTCGTAGTAGAGAGCCTGTGTTTACTCCTCTCTACATTACTGCTGTGTACTTGCTTCCCTGTCCTCAGAAGAATAATTGAAAAAATTGACAGGGTTTAATTTGCTCTAGTTTTTAACCTTAATGAAGTCATTAATCTTACATGACTTTGATGCGTAATTTAATTAGTGTTTCTTTGTTATAAGTTAATATTGTCAATTAGTTGGGCAGCCTCTTTTGCAGAGCTCCTCCGCAGGGACAGGGCACAGGAAATGCTATATTTTATACTGTAATTAGAACCTGTTTCAATGCATCTCTGTAGAGAATCCCTCAAGCCGCCTAGCAGATAGAGTTGTAGGGTACTTTATTTGGATGGCAGATGAACTGAAGTTTACAATCAGTGACCTTCAATTCTGTCTCTCTCCTTTCTTCAAAGTCTGCCACATACAGGCAACAGTCTTGACTTCAAGGCAAACCTGTAGCTCAGTGGTTAGAGTACTCGCCTTACAAGTGCGAGACCTGTGTTCGAATCCGGGTAGGTCAGGGCGAAACCTTTGGCAAATTTCCGTACTCCACACACACACCTAATAATAATCTCTAAAAAAAAAACACCATAATAAAATTTCAATCCACGATTATTTCAAGACGTCTCAAAGAGCTTCACAAAATATGCTGTAAAGTGAATTGAATGTATACTTTGTGAAACAACGCTTTTCATTCACTCAAGACCAGAAAAGACTGTCTGGTTAATCCCAATGACTGCAATTCCCCTAAACCAGAGGGATTTTGGTGATAAAAAGCTACCTAATTTCCTCCTGTATTTGCTGATACAATCTGTCCCACTGGGTACTCTTACTTCACATATGGTGCAGTTATAACACTTTACTTTATAATAATAATCCTTATATTTGATATATTTGATATAGTGTCCACACAACATCTCAAAGCGCTTCACAGAAGTTAAGTGAATGGACTATATTTGTTGGGCGAAACATAGCAGCCAATTGCGCACAGCAATGTCCCACAAACAGTCCTAAATTGAGTGACCAAACAATTTTGTTTAGCATTTTTTTAAAAAGGGATTATTACCCCAGGAAAGCGATCTGCCAATCAACTAACAACCGGGCTCCTATTAACTGCTAGGTAAACAGAGGCAGGTGGAGCAAGGAATCTTGCTTGACATTTCGCCCTGCCTGGGAATCGAACCCAGGTCCTCTTGATTGCTTGCTTGCAAGTGCTCTAATCGCTAAGCTACAGGAGTCCACAGCACAGGAGGGTAGGTCCAGCATGCATTATAACAAAGCAGGATGTAGTGCAGGCTGTTATAACAGGGTTCATTATATTATCCTGTAATTTACAGAAAACAGAGGGAAAGTAGTTGTGTGTGAAATGTCCCATGAAAGAGCAAATACCTTCCTCCCACTCCTCTGAAAGCTGTGCGTACATTTCCACCCAGAAATTCTTAAATCTGATAAAAAAATTCAATTGTTCCCCAAAGAATAGCAATGCTTATTTCAACAGCCTCTTCTCCACGTCACTTTAAATCATTTTAATCCCAGAGTTTGTACTAAAGGCTTCTTACAAACATATGTATAAGGATGTTTTATCGCCGCCCGTCTCTTGCGAAGGATAAACAGAAATTCTGCATTTCACATGCAGGGCTTAAGTCATACCAAAAGCATCAGCTCTGCTACCTCATTATTCCAGGGTAATCCTACTTGAATAGCAAATTCAGTCTATCCATTGGAACCGCTTTTATGATTTTTTTTTGTCTGTTATTACCATAAAGATTTGCAATACTGAATATGGAACCTCGTTCTTTGAGCCGCCTTTTCTACGAGCCTCTAATACACTCCGCACGGCAATTTTGCAAAATAATCTGCAGGATCTATGTCAGGATTTCGACAAAAACTCCAAGAGGATTTATTATACAGAGGCACACAGCGATGACAAGCTGCTGTCTGTGTGGCAGAATGTGATGGTGGATCTTGCGCTTGTTGCATCGACGTAGCCTATTCTTGGTGACTGCAAGTTAGACTGGCTCAATTCCACTCAACTGCGTTCTCACGCTGAAGATTGTGGGTTTGTGTTCCATGACAAGACTTTGAGCTCTCAAACTATAATATACTATAATAATAATGTTTACTTCTTGATCTAGCACTCTTCACGTCTTCTAAACATCTCAAAGCGCTTCACAATAAAGTGAATTGACTGTATGTTTGTGGGCGAAATGCGGCAGTCAATTGGCACAGCAGTGACCCGACAAATATCCGTGGATTGTAATGACCAATTTTATTACAGTACATGGGAAGGAATCATCCATTGGATAAGATGTTAAACTGAGGTGTTGCCTGCCTGTTTTTCAATGGGTGCTAAAGTTCTCTTGTCACTATTTGCAAAGCGAAGGGAGTTTCTTCCGGTGTCTGGGACAACAATTCGCCGAATCAATTGGGATTCAATCTTCTCATGGCTTTGGTTGGAAGTTTTATTGAATTAAGTGTTACAGAGGCTCAAACAAACAGCAAATGAGCTACCTGAATGGTCCAAATCTCACACCAGGAGGACATTTCAAAGCCTTTCACAGGATGGGAAGCGCAGAGACAGTTTTGTAGGCAAACATAAATACGCAAATCGTTCTCTATTGAATAGAGAAAATGCAGTCTGACGCATTTTAAAATTCTTTAAAAATACCTCAGAATGAAAACGCTCGCTCTTTCATAAAGAAATATTCTCGGACGCAGGTGATGTGTAGAGGATTTTCAGGAAGGTGATAGGTGCACCCTGCAGTACATCTACTTTGAAAGTCAATCTAGAGTTGGAGTCTGTTACAAATTAAATTGCTCACAACTAAATTTGCTACAACTTCCATTCAGGTTGCTCTGGTTTGAGGCAAGCCTGGTTTTGAGATACATTACTGGGCACTATGGGGAAGAGGGGAAATGGAATGCAATCTGCTTCCATTAGCCTTATTCCAACCCATTTACTTGCATTAGTGCGACCTGACGGTTTTTTAGTTGAGCAAACCCCAATCTCACCGGGAGCGAATTTGCATTGCCTGAATGCAACGCGTTTAACGTTAGTTTATATTCACTTACATATTCATGCCCAAATAAAGTACCACGCGGATCATAGGGATGTCTGAAGCCTACCACTAGAACACAAAAGAGTCTCGCCTGTCTCTCAGAAACCCAGAACAAATATAACTTGAAGTCTTGCACTCTCAGTATGACCCAGCCTCCACATAAACAATCTGCCTTTAATGACTTGGTTTGCAACACCTCGACTACACTGGCTGGTGTTTGACTACATCCAATTAGTACTCATTCTGAGTCAAGCGGAATGGATTCCGATCCCCTGTGAGTACAGCAGCATGGTTTAATCAGATGTGTGCGCTGCAGATGTCAAGCCAAACACCCACCTACATGTCCATATAAATGCGTTGTTTAACAGGGCGGAATGCCAAACGGGAGGCTCAGTTCTACTGAGCTATTGGTTTCATTTCCAGAGCTCATGTGACGGCTCCAATTTCCATCTGTGTCGCTTTTGTAAGAGATCGCAGCCTGGATTAGCATGGGTGAGCGCACGTTACGGATTTGTCAGCCATGTTAATAAGCCTTCGAAGCGGAGGTGATTTTTCTTTGCTCACGTCTGATAGGAGCGGGGTTCGTGTTTGAAGGCACACAGAAAGCACGCAGAACCTCCCAAGAGGTCATTTAGCTTGACGTCCAGTGCTGTGTTTCCAACTGTGGCCTATATTGAGGGGTTGAGGGGTGAGCTGAGCTGTAACTCACCAGGAGTCAGTGGTACAGTCTCAATGCCCTGGTCCTGGCATTGGGAATAAACTAACTATAGCAGTGTGCATCGTAAGAACTGTAATTTAGAGGATGCACTGGTAACCTGCACTGTCAGGAGGTATCTAATAGTGTTGGAACATCGCTATGGTTTTCATGTTGTGATACAGGTCCTGGTCAACGATCAGAGTCACACTACTTGTGCCATTTGTGGTTTAGTGAGCAGCTGCTGTACCTACCTCACTGTAACTCCCAGCCCCTGTTCTGTAGGCATTGATTCACTGGGTTTCCACAGTACAATGAAACCTGCACCCATAGCCCAACCAATGTGGTTATAAGGTGACCCCATCCGAGTGTTTGGATCCCCCCCCAGTCACACTGTCGGTTTTGGGCCACTCGGCCCCCAACCTCTGGAACTCCATCCCGCAGTCCCTCCACCTCGCCCCTTCAAATCCCGCGTCAAGATCCTCAAGACCAGTGCCATTTGTCGCCCCCCCCTTCCCCTCGCTTCCTTCCCTCTGATCTCCCCAATCTCAACTTGGGTCTGTAACACTGACTGTCCAGCACCTTGGGACGTCCTCCTGACGTGAAAGGCCATGTACAACTGTAATTTTTTTTTGTCGTCGTTGTTTACAATACCCCAACGTTCATCTCTCCATAGATGCTGTCTGACCTGCTGCATGCTCCCAGCGACTTCTGTTTTTAATGTTGCAATGTGGATTGACTGTGTATTTTGTGGGCAAACAATTTCCTTTCGTTCCCATGTCTCGATCCCTCGTACACCTGGCTTTAAAAAGAAAATGATTGATTTTCTATTCATCTTAATCGTACCTCACCCTTGCACCCCAACCAAAGCAGCATCTCCAACCGCAGGGCAGAGCTAGCCTTAACAGAGACTGCTTTAGGTGCTCTGCTGCTGCCTGTCGAAATGTGTGCTCGTAGCATTCAATGAACCCAGTAGATCAATGCTCACAGAATGATTTCCCGTGGAACAGATAGGTTTGGGCTACCATAAGACTCGCTTCAAACGCACGGAATCCATCACACTCAAAGCCAACAGGTTTGAGGGATCGGTTGCCCTCAGCTTCCATGTTTGTGACCATCTGGTTAAAACAAATATGAGCACCGACCTAACAATAATACCTCGTAGAGCATGTAAAAGATTATGAGGCATTTTACTGCAGCTGTAACAATTTTGCATGTCAGCTGGGAACAGAAGCCGTGAAAGGGGTTGGGAGGTGGGGTTAGAGGAAGAAAAATCGATATCTACTGCTACATTGAGCCTCCCAGCCTCCCTACCTTTCTTTCTGGGCAAGAGGAAAGCGAGCTGTTCGGACATCTTTAATTCACAGGATAAAAGACATTTCAAGTTCAGTTGGAGGCAGGTCACAGCCAGGGATACAAAGAGTGCTCCCAAGTCAGTAGGGATCTGCATAATTTACTCCCAGAATGTATAAAAAAACACACACAAACCTCAAATAAATTAATGGAAGTCTTCTGTACAATTGAGTCTCCCTTGAGCTGTTGATAAACCCAAGAGCTCTCACTTGCAATAACATTTAACAGCCAGAATAGCAATCACTCACTCGCAGTCCCATTTCTATGAATTCTTATGATGCCAGATCTAATTATTCGAATACAAATTGCTGTGGCTTCATACTTTATTCAGTGTTATTTTCAATCTTTTTTTAATGATATGTACTGGCAGAAACGCTGCCATCTCCATAATGTGACATTGATGTTTGTGTAAGAAAGCCCAGTGCAGAAACTAGCGAGACAATGCCTCCTTTTTGCTCAGATTTGGTCTCTCTGAAACTTTGCTCCCAAACCACTTTCAACAAACTTTCCCTTTTCGGCAGCTAATTGGGAAGTTTATCTTCAATGCCCTCAATCAATGGCTAAGGATTCATTTACATATGATTAAGTCTCAGTTCTTTCCCCTACCAACTCTGTCCGAATCTATACTTCGCCCTTCAATGATGAATCTTTCTTGATCTCACTCCAGTTGACTCTGTGGCTATTAAAAACTAAATCTATATTCCCCCTAGCCTTCAACCTAGTCAGATATGAAGCCCCTTCGCCTATTCCTGCCAGATCTAAACCCATCTCTCTTATACAACAACAAAATTACATTTACAGAGTGCTTTTCACATCAGGAGGATGTCCCAAGGCCCTGAACAGCCGGTGGTCAGGATCCAAGCATGGTGGAGGGCGTGTGTGGGGGGTGGGGGTGGGGGTGGGGGTGGGGGGGGGGGGGGGGGGGGGTGGAAGGATGAGGGAGGGCAGAGAGGTAGGACAGTGGCTGAAGGCATGGTCGAAGAGGGGGTCTTGAGACTAGTCTTGAAGGAGGCAAGGGAGCGAGCGATGTATAGTCATCCCTGCTAAGTTAGCGCCACCCCAATAGTGCTTGACCCAGTCCAATCCAAAGTAGAGTATATAGTCCATAGAGGGAGAGAGGAAAAGAAGGATAAGGGAAGGATTAAGGAATAGATGGAGACTCATTTGGAGTGTATACTCCAGCATGGACTGGTTGGCCAAATGGTTTGTTTCTTGGCTCTAGCGTGTATGTAAATCCCTAAATGTACACGACTATGCTTCTATAGATATGGTGACATGAGACAGAAGACAGTCTCTGCGTGTATCAGAGGATATTTTACTACTTACGATTGATCAGAACGAGCCTATTACAGCAGTGTGGCAGCCGATCACAGCATCGATGGCAACACCACCGTGATCTAACCACTAAAGCAGTCTATCATTAAAAGCCACTGCACACACTCTTGGTTCAATGACAAACACCACTTACTTGAAAACCTCTAAACTGTTGGCATTTTGAAGCGGGCACACACTCTGTACAATATTACTCAATCCAAATCAGAGGTGTCTCAGTAGCTTCTTTATTTGTCTTTCCAACACTCTCAAGAATGCACAGCTCGAAATCACACACTGTGTCCCATTATACTGACTGCCCTTCCTCTCATGGGCGCTTGATCAATAGTCCATTTACACCTAAAGGAGTGTCCAACAGTCTGATTCTCAACTCAATACTTGAATCCCAGTAGCCAACTGTGCACAAGTGTCCCACAAACAGTCATGGATTGAGTGACCACATTTAAAAAATAATGGTTACCTCCCGAAAAGCAATCCAACAGGCAACTAACAACTGGGTTCCTGCTTACTACTAGGTAAACTAAATACTGTACTGCCTTGCATTTGATATAGCGCTTTTCACGTCTTCTAGATGTCTCAAAGCGCTTCATAGCTTCACTGTAAAGTGAATTGATTGCATAATTGTGGGCAAAACGCAGAAGCCAATTGCGCACAGCAGCGCCCCCACAAACAAACTGATGCCTGACCTGGGAGCGGAGTGCCAATCAAGTACTACACAGTGTTGCAAACCTGCGCAAGCGAGAGGATCCAGCTTCGATTCCCAGGCAGATCAAAATGTTGGGCGCGTTTCTTTACTCCACAGGCACGCTCGAGACATCGCAACTACATGATAAGGCGTCAGATCAAACGTAAGGATTATATTCTACGAAGCTCTTTGAGATGTCTAGAAGATGTGTTAAGGCTCTATATCAAATGCATGGATTATTATTATTATTCAATGAAACGACACAGTCTCTCAGTTTCTACCAGACAAAAGTAATAATTTTGCTGCCATTTACAACAGTACTTTTGGAAGGGCAGACTTTGTGCTCACTCCCCAAACCCCTGTATTTTACTTTTCTCTCTGACTTTAAACCTCTATTAAACTCCTATTCCTGGGACTGAGCCTGTGGCCAAATATTTCTCCTCTCCCGTGCTCCCTTTGGTCTCTGTGAAGTGCTTTCATTCAGCTGTTCATTTGATATGAAAGTCACTGTACAAGTGTGTGTTGCTGGTTGATGATGGATCTATGTAAACACATGCTCTTCAGAAACAATGGCTAAACAAACAATGGAAAAGTTCAAACCGTTTGAATGTAACTCAATGCTGTCAGCGTCAAAGGGAAGCCACAGAAGATGTAATAAATAGCTTCTACAGTTATGCTGTTTTCCTGCTTATCTGACATGTATTGAAGGAGGCACACATGAATCTGATGTACTTCAATGAAGACTTCAATCAAGTGGCGACTTAAAGTTCTAACTTCAAGCAACCTCTGCCTTAACAGGGGTTTGGTGTTGTAAGTAAAGTTTCAAAGGTAAATGGACTTCCTGAGATTAAAGCAGAACACAAAACCGGATGAGACAAATTAAAATAAAACGTATCCTGTAATTAGAAGAATCTGTATCCATCTCTACAACTGATCACTTTCATACTCAGAATGAAGTGAACTTCAGAACATTAATGATTCAGATTCAATGAACCCAATTCTCACTAATATTCATGTCCCTTTTCGATTCCTGCTGTGATCTGGAGCCTTTGAAAGCAACGGATTTTCTTTTTTTTTCACAAATAAATTATTACTGATACTTAATAATAATAAACAAAATGCCTCTCAGAATATACTGCCAAGGGAATTGCCAATATATTTTGTGGAAGAAACACAGCAGCCAATTGCACACAGCAGTGTCCCACAAACAGTCGTGGATTGAGTGACCAAATTACTTTTGAAACTTTTTTTGAAGGGCTTATTACCCCCGAAAAAGTGATCCACCAATTGACTAACAACCGGGTTCCTAAATACTGCTTGGTAAACAGAGAGGTGTGGAGTAAGGAAACTTGCCCAACGTTTCGTCTCAGCAAATTGCAGGCCCTTTCGCTTGTGAGGCGAGTGCTCTAACCACTAGGCTACAGGACTCCACAGGATGGATTGAAGAATGGATTATTTAAATCTGTAGATTATTTTCTGAAGAAACTTTCAAAAGTGAGAAGGAAAGAGCTGTGTCTTTAGACTTCAATTGAGATTCCACTGCAGGTTGATATTTGATGTGACTGTCTGATAAATAATAATAATCCTTGCATTTGAAATAGCGCTTTTCACGTTTTCTAGATGTCTCAAAGCGCTTCACAGAATATACTCAAACAAAAACAGAAGTTGCTGGGGAAACTCAGCAGGTCAGGCAGCATCCATGGAGAAAGGAAAAGGAGTCAACATTTCGGGTCTACTACCCTTGAAGAAGGGTTGTAGACCCGAAACGTTGACTCCTTTTCCTTTCTCCATGGATGCTGCCTGACCTGCTGAGTTTCCCCAGCAACTTCTGTTTTTGTTTCAGATTCCCAGCATCTGTAGTATTTTTATGTTTTGTTCAGAATATACTGTCAGGTTAATTGATTATATATTTGAGGGCGAAAACCTACCACGACAAACGACGAAGCTTGATAATGGGAGAGAGACGCTTAGAAAGAAAGACAAGAGACAGATTCAAAAGGATACAGGAAGGAGGATAAAACAGGCCATATATGCAAATACATCAATGAAGCGGAATGAAGGCAAGAGAGATTCCACCAGTTATGATCTGTGAAAATCGTACACATTTACCACGAGTGGGTTAATTTCTTGCTCTCCCGGTTTGTCAGTTTTTCAAGTTCAAGTCTTTCTGTAGGTTTGTTTCGGAGTTGATGCTAACATTTTGAACCCTGGGCCACATGTGAATCCAACAATCCCACCAGGCTCATCCAAACGTCAAGAGTACTCTGTGGGATCCAGAGACTGATGGAGGATGTTAAAGGGCTGTGGCTGTCAGATGAGAGGATGTGAGCTAAAAACAGATCAACAACTGCCAGAGAGAATGGCTGGCTGAGGAATGGCTCAGTTGGAGAGATGACGTTACAGACAACTTTGACTCCACAGTTTATTTGATTGATATATTAAACCATAGGTCAACATTCGGGAACAAGCACAAATTGTATCAGTCGCCCACAAACCCATCACCCTTTCAGCAGGTTGTCAGTAAACTAAATAAGTATGCGGGGTTTAAAAACAAACGGAGAAGTTACAGGTTGTCACATTGCCTGTCGCAAAACATTTCAAGTCACTGAGTAAATTTCCTTTGGTTAAACACCAGGAATGGGCAATAAAGCTGCATTTGCTCCAATCTTTTGCTGTTCTCGACAAAAGCTCCTGTAGCTCAGTGGTTAGAGTACTCGCCTTACAAGCTTGAGACCTGTGTTCAAATCCAGGCAGGTCAGGGTGAAACCTTAGGCAAGTTTCCTTCCTCCACACACACAACTAATAATAATCCCTCAAAAAAAAACAATAATAAAATTGGTAATTTTAATCCATGACTGTTTGTGAGACACTGCTGTGCACGATTGGCTACCATGTTTCACCCAGAAATATACAGTCAATTCACTTTACAGTATATTCTGTGAAGCACTTTGAAACATTTAGAAGATGTGAAAAGCACTATATCTAATAATAATACAAAAAAATGCAAGGATTATTATTATTATCTTATTTCCTGTCTGATGTTGCCAACTAAATGCCTTGATTAAACCCAACTAATCTAACACCAAAAATGTGCATTTCCATACAGGGCAGTGTCTCAGAGCGTTGACAACTATCTGGAACATATCTTAGAAAAATTGATATTTGCCAGACTGTCCTTTTGCTCGCTGGTAAAAATCTTTGCAACCTTAAAAATGGCAATTCTAAAAAGTGCAAAGAAAAGTTTCCCCGACAAACAGCAGTTGGCGAAGCAGTTGGTTTGGGATCGAGAAGCAATTATAGACAGAACTTGAGGGCGAGGTGGTGATCCGTGATCTGCTCTCAGTCACGAAGCCCGGCACAGATCAGCAAGCCTCGAGGAATTGTTTTTCTCCCCAGTTAAGTGAAGTCAGAGTAACAGTAATGCGAGGAGTCAATCTTTAAGCAGATGCAGGGTTTGAGTTCAGGCAGTCGAGGGCAGGGTGGTAAGAGGTTCAGAACCAGCTCAGTACTGATGTGTTTCCTACAGCAAATCAGTTTCTCTCGGTTTAATCCCCCATCCTGTAGTTAGCTTGTTCTCTCTTCAGCATCTCTTCACCATCTGCCAGTCAAAGGAGGTGGACACTGGCAGATAACCACTAGGAAGGCCTGGTCTCTGAGCAGTTGATAAGGGATACTGGACTGAATAAACAACAAAGCTGGTGCGATAAAATGAGTTTCAATTAAATGCCAATCTCCCAAACTTTAGCAACACAGCGCCGAGACTGTGTTCTACAAAGTTGGCGAGTTCAGGCAAATAGTCGGGTCATGTTGTGGAATTCATGCAGACAAGTGAACTCAACTAATGAGGATTTCCCCAAAGAAATGATGGAAACATGAGCTGGACAAATAGCCTCCAAACCTGAAATTGTTTCAGATCTGGAATGAATTGTCTGAAAGGTGCTGGAGGCCAATAACAACTTTTAAGAGAAGTAATAAATAATAATCATAATCACAATAATCCTTGCATTTGGATATAGCGCTTTCCACGTCTTCTGGACGTCTCAAAGCGTTTCACAGAATATACCGTGAAGTAAATTGACTGTATATTTGTGGGCGAAACACGGCAGTCAATTGGGCACAGCAGTGTCTCCACAAACAGTCGTGGATTGAAATGACCAATTATATTATTGTTCTTTTTTGGAGGGATTATTATTAGGCGTGTAAGGAAACTTGTTCAAGGTTTCTCCCTGACCTGCCTGGAATCAAACCCAGATCTCACACTTGTAAGGCGAGTGCTCTAACCACAGACTACAGGACTCCACAAATAGAACACTGTTGGTAAATTAATTAAACAGAATAGCCTCCTTTTGTGCTGTATAGTTCTATGATTCAATGATATCCTGTGAAGCGCTTTGAAACATACTACCTACATGAAAGCTGCTATCCATAAGATATGCAAGGAGTATTAATCAAGACGATTAGAGGGAGAGACAACTTGGTAACAACATGTAGAATAGATTACCATCTGGTACATTAAATGCACTCAATATTCTGACAAAATTCAGGATGAACTGAATGAATAATAAGAATCCTTGCAATAGATACAGGGCCCTGATAAAGGCAGTGAGAAGAAGGGGCATAAAGTTGTTGAGGACATGGTCTGTAAAGAAATCTGAAAAGATAGGAGATGCAGGATATATCCTCAGTCTGTGGCTATGTTGTTGATCACAGATCCAACCTCTTACAGGTTTAGGTAGGTACTTGGTAAGTACATTTTACTGAGAGCCAATTTCTACCCTAGTCTTTGTGAATAACGTTCTCTAAACCTTGCACGTGAAGCCGATTATACCCTTTACCGTTCGATTCACAAACCGCAAAGAGAAAGTAGAGGAGTCTGAACGACGCTCCCGTTTCCAGTGCAGTTGCTGTAGCGGACTCCAGGTAATGAGATAAACAAAACGTGAGTAAATCAGAAATTTCCGAGCCTTTACTGCAAAGTCACGTTCGAGCTTCACCTCATTTAATTCCCGAGTACATGATAATCAGGAGAAATTCCCAAGGAGTGCAACACGGCCTTTGAGCGCTCCCTGAGCTCTTAGCTACACTGCCACCAGCTGTGTTTCCATTCTTAAGCAATCAGGTCACTTCAAACTAATGACTTTCTCAAACCAGTGTGTGGGCCACAAATTGGGCAATAATGCAGTGAAAACTGCGTGCTGCTTTTCAGATAAAATGTGAATAATATAATAACATGTAATAATAATACTGCTTGCATTTTGATGTATCGCTTTTCACATCTTCCAGACGTCTCAAAGCGCATCACAGACCATACTGTAAAGTGAATTGACTGTATATTTGTGGGCGAAACGCAGCAGCCAATTGCACAAAGCAGCTTCCCCACAAACATGTGGATTGAAATGACCAATTTTATTATTGGAGTTTTTTTTTGAGGATTATTAGTTGTGTTGAGTAAGGAAACTTGCCCAAGGTTTCGCCCTGACCTGCCTGGATTCGAACACACAGGACTCACGCTTGTAAGGCAAGTGTTCTAACCACTGAGCTACAGGACTTCACGGTAAATTCGTGATCAGGGTTAGGGTTTAAGGATCTGATGGCTTGGCCACCGATTGTGATGCAGAGAGGGTTGGTGGGGGGAGGGCAGGGAGGGGTTGCGGGGACAGTAGGGGAGGGGACGGGAGGGGTGGGGGTGCAGAAAGTGCGGAGGGGGAAGGGCTGTGTGGAGAGTAAGCCTGAGGGAAGGGTTGAATTCAGAAAAAAGACCCATCAAAATTCATTCCAGCAACATGGCAACTCCTTGTCAAACCAATTTAACCTCATCTGATCACTTATCTGCTCTTAGGAACATAGGAAAAGAAATAAGCCATTCAGCCCCTTGAGCCTGTTCCTCCGTTCTCTAAAATCATGGCTGATCTTTCACTCAACTCCAATCCAATTGCCAGCCCTCGCCCTATATCCCTTGATACCCTCACCTATCATTCACAAAGAGATGTAACGTTCACACACAACAGGAGTTAGCAAATGGCTGGAACATAACATAAGAAGTTGCTGCCAAACATTGAAATTTTTTTGCAACCCCCTTAGCTCACCTATTCTAATTAGTGTAATTAACAGTATGCAAATTAGTCATAGGTGGGATAAGCCCTCGGCAAGCCTGGAAGTAAAATACTAAAACTAATATCACAGAGAGAGGAGAAAAAAATGCGGTGAGAGAGTTCAACGACAGAATGATTTCACCTAAAGTAATACGCGGTTTAATTACAAACTTAGTTGCCGGCTCCCACCGGAGACGTCATTCTGTAGTTTTTTTTAATCAAAAGCCGTCGTTCTTGGAGAAAATGAAACAATGCAATAAACTTACAAAATGCAACCTCCCGCTGATGCCTGCAACTTTGAGATAAAATAGTCCCATCAGTTGCAGGTGCAACATCTTAAGATGTACCTTGCTCCACACTGTTGCATAGATTCATTGGTTACAAAAACATTCCAATAGTGAAACTTCCAAGCCAGGTAACGGTTCCAAATACTATTCAAGTCAATTAAACCATGTAGCACCTTATACAACCAATGGATTTCCATCAATTACAATCTAATCAAGAAGTTTCGACTGGTTATATATAGTGGAGTCCTATAATTCAGTGGTTAGAGCACTCGCCTTACAAGCGTGAGACCTGTGTTTCAAATCCAGGCAGGTCAGGGCGAAACCTTGGGGAAGTTTCCTTACTCCACACACAGGCCTAATAATAATCCATCCCCCAAAAAACTATAATAACTTGGTCATTTAAATCCACGACGGTTTGTGGGGACGCTACTGTGCGCAATTGGTTGCCGCGTTTCACCCACAAATGTACAGTCAATTCACTTTACAGTACATACTCTGAGCACTTTGAGGCATTTAAAAAAAAACTTGAAAAGCATTATATCAAATGCAAGGATTATTATTACGATTATTATTAGTGGTTAGAGCACTCGCCTTGCAAGCGAGGGGACCTGGGTTCAATTCCCGGGCAGGCAAGACAAAAACTTCCCTTACTCTATATACGTCTGTTTACCGAGTAGTAAGTAGGAAGTTGTTTGATTGGTGGATTGCTTTTTCCGGGGTAATGATCCCCTTTATAAGCAAATAATAATTTGGTCAATCAATCCATGAATGTTTGTGGGACACTTGCTGCGCGCAATTGGCTATCGTGTTTCCCCACCAAATATAGTCAATTTACTTTACAGTAAATTCTGTGAAGCGCTTTGAGATGTCTCGAACGCATGACACGGGATTGTATCAAATGCAAGGATTATTATAGGATTATTATTATTATTCTTATATTGGATATCAGACAGTGAGACACAGACAGCACATGCTTCCATCCTCAGTTCCCAGTCCCACAGAGTGCATGGGGAAAGTTAATCTCTCTTAGACCTTTTAGCTGCTGAAGATCCGGCAGGCAGTAACCTACCATACGATTTATATTTGTGTAGAGATTTTTCACTTTAAAAGGATATCTCAAAGCGCTTCACTGTGTTCGATAGCCCCCTGCGGCTTGGAGGGAAAATATGACTGGAAGTGTTGTCAGTGAGGTACATTTTATAATAATAATAATCCGTGCATTTGATATAGCGCTTTTCACATCTTCTAGATGTCTCAAAGCGCCTCACAGAATATACTGTGAAGTGTTGACTGTATATTTTTGGGTGAAACGCGGCACCCAATTGCGTACAGCAGCGTCCCCAAAAAACAGTAATGGATTGAAATAACCATTTTGAGACATACCTTGAAAGAGAAGGGGTGGGGTGGGAAAAATCCATAAAGGGTTTGGAAGAGGACAGCAATTAATCTTTTAATCAAACTTCAATCACATTCAAGCTCTGAATAGAGAAAGCTGCAGCTAAAACCAGCAAGCGTGAGGAGATGGGGGTAATAATGGAATGCCTGCGCTCAAGGTATATGGGGCTTCACGCAAGGAAAATAATCGGTTGAATAATTTTGCTAGGCCTATGTCTTTAACGTTACCGCAGTGCTTCAAGTTGATGATTTTGCAGAAGTATAAATCAGAATTCATTCCGAAAATTAATTCAGTTCATGCAAATGTTGGATAATTGCTAGAAATGTTTCAGTTTAATTGCATGTGAAATCCTTCTCTGCAGACATGCTTCATAAATGAGAGCTGTGCTATAGCAAATCAGGTTAGAATTTCAATTCGGTGCTTTTATAAAGCGACGTTTCTTCCGGGTATGAAGAGCGTTGTTTAATTCTTCTAATAAATCTTTCATTTGATATATCACCTCTTCTGGATGGCTCAAAGCGCTTCACAGAATATACTGTAAAGTGAACTGACTGTTTATTTTGCAGCCAATTGCACACAAACAGTCTATGATCGAGTGACCAAATTATTATATTTTTAAGGGATTATTACTTCCTGGAAAAGCAATCCGTCAATCGACTAGCAACCAAGTTCCTACTTACCGCAGTTAGACAAACAGAGGCGTGTTGAGTAAGGAAACTTTTCCGAGGTTACGCCCTGCCGGGCAATCAAATCCAGGTCCTCTCGCTTGAAAGACACGTTGCTCTAACCACTAAGATACAGGATTACACCAAAATAAAATGCAATATACCACTAAAAAAAACTGGGAATCTTTTTTTGTTAAAATCTCCAAATCAATAGTATTCAAATTCTTTCAAATGAAGATTTTTACAGGATTTATGTCACAGAATCAGAGAATTATCCAACACAGATGGAGGAAATTCGGTCCATCACATCTGTGCTGGCTCTTTGGAAAGAACTGTCCAAATCAATCTAATTCTCTCGCTCTCTCCCCATAGCCCTGCAAACCCATCCTCCCCCAAACAATTATCTACTTGTCTCTTAAAAGTTGCTATCAAATCATCTTCCACCGCCCTTTCAGGCAGTGAGTTCCACATCCAAACAACACAAGATGTCATCCTGGTGTTGCAGCAGAACAGAATTGACGGTATTCTGTGTGATTCAAATGGCACACAAGACTATAAAATGTTCCGTGTCAGCTCCATTCTGTCTCAAAATCTGTTCCAGATATTCCGCAATAATAACCTTTCATTTCCAAGTGTGGATGGCGCTGGGCAGAAGCTGAGGCAGCAAATGGGCATCTGGCTTCCCATAATGATGCTCCTCAGCTCTCTGTCAAAGAGGTACTGGAACAAGGTGCCACACAATGCCACCCATTACCTATTAGACCCAGCACTTGCCTGCAAGTCTTGTGTTGCTCCAGTACTGTAGCTCAGTGGTTACAGCACTCGCCTTACAAGCGTGAGACCTGTGTTTAAATTCAGGCAGGTCAAGGGCGAAACCTTGGCCAAGTTTCCTTACTCCACACACACACCTAATAATAATCTGTCAACAAAAACACAATAATAAAATTGGTTATTTCAATCCACGACTGTTTGTGGGACACTGCTGTGCACAACTGCTGTGCGCTGCCGCGTTTTGCCCACAAATATGCAGTCAATTCACTTTGCAGTACATTCTGCGAAGTGCTTTGTGACGTCTAGAAGACGTGAAAAGCACTACATCAAATGCAAGGATTATTATTATTCTCATAACAGCCCATCTCTCTCCAGCAATGAGCTGTTCAACCCACTCCACCAGTTCCAAATCCCAGGATCTTTGCACAAAGTTTGCCCAAGGGGGGAAAGAGAAGGAAGGACGTCTTCATCAATAGGAAGGATGTGTTGGGAGATTGGAACACACTGAATGCCTGCCTCGAGTTAAAGTAGTTTGTTCTGTGACACCACAGTCCGACTGCCAATTTAGTGTCATACGATGGGGTGCTTTGGGTTGTGTTGCGGTTATCAGGTCTCAAGCGAAGACACTCTGAACCCATCGCATGGAGAATCCTCAGCGGGGGCAGAGGGTGTGTTTTCTGCGAGTGGGATTCGAGCTTAGATCACAGAGATGACAAGCTCATGTCTGAAACCACACTAATCCAGCATCTTGTGAATGATTCGGAAGAGGGTTTGGGGAGATTATGGAAAAATAGACAAACCAAAACCTGGGTTCAAGTTTTTTTTTGAAGATTACAGAGAAAAAATACCTAATCTGCTGAACGCGTTAATATTCCACAATATTCCCCCCAAGTCCACATTAAAGTATACAACTCAAATTATATATCATTCCGAGACTTAAAGAAAATATTGTAACACTGATACCTGAACCCGTGTAGCCCAGAAACAGTGGGATTTACAGAAATAGCCTGAGCAGGGTGATTAGCAGGATTCTTTCTGACTGCACTAGAGACCTAATGCCATATAATAAAGAATTTTAAAAAAGTACAGTGTAGGTGTGTTCATTGTGTTAATGTCTCAACATGTGGTGTTGGTAAGTGTCGGAACACCGCTGTGGTCAATTCCCTAAACTGTTGGTTCGCAATAACTATCAGAGTATCGCTGAACTTGTTATAATTAGAGTAAGGAAAGACTGGTGTTTTTATAGTGCCTTGTTACATTGAAGCGTCTCAGAGTGCTTTGCGGGTAATTACTCCTGAGTGTAGTGGCTGTTTTTTGTGGGTAAATATGGCAGCAATTTTGCGCCCGACAAGCAAGCGAACATTTATGATGAGTACGCATCTTAACATCTCATCCCAAAGACATTGTGGTTCTCAACCCTGTCCTCCCATCCCCCCGCCCCCACAACTCCAATATAGCACAAAAACATCAGCGGCGCTTGTGAATTTAAGTTCCGATGTGTGGCGCAGACCTAGAGTCCTACTAACTCAGTCAAGTTTACACTCGCTGGCTCTGTAAAATGATAAGCAGATGTAAAAGGCAGCTTTATCAGAAACTGAAAATCAGCGCTAAGCGAACAGAGACCAGATCTGCAATAGGAGGCCGAGCAGATCAACCGGCTTGCTTCATTACTCTGTTGATGAGATTTCCTTTGATCTTTGCAGATTTCTGCCCTAATCGTACCGATAACAGCGCTTTGCATGTCTTGCGTAAGAGTTTTGAGGACGTCTGTGATTTCAATTCCCACCGCGCACCAACATCAATTAATTTCCAAACTTTTCATTTCAAGGCCTCCACAATTTTTGTTCAGAGATGAAAACCTGAAATCCTGGAAGAAAAACGGCCAATTGCAATTAGATAGCTCGAACAAAACATCAGCCTTTGATGTGATGCTAATCCGCATATTGCAATCACACACACACGGGAATGCCATTGTTTGCCTGTTAGTCATTGTCATCATTCATAGAATTCTGCGTGTTAAATAAACTCAAGTGCGTAAGATGCTTAGACATGTTAGTGACAGGCAGTGACATCTAAGGACTTTCTTGAAAAGCTGTGCACTTAGCATATTCCATTTTATTATTTTCATTCACAAGGTATACAGTCAATTCACTTTACAATATATTCTATGAAGCGCTTTGAGACGTCTCAACGAAGTGATAAGGTGCTAAATCAAATGTACGGATGTTGAGTCCTGTAGCCCAGGGGTTTGAGCACTTGCCTTGCAAGCGAGAGACCTGAGTTTGAATACCGACAAGGTGAATTTCGGGGCAAGTTTCCTTACTCCACCTGCCTCTGTTTACCTAGCAGTAAGTAGGAACCTGGTTGCTAGTCGATTGACGGATTGCATTTCCGGAGATAATAATTCCTTTTGGAAAAAAAATAGCAATAAATTTGTCACTTCAATCCACGACTGACACTGGGATGCTGCTGTGTGCAATTGGCTGCTGCGTTTCTCCCACAAAATATACAGTTAACTCAATTGATTGTATGTCTAAAAGACGAGAAATGGGCTGTATCAAATGCAAGAATTATTATTATTATTCTGTGAAGTGCTTTGAGACGTCTCAAAGACATGGTAAGGCACTATATTGAATGCAAGGACTAATATTATTGTAAATTTACATCGATTGACAGATAGTTCAGCACAGAAACAGGCCATTCGTCCAAACTAGACCGTCCCATGGTATTTGCTCCAAATGTATCTCCAGCCACAAAATCATTGTTCACAACAGACAGCCAGTGTAGTGGTATTGTGTGAGCGACTGCATCATTCCAAATGGTATTGGCTAATACGGATATTACAAGTGGGTGAATTTCTCATCCTTGCCTGGCGGTATTTTAAAGGGAGTCTACCTTATTAGGCATAATAATAACAACAAAATTACATTTCTAGAGTGCCTTTCACATCGGGAGGACATCCCAAGATGCTGGACAGTCAGGCTGTGACCCGAGCAAGGGAGGGGGGCAGGGTAGAGGGGAGTGGCGGGAGAGAGTTGGAAGGGGAGGGAGAGAGTTGGGAGGGCAGCAGAAGGCACAGTCGAAGATGAGGGTCTTGAGACCGGCCTTGAAGGAGGCAAGGGAGGGAGCGAGGCGAAGGGACTGTGAGATGGAGTTCCAGAATGTGGGGGCACATATAAAAGTGAACCACCAGAACTATAAGTCTAAACCTGCTTTTGTGTTTCTAATCCTCTAGGAATCGCTACACATTTTCCTGAGAACTGGATTGATCAAGGATATTGACAATTGTAGATTCGTTCAATACGAGAGAGCTGCCAGCGTCTACAGCAATCTCTGTCAGTGACGTAAAATGTCATTAATAAAAAGGTTAAGCTCTGTTCAACAGCTGGAAATCAAAATGGTCTGGTCGAGGCTTCACAGCAGCTACTATGAGATCAATACTTTGTGAATTAAGATGTGGAGCCACTAACTAGCGCTACCTCCTTTGCAGCAAACCCACTATGTGTCCTCCATCAATTCACATGATACTAATTTCATTGGGGAAGCAAATAGTCACGACACAGTAATCCATACGCCCTTTATTCAATAGCAACGACTTCAAGGATAAATCAGCAGCCCTGAATCTCCAACTCAAAACACTTACAGCACGAGTGATGAGATTGTGATTACCACATGAACAAGGCAAGATAAACTAAAACATTCTGTGCTCATCTCCACGATCAGACTATGGTAGAGCTCATCCTGGCTCTACCTGAAACAAAAATTGTTACAGCAGTCAGGTAATGTCAAGTTCTTTAACGACCTTCAAGTCTAAGAGCTCATCAAACATTGCCAGCCACAATCGGGGAGGAATGATTTCTAAACAGTGACACAAATGGAGTCCTGTAGCTCCGTGGCTAGAGCACTCGCCTTACAAGTGTGAGACCTGTGTTTTGAATCCAGGCAGGTCAGGGCGAATCCTTGGGCAAGTTTCCTTACTCCACACGCCTAATAATAATCCATCCCCCAAAAAACTATAATAACTATAATAACTTGGTCACTTCAATCCACGACTGTTTGTGGGGACACTGCTGTATGCTTCCGCGTTTCGGCAGATTGACTGCGTTTTGGCAGTCAATCACTTTACAGTATATTCTGTGAAGCGCTTTGAGACGTCTAGAAGATATGAAAAGCGCTATATCAAATGCAAGGATTATTATCATAAATGATGGAACTGGTTTCACACACAATCACAACGAAAAATAGAGGGCTGAGTTCTTTACAGTCAACAACAACTTGCATTTATTTAATGCCCCTCACGAAAGGTAGTGTCCCAGAGCGCTTGACAATGACGGAGCACAACGCCAAGACGGAGGGTTTTGACCGCAGTGTTGGGGTGGAGTTAAGAGAAGGGAGAAGGGTTATCTTCTATGTAAATAAATGAATGATGAATTACATTCGTCGGAGGAAGGAATGTCACTGAGAAACTACAACTGTGAGGCCGTCATTTGCGGGAAAAACCAAGTTCTCGCCTGAATCAGAAAGGATGTCCATTCAAGTGTCTTCACCATGTTCCCCTCTTGGCTAGGTTAAGAAGTGGTAGTCAGCAAATCTCTGCTTCTTAACTAAATTGTGCCAGGAGTTGAAACACTCCAACAATTATCAACAGCTAAAGTTGATTAGAAACAAAAACGAAATTGGCTGGGAACACTCAGCAGGTCAGGCAGCATCTATGGAGAGAGGAAAAATTTGTCAACGTTTTGGGTCAATGACCCTTTGTCAGAACGGAGTCGTGGGCCCGAAACATTGACTCACGTTTCCTTTCTCCACAGATGCTATCTGACCTGCTGACCATTCTACAGCCATTTCTGTTTTTAATTCAGATTTCCAGCGTTTTTGTTAATGTTGGTTAGACTAGATAGGTGCACAAATTTTTTTAGTAAAGAAGTACAGTAACACGCTAGCTGAAAGCTACAACCACAAAGCAATATAGTCAGCTGGTCACTGCTCTCAATATGGGGGCTTAAAGGATGAGGATCGAACACAGGGGCTGTGTAAAGCAATGGTCACGAGCACACGGAACCAAAAAGATCCCTGGGAGAATTGGCAATTGGAGAGCTTTGAGATGTTGGGAAGTAGGGTCCGGCGATATATCGATATATTGGTTATATCCAATATAAATTTCATATCGATATGCCGATATTGGAATTAAAAAAATAAACAAATAATCGATATACCGCAAATATCGGTATATATTGGTAAATGCGGACTTTTCCAACTTACCCTGTCGATATCCGAATGCGCACACACACCGGAATGCGCGTGCGCATGTGTAGGACAAAAAAAATACAATAGCGATATATCTAAAAAATCTATATATCGCGATATCGATATATCGGTATATGTCGATATGGGCAAACCAATATATCGATATCGGAAAATTTCCAGATCGACGGATCCTATTGGGAAGGTAGATCAAGCTCTCCATATTGAGAGAACGTCGGGCTGAAATTGACAAGAATTGTCTTGAGTGGCCAGCTCTCGGCAGGCAGTGGCTGCAGGAAACATCTCCAGTGGGGAGCCAGCCATCGACTAGCGCAGCAGCCGAGAGATCCAACAAAGAGCTATTCACATACAGTACATGCAAAAATAATAATCCTTGAATTTTCATCTAGTGCTCTTCACATCTTCTAGACGTCTCAAAGCGCTTCACAGAATATACTGTGAAGTGAATTGACTGTGTATTTGTGAGTGAAACGCAGAAGACAATTGCGCATAGCAGCGACTCAAAAAACAGTCGTGGACTGAAATGACCAATTTTATTATTGTACTTTTGGTGGGAGGGATTATTATTAGGCATGTGTGTGTGTGGAGGAAGGAAACTTGCCCAAGGTTTTGCCCTGACCTGCCTGGATTCGAAACACAGGTCTCACGGAGAATACGGAGAACAGATTATCCTCACCAATTTCTGTACAAACAAACAAACAAACAAACCATTTGTTGTTTGTTTTTTTCACTTGGAAAAATAGAGAAGCAGACAGAACAAAGGGAGGATTGAACCCTTCGCTCCTCGCATCTGTGATGGGCACAGGAGGGGTAGCAGACTGAAGGGAGGAGCACATTTGGACCGGATCAGAGACAATGACTGACAGATTTGCTGGCCAGGTCTGAACATGGAGCGTTCGTTTGTATGTTCGTTCATTTTCCGTGCGGCAGCTGCTGTCTTTCCAAAGGATTTCAGCCCTGAAGTTTACATTTTACTTACAGCAAATAATTATTAGGGCTTATTTTAGCTCTGTGCTACAGTATTTTGTGGATTATTGAGAATCAAAGTCAACGAGTAACACTCTGGATGTAAGCCTACTGTGCTACCTGGGATGGCTGCCATCTTAAGCGTGGCGGCAGCTGTTGTGCAGACATATCTCACATACAAATATCTCTTTTGAGTTGGCTGCCTCACTTGCCTATGCTTCTGCTGCCCAATTACATCTTTGTTGCACGCAATGTTTCGATCCGTAACACCATTCCACTTCAGAACCAGAAGCCTGATGGTAACAAAAAAGATACTATAGGAAAAAAATTGACGACTGCCACTGAGGAGAAGTCCGCAGGGTCTCGTTGTTTATACTGTGGTTTATTCTATACATGGGTATCTTACTAGCGGAAGTATCTATATCTCACCCCCACGCACACACACAAAAAAAAATTCACCTAACTCCTGTATATTTTACTGTGTGATTTGATGCTACAGATTGCAGAGTTTCAGAAACTTAACAAGCCATGTTCGTTTCAATAGGAACACAAAGAAGCACTTTGTGATGGGTCAGTTGAAGTGCCTGAAGCGTGGACTGTGAAGGTCCCAGGGCTGTGTCGAATCAGCCGATCGCAGCCCCGACAACAGGTGGCACTTGTAATTGGCCTCAGAAATCAGCCAATGCTCTGATCGCTATCCAAATGTCCTCTGGTGGAAAGTGTTCCTATGCCCAGTCAAGCGAGAGTCAGACACAAGAGATTTCTCCCAGGAAGATTAGGCCACGGTCACAGTCAGTAACACAGCATGGAGGATATCGTCTTGGGAGAGACTGTCTCCTGCCCTCCCGCCACCACACCCCCTCCCCCGCCCCATCCCCATACCTGGTCTCTTTAGGAGAGTGTGGGAATCTGGTTGTTAAACAAAACACACATCCAAATACAATGTGCCACGCTTCTGTCCATCAAAACCTGCTGTTATCACAAACACCTGGCAGATGGTGGGCTGCACCCGCTTGCGATCATAGAAATTAGTGCGCGACCGGAGGGCATCCCTCCCCGCAGTCTTCGCTGCTAGGAGCGCCTCCAGAAGATTGTCAAGGGACGTTGTCCTGGCACTATTTCAAGCGCGAACATGCTCTGTCGAGGAGCGCGGCACAGTGGAAACTCAACTGTGCTTTTCAACATTGGAATCCACATGAAATGTAACCGTTCATTCCTGAACGGTTACATTTCACAGGTGACTGCGGAGTTTAATACAGTCACGGAACATCTAGGTCTATAAAGACCCATGTGGTCCTGGCTCTTACACAGTAGCTTATTCCACAGCAGCATTTAAAGAAACAACAGAGCTGATGCACTCTTTATATTTGTCCCACAAACAGTTGTGGATTGAGATGACCACAAATTTTTTTTTTTGAGGGATTATTATCAGGCGTGTGTGCGGAGTAAGGAAACTTGTCCTAGGTTTCGCCCTGACCTGCCTGGATTCAAACACATGTCTCACACTTGTAAGGTAAGTACTCTAACCACTGAACTACAGGACTCCACGCAGTCCATGTTTTGTGGGAACATGTGGCAGCCAATCTTGTGCATAGCAACATCCTGCAAACAGCCACGAAGCGAAATCTATTGCGTTTCTAAGTTTCGACTTCCAAGTTAGAGCTCGGTATTTGTATTAACTTATTTTTGATGAGAGTTCCTCCACGCATACCTGTGAAGGAGATCTGAATTATCTCTACCTTCCAGCGTTTCACAGTCATGGATCAGGTTCCTCTACAACTTCTCTATAATGAAAATGAATTCAGTTCTAACAGCTTATCTTCTTTAATAAGTTTTTCAAAAATAATCTGATAACATTTAGGAGCAGAAATGTTCCCACCAGCCGTGAAAGATTAATGGCCTTCTCTCATTTGATTGTTAGCGGAGGATTTCCCCTCTTCCTCCATATTGCTTCGCTTTGATTCATTACATTGTTTTGCTCCTTTTAGTTCATTTCCCTTCCCTCCGAGGTTCAGCCGCAAAAACATTCTTCAGCCAAGAGGCTGACAGGAGATCACAGGGAGCTGTACTGAAGTGAGGAGCTTAGTCAATTCTGTCAGCCAGCGAGCTCTACCTCGTCACACCAAGTTGATGCATTACAATACAAATTTGCATTTATATCGTGCCTTCCACATTAGGAGGACATCCTAAAGAGGACACGGCACTGCTTGCTGCTGGCTAGGCCCTGGGAAGCCAGGATAGGGGGAGGAAACGAGATACAAAGGTGGATGTTTTTGTGGTCAGGTTAACACCACAGCCTTCCCCATGTGGGTTATCTCTGCCTGTGTGCAATGGAGGAATCATTGTGCGAGTCCCGAACTTGTTGAGGCTGCAGAAAAGCACATTTTCTGTTTACTCTAAGGAAAAAAAAACGTGAGTCATAATGCCTGCTCAGCTTTCAGTGCCTGGCGGTAGAAGTTTTTTTTTGATAAATTGCTGGACGATTGCAAGGACAGTGATTTTAACAGCCGCGTTTTATCACCAACGCCCCCAATCATTCAGCTGATCTAAGTGTTTTTACATGAATCAAAGTGTAGTTACTGTATAGCAGTCGATCACTACACCTGTCGCCACATTACGGAATGATGGATTATGTTATCATAGACTTCTAACTAGCTCCAGGAAGGGCCTGGATCGGATTACCAGCCTGGGAATGTGGCTTTCATACACTATAAATCCACACAATCATTTTAACAAAAATTATTACTTTTTAAAAAATCGATATTGAATTCCTTCCATTTCCCTCCAGCGAAATCCTAAATCCAAACACTGAAATTGTTACCCACTGGGTCTCTGAACTCCAGCAACGCTGCTCTCAGATAAGTAATTCCATTGCCACTGGATCTTTCCCTGTTGGGATAAGGAACTCTGATAAGTGGGGGCATCAAGGAGGGCTCAGACACATTTTTGTTTGGCCAGCCAGGTGTCTGACATATGCGGAAACCCACCACCGTTGCTTAAGAGTCTAAACCAAACAGAGATTTCCATGCATCCCACCAACACATGGAAATCCCAGAGAGTGTTGGCATGGAAAATAATAATAATCCTTACACTTGATATAGTGCTTTTCACATCTTATCGATGTCTCAAAGCGCTTCACGGAATATGCTGTAAAGTGAATTGACTGTATATTTGTGAGCGAAACGCGGCATCCAATTGCACACAGCAGCGTCCCCACAAACAGTCGCAGATTGAAATGACCAAGTTTTATTATTGTGGTTGTTTTTTTTGACGGATTATTATTAGGCATATGGAGTAAGGAAACTTGCCCAAGGTTTTGCCCTGATCTGCCTAGATTCAAACACAGGTCTCAAGCTTGTAAGACAAGTGCTCAACCACTGAGCTACAAGAACTCCACAAAATATTAGGCGCAGGTTGGCAAGAGCCGAGGCATGGATACCCTATAGTGACCATTAGGGTAACTGCTAAAATCACAGAGCTTGCCATTGATATTACTACACGCCGATGTTACACTAAGATGAGCAATTCAGGACTGGCCTGTTTTATTTCCACATGAAACAATGGAAGGAGTGTTGGGCTTGGAACAGTATCTGGTAGCTGAGCTACACGCAACTGAAGCCGAGGCAAAAGATTGTATAGTCGATAGAAATAATTCAAACTTTCCTTTAGAAACCACAGATATCAGCAATAAACCAAAGTGACTGCAAGGCCACTTCCTTGAGCCGTTCGAATTAGCACCGTTTTACTGTGCTGTGATCTCTGCACTGTATGTACACCACCTTAGGCAAGAATCTTAGATGTTCTCTCGGAAGTGCTTTGTCAAATGAGGCAGGGCTGATCAGTGACCAGGGCATGCAATCCATTCGTACTTTTACTTAATAGCACTGCTCTCAGAATGGTAGTTCCCCCTGTCAGGTACTTAATGTAAATGTCAGCTACAGGCTGAAAGAACGAAAGCATTAGTTTGAAGCAGATTTGATGATGCAGCTTTAGATTAATCTGCTGAGTTTCTTGTTTTGGAGCTCCCGTAGCTCAGTGGTTAGAGCACTCACTCGTCTTACAAGCGTGAGATCTGTGTTCAAATCCAGGCAGATCAGGGCGAAACCTTGGGCAAGCTTCCTTACTCCACATGCCTGATTATAATCCGTCAAAAAAAAACACAATAATAAAATTGGTCATTTTCAATCCATGACTGTTTGTGGGGACACTGCTGTGCGCAAATGGCTGCCACATTTTGCCCACAAATATACAGTCAATTCACTTTACAGTATATTCTGTGAAGCGCTTTGAGACGTCGATAAGATGGGAAAAGCACCATATCAAAATGCAAGGATTATTATTATTATACACTAGGAAAGCAATGAAAGACCAGTGACTACTTTGTCAAAGAAGAAATGGAAGTAATGGAGGCTTGAGGTAATTGGCTGGTAGATCATTTATAACGTTTTGCAAGAAGATCAAGATTTGGTCCTTGTGGCCAATAAACCAGAGAGGAGGGGGGTGTGTGGTGCAGAGCTTGAAGAGGGTGGTGGATTCCTACCAAAATGTGGCTCCGTCAGGCGTCCACAAAATGTATTTACAAATTGGGAAATGATGTGCCAAGCAGACGGAAGCCACTCGACGAATCTGGGAAAAGTTCCCACAGGATTGAATCCAGGAGAAATGGAATATAATCTGAACCTTTCTCCATGTGGCTGGAGGGCAGGGCTCTCACAGATCCTTTCTGACAGTTGTCCAAAGAGGTATAAAGCTATCGGCTGCCTTGTCGTCGCGGGCTGTCGCTAGCAACAAGACTGGGTGCTTAGGTAACCTTTGTATTGGTAACAGAGATATTGTTGCTAGGGTCCAAAGATAAGTATTGTGGCTCTTAAATGACCAAGATGAAAATCCTTACATTTGATATTGTATATTACTATGTCATCAGCACTGCAAAATACTTCAGAGGATCTATTGTAAAGAGTACTGACTGAATTTGTAGGCAAACCTGGCCGTCAATTTGCGCAGTGTTGTCCCACAAACAGCCACAAAGTGAAGGACTAATATGTCTCGGCCAGGACACTGGAAGAAATTCCTGTCACCTCTCCCATAACAATAATAATCCTTGCATTTGATATAGCGCTTTTCACATCTTAACGAGGTCCCAAAGCGCTTCACAGAATATACTGTAAAGTGAATTGACTGTATATTTGTGGGCGAATTGCGGCAGCCAATTGCTCACAGCAGCGTCCCACAAACAGTCGTGGATTGAAATGAACAATTTTATTATTGTGGTTTTTTGGATGGATTATTATTAGGCATACAGAATAAGGAAACTTGCCCAAGGTTTTGCCCTGACCTGCCTGGATTCGAACACAGGTCTCCCCAGCTTGCAAGACAAGTGCTCTAACCACTAAGCTACAGGAGCTCCACCAGAAGATCTTTCACACCCGCCAGATCGGGCAACTGTCTGAACTAATTGTGTTTTCAGGACTGTCTCTGTTTAGGGCAGTCTCTGCGAGCTGGCTGGCCAGCATTCAATGTTTGGCATAAATAAATCAAAGCCAAGGCCAGAGGATGTGAGGAACTGAGTACATGTCCCGTAATTACCAGCGCTCTCCCTAAAGTTGCCTCTGCCAACTGCTGGGGGCTTGTGCAGCTTGAGGCTTACTGTCCTGACAAACCATGTTAAGAAACTGACTCTAATGACCTTCCCCTGAAGATGAAGGGACATATGGCCACTTTCCTCTGATGTGTGCCCTGAGGAGATTAGGTCCAGATGTATCCAGCTCTGCATCTGTGCCCAGCGAAAGATCAAAAGCTCAGTTGTAGCATTGACCCAATGTAGCGAGATAAGACATTCTGGCCACATTTCCTGCCTGACACCGTACGTGGTTGTCAACTGGGAGTTCTCGATCTAGATCAAGGGCAGGTTCTTTCCCAGGGGAGTCTGTTCCGTGCTATGTGTGCTCTCGGCCATCGCTTTAATTGCAACGGCAACCAAAACAGTCCGTGCGTCTGACACGTCAAAACATCTTGCAATGCATTAGAGGTTATTTGCTGTCAAATGTCGAGACTGTGTGTTTGGACGTTTACATTGGATCCCTCAAATGAAAGAAATCGTTCTGCGTTACATGAAAGCCACCAATGGAGGTGACCGCAGTTTTGTAACAATCAGTACTAAGGCAGTACTGTTCACTCACCATTTCCCAGATTGCAAGTTCTGCCATGATTTTAAACAAAGGTTGGAATAATTAATAAAACTCCTGTGAACCATTTTGGCTGGAATTAGCCTGAGGCACAGCATCACGTGATGTGGTTTGGAGCTAACAAACATGTTTCAAGCACAACAGCAAAAGAAGCCACTTTATTCACATCTAAACTACGATTTTCCAGATAAATCTGCGGAGTGTGAGATGCGCTTGCCCACATCGCCTTGCTGATAAAGTCTTTAGAGTTGCTGAGGGCATGGGTGTGGGGGAAGCCATGTGCGGAGGGATAAACAGTTTGAAAACTGGAAGAAAAAAAATATGTAACGTGTTGGAGTTGCTTCAGAGGTTCCAGGGTCTTCGAGACTGACCGGATTAACCAACCCAATGCAATCCATACTGCGTGTGATTGATATTGCTCAGCTGGAGTGAAAAGATTACTACCAGTTTTGTGAAAATAACCACTTCTGTACCAGCAAATTAGATCCCAAAGGGAGGAGAGAAAAAACTGCAATGACAAAACTGTACTAAAGGAGGTATGATTCTGGGGGGAAGCGGGGGGGGGGGGGGGGGGGGGGGGGGGGGGGGGAGGTCAATATGGAAAAGACTCAAATAAATATTAGCAAGAAAAAAAGGTTTGTTCAGGGAGTTACATAAGAGAAGGGCACGATGAAAAAACCTTATAGCGTTTCATTGAAGCCTGTAATTAAAGTTGGTGAACAGTCAGTGCAGTTCCTATGTTTTATTACTATTATTGACACATTCTTTGATTAAAATCATTAATATACTGTGCAACGTTGCAATAACTGGATGTTAAAGGAGATGGCGTTTCTTCTGAATTCTAATCATTTTGTCATGCGCTCGGTATAATGTACCACAAGGGATTTGAATCTCTGAATACTTTATGGGTGAATGTGTTTTGGGTAGCTCCTCTCATTAAATGAATGTATTAAAAAGTAAAATGAAAATCAGTTATCCACTTTACACCATTAAATATTAATACTTAATTCATTATTAAAGCAGTTATTTCACAAAGATTCCTCAGTAATTTCTGTGCTCCCTATTGAATCCAACATTTTTTATTCATAGAAATGGCAACTGGCACTAAAATTACATCACAAAATTCTCCAGAGCTTTTCCTCTTTATTCTCTCTGACTATAAATCCCCAGAACTACAGCTTGCTGCGCTTTGTGCACTGGGAAGTTCCACTACTACGTGTTTAGCTTAATTAAAAAACAAGAGTGGAACGTTTCAGCCGGTTAATAAACTTTAAATGTACAATTCCACTTGACGATCGAGCTGGCCGGTTTAATAAAATGAAACAACAATGATAATGCTTGCATTTTGTAAGGTGCCTTTCATGTCAAGAAAATGCCTCAAAGCGCTTCATCGTATATACTGAGCAGTGTAGTGACTGTATATTTTGTAAGCAAAAGCAGCAGCCAATTTGCACATAGCAATGACCCATTGATTTGGGCAGGTCTTTTCAAAGAGGCCTCCACAGACACAATGGGCTGAATGGCCTCCTTCTGTGCTGTATAATAATAATACTAATAATCCTTGTATTTGATATAACGCTTTTCACGTCTTCTAGACGTCTCAAAGTGCTTCACAGAATATATTATAAAGTAAACTGATTTGTGGGCAAAACACAGCAGCCAATTGCGTACAGCAGTCTCACAAACAGTTGTGGATTGAAATAACCCAACTTTATTATTGTGGTTTTTTGGATTATTATTAGGCGTTGGAGTAAGGAAACGTGCCCAAGGCTTTGTCTTGATCTGCCTGGATTCGAACACAGGTCTCATGCTTGTAAGACGAGTGTTCTAACCACTGAGCTACAGGAGCTGATAGTTAATGTATTACTGCACCTCCCACATTCCAGAATGCCAGCCTAGACTATTGGATCTCAATTTCCTAATGTGGGATTTGAATTTATACCCTTTTGAGGCACGAACACTACCAACTGAGCCAGGCGGACACCTGTTTGGGTTCTTGATCAATAGAGAAAACACCAGACAGCTGAATGAACCAGAACATGGTCTATATGAGAGAGAACAAGACATACAGGTTTTGTGGGGGTATAAACCCTTCACAAAGTGAACCGGTGGCATGATTGGCAGTTCAGAGGGATGACTGCAAGAGGAATGAACTGGTGAAGCTTCTGGACAGGAGAGGGAGAGGGGGAGAGAGGGAGAGACAAAGAGAGACAGGGAGAGAGGGTGAGAGAGGGAAAGAGGGAGAAAGAGAGGAAGAGGAAAACAAAAGTCTTCACACCAAATTCAGTCGAGATTTTAAAATAATTCAGAGGGATCGAATTACAGTACACTATTAATAAATTAATCTCATGGCTCATTCAGTTGATTAACTATTCCGCCCTGGCTTCGGTTTCCAGCGTTGTGTGAGGCCCGATTTGATTGATTGGTTCATATCTCACTGATGCAGCCAGGATTCTCAGTGATATGCTGGCACCCATTTTAGACTCACAAGATCCCCTGAGTTGAGAGCAGATCCCCTCAAGGAGGTTGGGGGAAACCTTCCATTTCAAGTCTTCTCTGAAATCTATTAGTTTCACACTCCAGCTGTGTGCTGACACAAATAAAAGGCTTCTATTCCAGTTGTCACGCTTATCCAGTTATTTGGATATATATGACCATTTTCGATTCACCGGATTGTCCATTCGGCCAATATTGAGAAGGGGAAGGAAACACGGAATAAATGTTTGCAGCAACTGAATGTACACATAAATCAAATAGCTCAGTGGTTAGAACACTCGCTTTACCAGCATGAGACCTGTGTTCGAATCTAGGCAGGTCAGGGTGAAACTTTGGGCAAGTTTCCTTACTCCACATGCCTAATAATAATCTGTCCAAGAAAGGCCACAATAATAAAAATTGGTAATTTCAATCCACGCCTGCTTGTGGGGACGCTGCTGCCGCGTTTTGCCCACAAATATACAGTCAATTCACTTTACAGTATATTCTTTAAAGCGCTTTGAGATGTCGATAAGATGTGAAAAGAGCTATATCAAATGCAAGGATTATTATTATTATTTATTACTCAGCAGGAACATTCATACCCTTTTTGGGGAATTTCTTGAATGATTTATCATCAAAATAGATGTAGATGGTGAGGGCTACGCACTGATAGAGGTTTCCCATGGCAACAATTGTGGTGGATACGCTTTTATTTCTTCTATCAACTTCCCTCAACCTGTTCCCAGTAGCTCCCTGTCTATGGGACATCCTTGCCATTCAATTGAGCCGTGCTTTCAAATGGCTGAAAGTCAAACCTGCACACCACTTTTCAAATTGTACATTGAGTTAATGTTCCATGTTCTACAACACTGTGCAAGAGGTTAATTAAGACCCAAAGCTATCTCTTTGCAGAAAATTTGAGTCAACTGTCTACCACCCCCCACCCCCAACCCATTTTCTTGTGTGTGTGTCTGTTGTATGTATGTGTGTGTATACACGTATGTGTGTGTATGTATGTACGTTACTTTAGAATAAAAACAAATAAAGTAATTATATTCTGAACAGTTGGGTAAATCATCTATCTGAAATATCCTGTTAAAATTCCAATTAACAACAGAATTGACTGATCTTCACAAAGTTGGACAGGGTCCAGGGGATGTACCAGATTAATTAAAGTGGTTAATTATGTCAGATTTGTCATCAATAATCAGAATTTAGGATTCAGAAGTTAATCACCCACGTTCCATTTGGAGAGCAATAGGTCAGGGTCAGTCAATGAGGTTATAACCCAGGGTAATGGCAGTAGTTATGAGTTAATACAATCTTAATATCATTTAATCCATGGGTTGATTGTCAGCCCAAAAAGGTGATCGTCGTCTCAGTAAAATCAGTACAAAACCTTTTCCCTTAAAACTCTAATAGAATTATATCCTAAGAGGCCTGCTCTCCCTCCCTCTCTCTCTCTCTCTCTCTCTCTCGCAGTTTCAGCCTCTCTGCTCCCACACTCTGGAACTCCATCCCGCAATCCCCTTGCCTCGCTTCCTCCTTCAAGGTCAGTCTCAAGACCTTCCTCTTCGACCGTGCCTTCTGCTCCCCTCCTAACTCTCCCCCCTCTCCTACTCTCCTTCCCCCTACCCCGACCCCTCCCACCCTGCTCGGGTCTCAACCTAACTGTTCAGCCCCTTGGGACGTCCTCCTGACGTGAAAGGCGCTCTATAAATGTAATTTTGTTGTGGTCGTTGTTGAGTGTTATAATAATAATAATCATTCTTGCATTTGATATAGCGCCTTATTATGTCATTGTGACATCGCAAAGAGAATATACTGTAAAGTGGAGTGACCGTATTTTGTGGGCAAAATGCAGCAGCCAATTGCGCCCACAAACAGTCGTGGATTCAGTGATCAAATTATTATTTTTGATGATCTCTTCCCCGCCTGCTTCTCTCCAAACTTTCCCTCGCTTATTGCGGTGATAATAATAATCCTTGCATTTGATATAGCGCTTTTCACATCTTCTAGACGTCTCAAAGCACTTCATGGAATACACTGTAAAGTGAATTGATTGTAGACAGTATATTTGTGGGCGAAACACGGCAGCCAATTGCGCACAGCAGTGTCCCTACAAACAGTCGGGGATTGAAATGACCAGTTTTTGTTATTGTTATTGTTGTTTCTTTTATTACTAATTATTATCAGGTGTTTGGAGTAAGGAAACTTGCCCAAGGTTTTGCCCTGACCTGCCTGAAAACGAACCCAGGTCTCTCGCTTGTAAGGCGTGCGCTCTAACCGCTGAGCAACAGGACTCCACCATGAGCAGTTCATGGCAAAGTCCCGCGATAACAGGCTTGGGCTGCAACAAGTAATCGTGCTGTAATTTACTCGAAAAGGTTCAGATGACATTGTGAGTTGTGACAATGATGCCTGACTGGTTTAGGAGTGATCGTTGAACTCCAGAATTAAATTACATCTTTAGCTGTAGGTGCTGTTCCATCCATCACTTCTGTTTACATTACCGTTTTTATTCCCGGATAAAAACGGCAGCCAATCATAAAAATGACAATGCAGGCTGTCAACACTTTTATGGATCTCGTGGCCCGAGTCTAGAGAGCAATATTAATATACAGGAGGACAGCAATTACACAAGTCAGATGACGTAAAGTTTACGACTCTTATTTGAATTCTGAACGAAGAGATTTGCTATTACCCCCACGCTTTTGGGTTCTGTTGCTTTATTAAACGTGCAGTCGGTTGTTCCAATCCACATGTTTGCCCTTACTGAAAGATTAACCACCAGGAATTTACTCCCCAAATTAGAGAGTGATATACACAGTTGATAACTTGGAAAAGAACAGCCGGCCGGTTCCTTTGCCAGAAATTGTTTTGCAGTTTAATGTAGAACTACAGGATAATTAGAACCCATATGTAGCATCGTTTAGTGCACAGCAAAAAGAAAAACTCAGTGACTGTGTGGGCTTCTCAAATTGACATTTCATTGTTCAGACAAATTGATTGTCTAAATATTTATGATTCCAGTTTGGTTGGATAAGGAGTCTAGTTTGCATGTGTATGACTATCTCAATAGTTGGTTAGTTCATGAATTTGCAGGTGAACATCCAAATCTCTCTACCGTGTCTAGTTTAATAGGCTTGAACTGTTATTTTTTAAATAAAAAAGTTAAACTGGAAATAATTAGTTGTGCACGATGGAAATGGCCAACAATGTCAGTGTCGATATCACACGCCACTGAGTCTGCAATAGACTCCTCAGTCCCTCTCAACAACAATAATAATAATCCTTGCATTTGATACAACACCTTATCACGGCTTCAAAACGCTTCACAGAATATAGTCTGAAGTGAATCAATTGCATATTTGGCAGGCAAAACGCGGCAGCCAATTGCGCACAGCAGCATCCCACAAAACAGTCAGGGATTGAGCGACAAAATAATTATTTTAAATATTTTTGGGGGAAGTGATTATTACTCCCCGGATAAGCGATCCGCCAATCGACTGGGTTCCCACTTGTTGCTAGGTGAACAGAGGTGTGTGGAGTAAGGAAATTCACCTAAGGTTGTATATTAAAGATTGTTGTATAATGGGAACAAACAATTAGTGGGTCTGAGGTATGTATCTGGGGTCGACTGGATAATAGCGGAGCATAGAGATACATATAGAGAAAGTGCAGAGAAGGTTAGAGTGAAAGAGGAAATGAAGCATGGTTTGAAATTGATCGCAGGTTGTTCGGGAATTAAGAAACTGGGGAAAATAAATTAGGTTCTGTATATAATATTCCAATTATTCTCTTTAATAGTCCTCCACGTATCGTTTTGAACATCAACCCAAAGGATGTTGGTAACAGAATCGCTTTGTCATTTCCAAGTCGTACAGTAAAGGGTATTTGGTCCTCAAAGTGATTAACCTTTTTGCTCTCAAAATAAAACAAGCTTTCACTGAATCAAAGGGTTTCTGAGTAGAAAAGAGTGTCTCTCTATGAGAAGGCTTTTAAACAGTCAATGCAGGAAGACAGCACAATGTAATGTCTCACTAAATCCAATGTCTCACAGAAAAGCTGCCTTCAATAAGAAATCAAAAAATCAAATCAATGGGACCGAAAGGGATGATAGATAGAGCAGCCCTCCTCAGTACAGACTATTTGAGAAAAAATACCTGGGTGGTATATAATAATAATAATAATCCTTGCATTTGATATACAGCGCTTTTCACGTCTTCTAGATGTCTCAAAGCGCTTCACAGAAAATACTGTAAAGTGAATTGACTGTGGGCGAAACTCGGCAGCCAATTGCACACAGTAGCATCCCCACAAACGGTCGTAGATTGAAATGACCAATTTTATTATTTTTTATGGAGGGATTATTATTATTCGGTGTGTGTGTGGAGTAAGGAAACTTACCCAAGGTTTCGCCCTGACCTGCCTGGATTTGAACATAGAAGGCTCACATTTGTAAGGCGAATGCTCTAACCACTGAGCTACAGGAGCTACAACTATACACACAGAGAAATATATATTATATATATATATATATAGTAAAAGCCTGTTTATCCGGCACCCTCGGGACCTGGCCAATACCGGTTAAAGCGCCTGCCGGATATTCGGCTGAAAATGCAAAAAAAAAAAAATATTTAATGCATTTTTCCGGATAAATTCCGATTAATCTAATGTGGACCTTTTTTTTTGCGATGCCGGTTATATGGAAGTTACAGTTGATCATGTGCCGGATAAACGGGTTTTTACTGTGTATATATCTATATATAGAAAACGTTTCAATAGACATCCACCTATTTTGTTAAGATACTCAAGTTGAGTGTCCTTCAAGCTTAGAACAGTATAAACGTTATGTACAACTGGTTTCACAGTATCCCCCCCACCCCCCTTCCTCTTTCTCTCGAATACTTCCCATCAGACAATAGGATGGTACAATTACATACGAATGCAGAATTGCAGGGTCTGTAATTGTGTTGAGCGCAGCGGGAAGTTAGGGCTGTGATTAGTTTGTGTGTTTCCATGAGGGGAGAAGAGAGCTGATTTGATCCGTCATTAAGCAGCTGTATGATATGCCAAGCTAATGACAGCAATATCAACATTTCAAAGCATTAGTGAACTAAAGCAACAACCTCCCATCCTCAGCCATAAATAACAGCCAGCAATCTCATTTGCGCAAATAACTACTTTCATCATAAATAAAGCTGTACTGATTCCGTGCCCCAACCCATGTGCCCCCCTCCCCCGACTCCGTGTGAGCCAGGAAATTCAGGAGCTTAGGTCCGAGTTACCAGACTCCGGGCCCCAAATTCTGCCTGGTTTTAACCTCAAGCCCACTGTTGTCAAATTTCCAATCGTGCATTTGCAGTATGTTGGAAAACCTTTGAATGCAGGAGATTGGGTTTATACAATCCCAAAGGGGTGGCTTGAAAACTATGACTCGATTTAAGTTTTTGCCAAATTTCTCTCTACATGACACGAAAACAATATAATAATAATTATTATTGCATTTGATAAAGCGCTTTTCACATCTTCTAGCCGTCTCAAAGCGATTCACAGAATATACTCTAAAGTGAATTGTGGGCGAAATGCAGCAGCCAATTGCGCACAGCAGCGTCCCCACAAACAGTCGTGGATTGAAACGACCAATTTACAAACAGCTATTTCTGTTAGCTATAACAGTGCTGAATGTCATATGCTTTGAGTCGCTAATGTTAAACACTATGTCAAATGCGGCGATTATTCATTACTGCCTCTTCTCATAGCTGACTCCCATTTACAGTGTAATAAGTATACAAATGGGTAGAAGAGAGAGAGAAGGGAGAGAGAAATTCACTTAGCACCACAAACACTTGTCTTGTGTGAGGAAGACTGCCCGGGTAAGTGACTCTATGTGGTATTTTGCACTAATTACTAGCAAAACAAACAAAAAAGTTGCGTTGTTATGTTAATTGGTGTCAAATTATACAAAAACAATTGAAATAGCTGCAGTAATGTCACACATTCGTCACCTTCCTGCTCTGAAGTGCACAGACGGCTTGTAAGCATATTGCGACTTGTAATAAAAGCAAGGCAGAACTTGCCTTGCTGAGCACATTATCATATCAAAGCATCTCGGAATAATAATAAATAATAATAATAATCCTTGAATTTGATATAGCGCTTTTCACATCTTCTAGACGTCTCAAAACGCTTCACAGAATGTAATGTAAAGTGAATCGACTATATATTTTTTATTTTTGGAGGGGTACTTTGGGACGGATTATTATTAGGCGTGTAAGGTAACTTGCCCAAGGTTTCGCCCTGATCCGCCTAGATTCGAACATAGGTCTCATGCTTGTAAGGTAACCACTGAGCTACAGGAGCTCCAATGAAGGATATCAAATGCAAGGGCTATTTGATCGTGTCACTAATGAACACGGAAGTCTCACTGATGGAAGACTAACTGGTCAGTTAGCACTGGAGATGTCAGAACAGCCTCACGTCTCTGTTTACAGAAAACTAAACATAACTGCAGAAATAGCTCCCCTTGGTGGCTCACCATGGCAAAGCGGTTGGTTGGCTGGGGTGAACCTGACCAAGGTTGACCAACAGAATGCAACAGTTAATCCTTAACCCACACTGAGAGGACCTCAGCAAAGTTTGATGGTTTGGGGATTATTATCATGTTTGTGGGGACGCTGCTGTGCGCAAATGGTTGCCGCATTTCGCCCACGAATATATAGTCAATTCACTTTACAGTATATCCTGTGAAGCAGTTTGAAACGTCTAGAAGATATGAAAAGCGCAATGCAAGGATTATTATTAAATGTGTGGTGGGGAAGGGGTTTGAAGGATGAGGGAAATGCTCCTTCCTGTTCCTGATAAGGTTCACAGTCATCTCGGCTCGAAAAGCAAGTAGCCATTGGGTGAAGGAGATCTGGTTCATCTGTCACCATTCATTCACACAAGTTTCTGGCTGCAAAACAAATCACTGTAATTAACCTAAAGCACTTTGACATGGTAACATGCAATAAAAATCCAATATCTGGTTCTTTGCGAGTCCCAAATTCCCCATGGGCTAGGGGAGGGGAGATCAACTAAAAGACTGCAATGGTCTACTAAGCCGTATCCCGCCAATAAATACCAACCAGCTCAATAGTTCATTGTCATTGCAGGCACAAACCACAAATTAAATTGGAGTTTTGAGAAAAATTGATGGACGCGTTGTGGATATCTGTGGTTTGCGACCAAGGTAATCGAAGATGCTCAGCTACTTAAACAGACTTGCAATCTCTGGAGGCGGCAAAGGCACTTTGAAGCTGCAGGCAAAAAAAAACACGTCCATTTTGTCAGCCTTCCTTCGCAATTCAAGGTTTAAAATAGATGCGTCCAATTAACTGGATACTGAAGCACCGAGCCGTTCCAGTCACAAAACCAAAGTCCTGGTTCTCTTGGGGACGCAGGCATCAATTCACAGAATATTAATAAATCACTGGCCACTTCTAGGGCATTGAATTAACATCTTATATCAGAAGTGCTGCTCTGACCAGCCACTGTTACACCAGTCTGTACATTCACCAAATTCATCACCATGCAATTGATTTCCTCCCGGCCTCATTAAATAAGTAAAACAGATTTTCTCCTGTGGGATTGATGGTGGGAACAATAGTTATAATACTTAACTACTTCTGCTTCAATGTGTTTCATAATAATAATACTAATCCTTGCATTTGATACGGTGCCTTCCCACATCTGCTTAGACGTCTCCCAGCGCTTCACAGAAGGTACTGTAAAGTGAATTAACTGTATTTGGCGGTGGCCAATTGCGCACAGCAGTTTCGTGCATGCCGTTCCCTCCACCTATTTTCCCTTCAGAAAACAGGAGCCAGCGCAAGCTGAGAGCAGACATGTTCAAGTGTCTAATATGTCAAGGCAAAATGTACCAGAGCTAGGGAACTTTTGAAATAAGTTGCTGAGAGCTTTAATATCTAATTTTCACGCTGTTTGTTCCAAGAGAGAAAAAAACCATGAACAAATCAAGCAACCATTCACATTCATTTTTTCCCCTCAGTTGCACAGTTCTCTCTCAGATAGTGCACAGTAACTGTGGAGGAATTCCTGCATTCGACTTTTATGCATTGTTTTGTTTCACACGCGGAAGGAAGTCTGTGTGGGTGTGTGATCCAAAACATGTCAACACCAAATATTCTGGCCCGAGGATAAATGATCGGTAGTGACCCATGAGTTATTTAAAGGATTTGTAGCAGGTCATTTGAATGTTCTAGTGCTCTCTCATAGTAGTAATAATAATAATACTAATAATAATCCTTGCATTTAATAGTGCTTTTCACATCTGCTTGATATTTCAAAGCGCTTAACAGAATATACTGTAAAGTGAAGTAATAATAATACTAATAATAATCCTTGCATCCGATACAGTGCCTTATCATGTCTTCGAGACAGAATACACTGTAAATTGACTGTATATTTGTAGCTGAAACGCAGCAGCCAACTGCGCACAGCAGTATGCCACAAACAGCCGTGGATTGAAATGACCAATTTATTATTGTTTTTTTTCTTGAGGGATTGTTATCAGACATGTGTGTGGAATAAGGAAACTTGACCAAGATTTCGCCCTGACCTGCTGGCAATCGAACCCAGGTCTCTCGCTTGTGAGGCAAAATACAAATTTAGAAGGTTGCAACAACAATGACTTGCAATCCATTTAGTGCCCTATAACATCCTCAGAATCATCCACCCAAACAAACAATCTCATCGTAGATGATCCACAGTAGCCTGTTTCTGCTCTCCCTGCTTTTTAATCTCTGCATGATTAAAGGAACATTTCAGACTGTCCTATCTAACTAAATTCCTGCGTGAAACATGGGTTAAAAAAACACCCACACACCTCTGAAAATATTGGACTGATATCACTTAGAAAAATCTTGAGGGAAAAGATTACATTTGACAAAAAACAAAACATGTCTTTTGATCACTCGTTAGATGATCTGTTTTCCAGTCCCAAACATCAGGCTTTGTAGGCTGGACATGGAGAGTAAAGGCAGGCTGTCTGACTTAATTGCAAGGCAGTTAGCACTGCTGACGAAACGTTTGATAAAGTAGTTTGCTGCAGGTGCGGACTGAATTTACATCTCACCCATTGCTTCCCACAGTCTTTTGATTACCTGGTGTTGCTCTCCCACTGATAGTTTCCTTACTCCACACGCCTAATAATAATCCCCCCCCAAAAAATTGTCATTTCAATCCACAGCTGTTTGTGGGGACGTTGCTGTGTGCAATTGGCTGCCGCGTTTCGCCCACAAATATACAGTCAATTCACTTCACAGAAGATTCTGTGAAGCACTTTGAGATGTTTAGAAGATACGAAAAGCGTTATATCAAATCCAAGGATTATTATTATTACTCCATCCCCCAGTCCCTTCACCTCACTTCCTCCCTCTCCTCCTTCACGGCTGGTCTCAAGACCCTCTTCTGCGATCGTGCCTTCTGCTGCCCTCCCAACTCTCTCCCTCTCCTCCTAACTCTCCCCCACCTACCCTGCCCCTCTCCCTTTGCTCGGGTCCCGACCTGACTGTTCAGCGCCTTGGGATGTCCTCCCAACCTGAAAGACGTTCTATGAATATAATTTTGTTGTTGTTGACCGTATCTGCGGTCACTTTCCCCCTCTCGCTGGCTCGGTGTCAAGCTCCGACACTTTTAAATGCTCTGTGTGAAGAGAGTTATTTAAATGCAGGTTGTTGTTGCGTAGACTGAGCACAATTTGCCTTGCGATCTCTACCCAATGTGCTCAATTGCCCAAGGGAGATGACTAAAAGTGAGTGAAACGCTGAAGATAAAGCTCTGTGAAACCTTTCACAAAGGTAATCAAGCAACACTGCCAGATATCAGTCCAATCTCACAGCCCATGCTATTCTACTGACCAAGGAAATTCTACCAATGACTCATTCCTCACTGGAGAGGTACAGAAAACAGCGTTACTTCATACACCATTTGTTCAACTACTTCTGAATTTATCATTACACCCACTCTCGACCAAACATTTACCACCTCCTGTTTAAAGGAGTTAATAGGCAAAGCATTCACCACTTTGATCTCTAGTTGTGCTTCAGGGCTAGTTAATTTTGCCCTTATATATTTTAGGTCCTCTTTCAGTCTAATTAAACAAACCTGGTTATAAAATTCTCCCAGATAAAGAACTGGTGAAACCGAGGAAGTTATAATAATAATAATACTTGCATTTGATATAGTGCTTTTCACGTCTTCTAGATGTCTCAAAGCACTTCACAGAATGTAAAGTGTAAAGTGAATTGACTGTATATTTGTGGGCGAAACACAGCAGCCAATTGCGCACAGCAGTGTCCCCACAAACAGTCGTGGGTTGAGATGACCAATTTATCATAGTTTTTTTTTGGATGGATTATTATATCTCTCCCTCCTGCTCTGGTCCCTACCTCTTCTCCCCCCTTTCTTCCCTCTTGTCTGCTCCCTCCCCCCCTGTTCTGGTCCCAACCTTGGGACATTGTTGTATTCTGTGAAGCGCTTTGAGACTTCGATAAGACGTGGAAAGCGCTTTATAAATGTAAGGATTATTATTATTATATATTAGGCATGTGTGTGGAATAAGGAAGGTTTTGCCCTGACCTCCCTGGATTCGAACACAGGTCTCATGCTTGTAAGGCGAGTGCTCTAACCATTGAGCTACAGGAGCTCCACTAGCTGATCTCAGGTGAGCAGTAAACTACAATTGTCCTGATGCCTCCCGGTCTCCCTGTCAAGACTCATGCAGACACTGTTGATGGTAATAATAATGCTTGCATTTGATACAGCACCTCATCACATCACAGATGTCTCAAAGTGCTTCATAGGATATACTACTGTAAAGCGGATTGACTGCATTTAGGCAAGGTACCGCACAGTTCACAGTGGCTGGCGAATGTGGAAATTCAGAAGAGAAAATCGGAGGAGCCAAAGAAGTGGAGAAAAGCTCTGGCCACATCTGAATAAATCATGTCTTATTCTGAAAGACTTGTCTGCGTTTCCTCTTGTCTTTTCTCAACTCTTCCCAATGCATCAATGACCTTGTGAAGACAGGATGTGCCAAATTTGACATTACATTTAAATTGTGTCTGTATCATTCAGTCAAAACTCTTGGTAACTTGGTTGGGAGCTAGACAATGTCATCATCAAACCCAGCAGCAACACCAACCTTCTAATTTACCCGATCCGAGTTCCCGAGCTTAGTGGTTAAAGCCCTCGCCTTGCAAGTGAGAGGACCCGGGTTCAATTCCCAGACAGGGCAAATCTTTGGTAAGTTTCCTTACTCTACAAGTCTCTGTTTACCTGGCAGCAAGTAGGAACCTGGCTGTTAGTGGATTAGTGGATCGCTTTCCGGGGTAACTAACCCTCCAAAAAAAATTGGCTACTCAGTAGTCGACTGTTTGTGGGACACTGCTGTGCGCAATAGGCTGCCATGTATTGCATGCAAAATACAGTTACAATGTATTCTGTGAAGCGCTTTTGAGATGTCTCAACAACATAATAAGACGCTATCTCAAAATGCAAGGAATTATTCTTATTATCTCAGTCATAAAATAAATACAGCCAGTCCCTCAGCTTTTCTGAAAGTACTGTACATGATAATAATGAACGGTTCAAACGAAACACATTTCCCAATATGTGTTTCTCTGGGCAACTGTTTTCCAATTAGAGAAGTTGCTGGGGAAACTCAGCAGGTCAGACAGTATCCATGGAGAAAGGAAAGAGTCAACGTTTCGGATCTACCCCTGTTATGATGAAGGGTTTTAGACCCAAAACGTTGACCCTTTTTCCTTTCTCCATGGATGCTGCCTGACCTGCTGAGTTTCCCCAGCAACTTCTGTTTTTGTTTCAGATTCCCAGCATCTGTAGTATTTTGTGTTTTGTTTTCCAATTAGGTTTGAATTTTGGAGTAAACAGTATTGGGTAGAAATGCTCGACCTCCTTACACTGATGAATTCTCCTTTTTGATCTTCAATGATGAAAAGGGGGACATGATTCCAACTGGGTTTAATGTAATTCCAAGATTTAAAACTGACATTTGCTTTGATAATAATGTACGTCAAACATTACAATGATAATAATAATACTTTCATTTGATATTACGCCTTATCCTGTCTTCAAGGCTTGTCAAAGCACTTTACAGAATATACTGTAAAGTTAATAATATTAATAATCCTTGCATTTGTTATAGAACTTTTCACATCTTATTGATGTCTCAAAACATTTCACAGAATATATAGAGTAAAGTGAATTGACTGTATATTTGTGGGTGAGATGCAGCAGTCAATTGCGCAAAGCACGTCCTAAAAATAGTCGTGGATTGAAATGACCAATTTTATTATTGTGTTTTTTTTGGATGTATTATTATTAGGCATGTGTGTGGAGTAAGGGAGCTTGCCCAAGGTTTTGCCCTGATCTGCCTGGATTCGAACACAAGTCTCATGCTTGAAAGGCGAGTGCTCTAACCATTGAGCTACAGGACTTCACAGTGGGGAAGGGGGAAGAAAGGGGAGAAGATGAAGAGAAGCTGTTAATACTGTTGACACTTTACTGCAAGGTCCTAACTCACTGGAGAGGAGATTAATGCATCCTGCTCCAATGCCTGCCACAACATACCTGCAACAATCATCTAGCATTGGCAGAGCCTCAGTTGGGAATGGTGTACAGCAGTGAGATATTAGAAACAACAGAATAAAATAAATACAAAGGCTGAACTCCTGCACTGGCACTCACATCTGAAATAAGCTGCTCGCACTGAAATTAACTAACTGCGCAGGCAGCTAACACGTTTATTGAATAATAGTGTCTGTCTCCTTGTGAAAGTAACGGCTGCTCCCAACTGGTCAGCAGTTAAGTAATGATTTATGAAAGGCTATTTATATCAGGTCTGTGAGAGAACTGCTTTATTAGCAATTTGCAGCGATGGACTTAAAAGTTACCGTTAGGCAAATTCCTGTAAGGTCAAATGCACATGGCAGGATTGCCTGCAATATTTCCTCCCCAGTCCACCTGCACCCCTGATAAAATGTGCCCACGGGATGCTGATAATCTCCGGGAGCTGGGTGTTAGCATTCCTTCAGTTGATGTCTAACTATAGTGCCTGCTAACTACTGTTTTAATGCTCATGATCAAATCCTGTGGAGTCCTGTGGCTCAGTGGTTAGAGCACTTGCCTCACAGGCGAGAGACCTAGGTTCAATTCCAGTCAGGATGAAACCTTGGGCAAGTTTCCTTACTCCTGATAATAATCCCTCAATAACAAACCAGTTGCTTCAATGCATGACTGTTTGTGGGGATACTGCTGTGCCCAATTGGCTGCTGCAATTCTCCCACAAAATATAGTCAACTCACTTTACGGTGTATTCTGCATAGCACTTTGAGACTAGAAGACGTGAAAATGCCCTGTACCAAATGCAAGGATTATTATTTATTACGAGGAATGGAGAGTCACTGCCTCCAGTGCTGCCTTCCTCGGCTCAAGACAATTGCAGATACCCACAGCAGCAACAACAACAACAACATAATTAGGAGTTGCCTATGGGATCATCGAAGAGGAGAGTTTTGAAGCGGGACTTGAAGGAGGCCAGGGAGGGGCGAGGTGGAGGGACTGTGGGATGGAGTTCCAGAAGTTGGGGGCAGAGTGGCTGAAGGCTCACCCATCAATGGGTGGACGGGTGGGCCAAGGGATGTGGAGTAGGCCACAGCCTGCTGAGAGGAGAGTGTAGGTTAGTAAGGGGTTAGTTGGTTGTAAAATCACGGATGTAGGGTGGGGTGAGGTTGTGGAGGGCTTTGAATGTGAGGACAAGCTGATCATGTCCTCTCTTTTTGGGCGAAACAGCACAGCAAAATCTGCAGCTTCACAGCTATCTTGTGTGTAAAGGCTGCGGTGAATCATGCAGAACAGAAGATCACGACTTGTTCTGTGCTGACTTGGCTGATCTCAGTCGGAACCTGTACTTGGGGTCGTGCAATTAGTCTCCTCTCCGGTGGGACAATCTGCCCAGGTTCCTGATCGCGACTGCTGATTAGCGCAATTACTGATCACCGCTAGAAGGTGCACACGCGTGCGGAGATGAGTTAAGCTTGGCTTCGATGGGGTTGAACAGATGACTGACTAACACATATCATAAAGTCTTGCCCATGAATTACAGCGCCTTGGGATGTTCTCCCGACGTGAATGGGGCTCCATAAATGTAGTTTTGTTGTTGTACAGACACTTAACTGACTGAAGTGTCCCTGCTTCCAGAAAGGAGGAAGATTCACTACTGACCACACAAAAGCTGTATTCTGTACAACTTTATTAACTTCCCACTCCTTAAAGACTCCATAATAATAATAATATTAATTATATCAAATTTCTTGCATTTTCACGTCTTCTAGACGTCTCAAAGCCCTTCACAGAATACACTGTAAAGTGAGTTGACTGTACATTTGTGGGCGAAATGCAGCAGCCAATTGCGTACAGCAGCGTCCCCCACAAACTGTCGTGGATTGAAATGTCCAATTTTATTATGTGTTTTTTTCGGGAGGGATTATTATTAGGCGTGTGTCGAGTAAGCAAACCTGTCCAAGGTTTCGCCCTGACCTGCCTGAATTCGAATACAGGTATCATGCTTGTAAGGTGAATGCTCTAACCACTGACCTGCAGGAGCTCCACATCCATAGATCTATTGAAATATAAGGAAAAGAGCAGTCACTGTTCTTGTTTCACTGAGAAATAGTCCTGTGTACCTTCACCTAAAAGAGAGTAGTGTTCCCATGAGATGGGTAAACCTGAGCAGGACCCTGTCCTCAAAGCACAGCAGGTTTTTGGGGCTAAACGACACAAGACTAACTAAATGCACTCATTTGCTGAAAAAACTCAACCTTGAACTGCTCTCTGGCAATAAATCTTTTGCAGTGTCATCACTGAACGCATCTAGCTTCAGATTTTCACTGAACCCAAATTTGAAACCTCTGTATTATCCCCCAGGCAGGCGCGGAACCTATAAATACTGAACCTTTGCTTCCAGCTATTCTTGGCGGTCTGCAATAAAAGTAAGTGACCCAGTGATGTCACATTAATAATACAGAAGGACTTCAATGCAACCTGGTTGGTTCTGCAACAGGCAGAGTCCTTCCCGTGTGGAATCTGTCCCTCGCTGTGGAAGGGATGAATTGCATGGACGTAACACGCATGTTTAAAGCCGTTCAAGAGGTATGTATCCTGGTGTGTCCCTTAGGGATGTGAATCTGGTGGAGTGGTTTGCAATGTGCCTGAGGTGGAGAGAAGCAGTGTTAGTTAGAGACCGAATATGAGGGAGGTAGGATAGCTGTTCATTGAACCGGACTCCAAGGTTCCCTAAACGTCTGGTAAGTCTTCTCGAAAGGCCGGGCTGCAGGAGGAGGCGTTGATGGGAGCCAGAGGGTATGACCTCGGTCTTGTTGACATGTTTACCTTAGTACAGTAGTGATATTCTACCTTCTAATTTATTCTGTACAATCGGTATTGCATTCTCCTATAGCTCATTGTTTAGAACACTCGCCTTACAAGCATGAGACCCGTGTTCCAATCCAGGCAGATCAGGGCGAAACGTTGGGCAAGTTTTCTTACTTCACAAACACGTCTAATAATAAATTTCAATCCACGGCTGTTTGTGGGATACTGCTGTGCGGAATTGGCTACCATGTTTTGCCCACAAATAAACAGTCAATTCACTTTACAGTATATTCTGTGAAGCGTTTTGAGATGTTGATAAGATGTAAAAAGCGCTACATCAAATGCAAGGATTATTATTATTATTATTACATTCGAAAACCTTTTATGAAGAGAACACACCAAGTATTTGCTCATTTTCTTTTTAAAAAAAACCTTAAGTTTAGTTGAGAAAAACTTTTTTGACAAACGCGTATTGGGACTGGGTCAAAAACACAGGGACAGACCGTGCGCGAGAAGCAGCAGCTAATTTCAATTCTTCCTTCCTGTCGAATTACCTAATCTCAGGCTGAGTGGCAGTTGGAAAATTGCAATTGGCCTCAGTGTCCCTGGGCTAGAAAAGGAAAACAATTAGATGGCGTCTGTAATTGATATTCAGGTAGCTTCGCTGAGAAACTGCAGGTGTGTCTTTGTCACAATTCCTTGAATCCCTTTGAATACTTTCCACATAAATTGTCGTTTGTGGTGAGTGTGAAAAATCCTCTGGGAATTTCTCCACTTTAGGACGCTTGGCAATCATCCAAGTTTCTCAGCTCCCAACGCCAAGATTCTTCACAGTCAATTTGTCCCGCTGAATCGCATTTCACTTCCACGCCTAATAACCACCTTTTATCAGCACTGCTGCTCAGATAATTTCAGATAGAACATTAATCAGACAACTGGTTTGCAACAAATCGTCAATAAGCATGGCAAGCACATGTATCATTATCCAGTCAGTGGGGCCTAGCAATGAAAGGAGAGGCAATTTTAAACAATTTGATCAAACGCAAATTAAATTTCATGTACTTTGAGGGAAAAATAGCCCAATAAAATATTCATTTGAAACAAGCGTTTCGAGGAAAAATTGTTTGAATTGGCCTGGGGTAGTTTGTGGGCCGGCGAGTGGCAAGTCCATTCAAACTTGCTTTAATTAGACTAATCATATTATTCAATTCATCCTGGATAAAACCTGAGCTTTTGTGAATAGTAGCGACCCCCTAATTAGGTTAAGCATTTTTTTCAACCAGAAAGGCACTAAGCACTGATCGGATTAATCTGAGTTGTGAAGAGTGAAGCTGGAGCTTTGATGGGATAACAGATTGTAATATTTCACATTTCACACACGTGCATTTCCAGTCATCTCGAAGTTTTGCTTGAAGAATTATCAATGTTCTGACATTTTATGTAGCGCTCAAAACTTAGAAGCATCTTAAAAGTATTATTATTGTATCATTATTGTAATAAATCCTCCAAAAAAAATCAAAAATTGGTCATTCCATTCTGCAAATGTTTGTGGGCCACTGCTGTGTGCAATTGGCTGCCACGTTTCGCCCACAAATATACAGTCAATTCACTTTGCACTATTCTGTGAAGCACTTTGCGATGTCTAGAAGACGTGAAAAGCGCTATATCAAATGCAAGGATTATTATTATTATTACCACTATCAAATGTAATGACTGCATTTGGATACAGCTATTTTACGCACAGCAAGTACCTGCAGCCATGAAATGAATGATCAATTTAATTGAAGGATTGTTGGCCAGGTTACGTGAAGAAAATCCCTTCTCTCCTTTTTTTTAACAATAGTGTATCATGAAACCTTTAACGTTCATTTTGGTTTAAGGTCTCATCTTATTTGCAGCATATTCCAAGTAGCCATCCTACACTGCGTGCTCACAAATCTTGCCATGGACTTCATATACCAAACCCAAACTAGGACAGCAACCACACGTACACTTAGGCCTCGCTTAACTTCGCAGCTGTGTTCGAGAAAATAACGACTTTAATCAAAACAACATTAAGCGAACCACACAAGAATACCGGACGTTCAGCGTCTATGTACGCCCACGTTCCCCAAAGTACTTCTTTTCCTCCCTCGCAAACGACATAATAGCGTACATTGTGACGTTAAATGAATATATGTTCCACCTATGTATCAGCAATGTAATAACGAAACAACATTGACCAAAGCAACGTCAAGCGAGGTCTACCTGTATTGGGAGGTCACCACAGACAAACAACATTGTACTAAATTTGCTGGAGACTTTGAGTAAGTTTGCAAGGGGCATGAGACGCCCTTGTTGACAGCAACACTACAAATCCCACCCATCGATCGACTGAATATCTTAATACCTATCTTACTTATTTGAAGGGATGCAGTGGTCTGGGTTCCTCGGCAGGCGTGCTCTACGGGCAGGATACAATTTACACACAGCACCCTTCAGGGGACATCCAGTGCATTCGATTCTTTAAGTGGAATCACCCGCACACTGAAGGTGATCGCGTTGAGGTTTTTCCAAGTCAAGCAAACGAGAAGCATGAACACAGTAGTGGAACGTGACTAACATGCGGAAGCTGGAAAGGGAGCCTGCTCTGTGCAGCCCTGGGCTGGAACGCTGCTCTCGGGCTGAAACAGTCCTCCTGTCAACAGGCAGTGCAGTACTTGCAGACATGTAACACCTCACTGTCAGATCCAATTCCACAAGTGTCTGATCTCAGGGCACAATATAACCTATACTGGCTGCAGGTTTCAGGCTGTGAATCTGAGCTACTTCTCCCCAAGGGTCACCCAGCTGATCTACAGCTTGCACTAAATTCTATAAATAATGTCTTCGTAAAATGGTTACCAAACAAATGGAAGCCGTTCAGGCCAACGAGGTCCTTGCTTGCTGGTGTTCACTTCTCCACTGTAGCTCTCTGCACCAATCTCAGATTCTAGTCTAAAAGATCGCTAAAAATAAAAGCAAAATCACGCAAAGATAATGTTAAACAGCTACCATTGTTATACCATAGCTGAGTTAATTGATAGAATTGAATTGAGAGTAACAAGAGTTAGTGCGAGCCATTACTCTCTAGCCCAGGGTCCGCTGCCTCCACTCAACTGACTCCAGCCTCCATTCCACCATCACTGGCTGCACTTTCAGTCACTAAGCCTCCGAAACTCGTGGAGTCCTGTAGCTCAGTGGTTAGAGCCCTCGCCTTACAAGCATGAGACCTGTGTTTGAATCCAGGCAGGTTATGGCAAAACCTTGGGCAAGTTTTCTTACTCTACACACACACACCTAATAATAATCCCTAAAAAAAAACGATATAAATTGGTCACTTTCAATCCACGATTGTTTGTGGGACGCTGCTGTGTGCAATTGGCTGCCGCATTTCGCCTATAAATATACAGTCAATTCACTTTACAGTATATTCTGTGAAGCGCTTTGAGACATCTGTCTAGAAGACGTGAAAAGTGCTATATCAAATGCAAAGGTTATTATTATAGTTATAACACTCTTCCTCTTTCCTTCCGCCTTGCCCTCTTCTTCCCCACCTTCAGATCGCGTTTGAAGGCCTTCCTGTTCGACCATGCCTACCACTACTTCCCTCAGGGCTTGACATTGTGCTCCACCACAATCAAGCGCCTTGGATCGCTCCTCTGCGTGAGCCGCGCTTCATAAATGCAAGTTGCTGTTGTTGTTTAATCAGCTCAGTGCCATGAAGGAAAGAAACTTTGCAAATCCCTCTACAGCCACATCTGGCCATACTGTATTAATATGACCCCCTTCCCCCTCCCCCCCCACCCTCCATGTAGTTAGATGAGCTCCTGTAACTCAGTGGTTAGAGCCTTACAAGCGTGAAACCTGTGTTCAAATCCAGGAAAATCAAGGCCCCAAAACCCTGGGCAAGTTTTCTAACTCCACACATCGAATAATAATCCCCCCCAAAACCCACATTAATAAAAATTGGTCATTTCAATCCAAGACTGTTTGTGGGGACACTGCTGTGCGTAATTGGCTGCCGCGTTTCGCCCACAAATATACAGTCAATGTACTTTACAGTATACTCTGTGAAGCGCTTTGAGGCGTTGATAAGATGTAAAAAGCACTATATCAAATGCAAGGATTATTATTATTATTATTATCTAGTCATGCTGACTGCTGCTGAAGTGCATTAAAGCACGCACAAAGATTCCCAGGAAATCCCAACAGATACCAGAAGCACTGCTAACGCAGTGGGCAAATGGACACCCACTAAGAAAATTGCTCAGTGGTTCTCAAACACAGTAATCATAAACGTCAACTAATAAATCTCCCCCAAAGTGAGAGAGGTTGAGTTAGCACTGCCGCATTATTGCCTAGCTTGGTCCCTTTCAGCTGAAGGATGCATTGAGCACTGGGTGGAATGGGGTACTTGAGTGATATGAGGAATATTAAACCTAGCATCATTCAAATATTTTAATTTAGAAGTCAATTGACATTTTGTTTCAGCTAACTGTTTGCAGGTGACGGATGCTTGAAATGGTAGTTTTGAGGATATTATGCAATTGGTTTAGTCTCACATCATGGATTTTTCAATGTAGCCTCTCTCATAATCCAATTTGAAAAGGTTTATTATCCCCAGATAGGTACAGTAGTCATTCCTCTTAATTCCTCTTAGAGTGTTGGGTCTGCAAATGGCGATGTGCCCAGTGCTTTCGGAAGACTTCTGTCTATCATTCACTTGCCATTGCCCAGTTGAAAGGCCAGAGGGATATTCAAACGCTTTGATTGTCGCAGTTTTCATGGACAAACCAATTTTTAGGAGAGTAAAGGTGCAGAAATTTCCATTACATTCGTCAGAACTTAAAGTCTACGTTAACCCGTGCATTTTGATATAGCGCTTTTCACGTCTTCTAGACGTCTCAAAGCGCTTCACAGAATGCAAAGTGAATTGGCTATATATGTATGTGGGAGAAACAAAGCAGCCAATTGCGCACAGCAGTGTCTCAAAACAGTCATGGAATGAAATTACCAATTTTATTATTATTTTTTTTATAGGGATTATTATTAGGCGTGTGGAGTAAGGAAACTTTGCCCTGTTTTGCCTGGATTCGAACATAGGTCTCACACTTGTAAAGTGAGTGCTCTAACCACTGAGCTACAGGACTCCACAATACATTATGCATCAAAATAAACACAACCACTCTGAGTAAGGATCAATGGAATGAGGAAAGGCGTGGAAGACACCCATTGCCAGAGCAGTGAGCTCATCTGGCAAGCTTAGTTACTCACACCTTCTCACCAACACTAGTACTGCCAACAGCTCAGGTGGCTGTGAGAGCTCCAGTTTATAGGCCAAGATTATCTTCCTTGAAGTGTGATGAGATGTCAAAAACTTGGCCAACGGGCACTTAGATGTACTACAAAGCAGCAAGCTGGGAACCTATTTGTAGAAGTGTGGAATGGTAGGCAATTGCAAAAGGCTTCAGAATCTTTCGGCCACTTTCACAAAGGCAGAAATGCTGAACGAATGCGATGATCTTGTGTCATGGTTGAGGTAAGTCATAGACTCACACTTCGACAGACGGACGAGAAATGACTAAGAGCCAAGGTTAACAGCAGCTTGTGACTCAGTCTATAAAAGCTCCCAATTGAACAGTCGGAATTGCAGGAAGAAAACAGACATTGTGACAATGCTGTGTGTAGGAAGATACACACAGGACTACGTACAAAAATAGTATGTTGGCCTGGCTCAGTGGCACCATTCTCGCTTCTGAGGATAAAGGTTGCGTGTTTGAGACCATTTTGGAACTTGGGATCACATAGTATTAGCTAACAATCCAATGTAGGGCTTGGAATGTTGTCCTTTAATAATAATAATAATCCTCGTGTTTGATATAGCGCTTTTCACGTCATCTAAATGTCTCAAAACACTTCGCCAAATATACTGTAAAGTGATTTGCCTATATATTTTGTGAGTGAAACGTGGCAGCCAATTGCGCACAATGGTGTCTCACAAAGTCGTGGATCGAGCAAACAAATCACTATTTTTTTTAAAAAAGGATTATTACCCCCAGAAAAGCGATCCACCAGTTGACTAACAACTGGGTTCCTACTTATTGCTAGGTAAACAGAGGTGCGTGGAGTAACAAAACTTGCCTCACGTTTCGCTCTGCCCAGGAATCGAACCCAGATCCTCTCACTTGCGAGGCGAGTGCTTTAACCACTAATGTACAGGAGTTTGCAACATTGAAATATTCTCAGTCATTTCCTTCCAATAATTCAGCCTTGACTGAATTTAGCCCTGTAACGTTTTGAAGAAGCCTAAAATGAAGATTAATTTATTCTACACCACTTCTAAATACATTCCGAAGCACGAATAGGAGGCCTAATGTCTGGAACAGTGTAATTTCCTGAACTATCTCACAGATTCGGGGAACTTGACAGAAGGACAAAATTGTACACTATCTTGTGTGTGTACAAACCATGAATCCCTGGCTCCGTCCTGAAATAGAGATAGGATTCAATAAACTGAAATGAATTTCAGCCACATTACATTTGCACAGAAGGAATATTACACAGCAGTGCACACAAAGCAAACAGCTACCCCTCAGCTCAGATATGGATTTCCAAGCACCCTGCAGTGGAATGATTAAAGGAGAAATGTGTGGAGGCAACTGGTCTTTGCGTCATCAACCTGCCAGCGATAGCAACCGCACATCATTTCTGCATGGTTTCCTGTAGGATTTACAGAGCGCAGGAAATTTTCACTGGCTGAATCCACAGTGGGCAGTAAAAAATTATTCATCGCTTTGGATTCAATATCTCTAAGTGGGGAGGGAAGTGGGGTAGAAAGAGAGAACCACTAAATGTAACCAGAATTCATTATTCCATTGTTTTTAGGCCTGAGGCAAGGAAACAGAAAAGCAATACTGAAATGCTCAGAGGGGTTGATTTCACAAACAGAAAATGAACTGGCTGTTTGTCAACGAAAAACAGCCAGAATAGGAAGAAAATTCTATTGAAGTCGTCTCGTGACATCTGGTGGGGATAGGTGGCATCTTCCAGTGTGGCTGCTCGCTCCTGCACCCCACCACCACCACCAACAACAACAACAACTTACATTTGCATTCCACCTGCCACGTCAGGAGGACATCACAGCCACATGAAGTGGAAGCAATAAAGACAGTTCCTGGATCTCCAGGCCACTGGACAATTCTCATCTTTTACCCAATCCTTTCGCTGATTATCCCACAGATTAACGAGTGGGAATATAATCAATAAGGGACAATAAAGTGGAGCTCCTGTAGCTCAGAGGTTAGAGCACTACAAGTGTGAGATTTGTGTTCGAATCCAGGCAGATCAGGGCGAATCCTTGGGCAAGTTTCCTTACTCCACACACACATCTAATAATAATCCCTCAAAAAAAGCCAATAATAAAATTGGTCATTTCAATCCACGACTATTTGTGGGACACTGTTGTGTACAACTGGCTGCCATGTCGCACCCAAAAATATAGTCAATTAACTTTACAGTATATTCTGTGAAGCGCTTTGGGGCGTCGATAAGATGTGAAAAGCGCTATATCAAATGCAAGGATTATTATTATTAAAGGGGAATCTTCCATTAACATTATAATCAGTCACCAACTCATCTCTTAATCTTTTAATAAATTGGTCATTTCAATCCATGACTGTTAATGGGACACTGCTGTTCGCAATTGGCTGCCACATTTTGCCCACCAATATACACCTAATTCACTTTACAGTATATTCTGTGAAGAGCTTTGAGATGTGGGCGATTCCACAGTAATGGAGTACATTGAGCAAGTCAAAATCTGCATGCCATTTTCTGAGAAAGGGTGGATTATTTCTTTTTCAAAGCATGAAAATCATAGATAACATACTCTCAAGAGATAGAAAAGATAACTTTGCCTTAAAATAGGCTTTATTTTTAAAATGACAATAAATTAAAGATCATGTCCACCCTATCTAGAGACCTCTAAAACGTGACACGGCAAACAAGGCTGCTTTTGAAACCAATTTCAGATCATATTTTTAACTCTCACTATCATTAAATACAACTAAATCCATAAATCAATAGTTAAGACAGAAAACTGATACGTTTTTGTGTCACTCAAGAGCTTGATTATATTTATTTTTTCCGGTTAAAAAAACGCTACACGCTCGTAACCCCATCTGTCCAAAAAGTTACGCTTGTGGAAGTCAAGATTTCAGATTAAATTTTTTTTTAAAAAAATTCTATTTTGCTCTCAATTAATAATGTAATGAAGTTACTACCTCGTGGTTACATTTATTTTGGTAAGGTTGAAGATCGCTTACCTCTGCGACATTTTGAAAATTCACACGTGACATTCTGACCTCCAATGGCTACGTTCGTAATTACCATGGAAACCCTGCTAGGAACTCCCAGAATGACGTTTTTAAGAAACAAAAACGGTCGCACAGCCTCGTGTTCGGTAACCCAGAAGTAGCAAATTTAGTGTTAACGGTCGGGATTGCTGCTACACATGGTTTAGGTGAGTGAGTTACCTGAGTGTCTGCGGTGTTAAGTGCATTGCCACAGTTACGAGCAAGATCTATTCAGTTAAATTGTGATTAAATTGGGCGGAAGATTTGTTTCCTGCAGCTGGATTATCAAATAAAATACGTTTTTATATTATTTCTACTGATTTTGATTGAGATTTTTTGAACGACTACAGGGATATATTTCTAGGGATCTCCACTGGGACAAACACTGGTAGATTAGAACTAATCAGCTGTTTTGCAGCGTATAATGCATGGGGTATGAGCATTTTGAAGTGTAAAAATAATTCTGTTAAAAAAGTTATCTATTTCTTACAAGATACATACAGTATGGTCTCTAGGGAACTTATGTACAAAAAATGAGTGTTCTGCAATCAATTTGATTTTCTGACCTCTATGTCACACTTGTATACCCCATTACCATGGAATCGCCCATGTCTAGAAAACATGAAAAGCACTATACCAAATGCCAGGATTATTTATTATTACGTTGGTAGCTCTTTCAAAGAGCCAGCACCGGCACGATGGGCCGAATAGCCTCCTTCTGTGCTGTAAGTTTATATGATTTAACGTTGGGCGTAATTTGGGGCTTCACAGCTTAGCAGGGCAACAGTGATCATCAGTGGAAACGTGGCACATAATTCGATATTCTAATGTTAGTGAAACATTCTCCAAGACTGCCATGATAAATCCTCAGGTAAACTGACTCTCTACTAACTGGGAAGAGAAAAATGCCAGCATTTGTTCACAGTATAAAAACAGTGAAAGTGAAATAAGGCCACCAATTGCTTTACAGTTCACGACAGTTCACACAATGCTGCCAATCATTTACATCACTGGGTGTTTAGATCGGATTGGTGGTGAAGAAAAAAATGTAAATTAAAGAGCTTTTGCCTGTGCTCCAGCAAACCTCTACACAGGCCCAGTATTAGGCTTAATATCCTCAGTTCTGCTGAGCAGAGATTTAAATTGGCAGTCATCTATCATACCCCTTATAAACACCTGGACTGTTATTAACTGAGACAATTTTCCACACTTGTAACTGGGAAGATGAGACTAGATGGGGCGATTATTTTCACAACACGTGATTTGTTATCTGTAGCAAAGAACTTCTTCAGTCCTTTTTATTCAATGCATGTGACAGTTCGGTCTATAACGCACTCTGCTGATCTATTTACTGTATAATGGAATCAAAGTGTATGGTCATTAATGGGAGCATTTGTGTTTCAAGGGTAAACCAGCAGTGTTACAAATTATTCTTTATCCTTACCATTCACATGCTTTCAATTCCCGGCAGGTCAGGGCGAAACCTTGAGCAAGTTTCCTTACTCCACATGCCTAATAATAATAATCCCTCAAAAATTTTTTAATCTACAAGGTTTGTCGGCCGCTGTTGTGCGCAATTGGTTACCACATTTCACCCACAAATATACACTTTATAGTATAGTCTGTGAGGCGCTTTGAGACGGCTAGAAGATGTGAAAAGCGCTATATCAAATGCAAGGATTATTATTGAACAAGTTGCCCAAAAAGTGAGACTAGGGCAGAGAGGAAGAGAGTTGGAGGGTGGTGGGGGGAAGGTGGGTGTGGGGGGAGGGGGGAGATGGGTGGAAGAGAGCGGGGATAAAGAAGAGGAAGAGAGAAAAAACATTTGTCTTTGTTAGATGATATCCACGTCACAACCCAGGAGCCATTAGAAACCTAGGCTCTGCCTGCAGTACGTTGCAGAACTACAAGTGGATGCAAATGTATCTCCCTTTGTCTCAGACAACACACTCAGTGATATCAGTGTTACCATATCTCTAGACTGCGTCGGAGGGTAGGGGGTGGGGGGGGGGCATCGGGGGGTGGGCAGGAAGGCAGGCGTTGTTCCATGTCACTTGTCATGGGTGGATTGGTAGAGAAATCGTCTTGATGTCTATTAGCTCCAAACACTGCAACGCCTTGCACATCTCGACTGTTAAATGTGTGAAACGACACTCAAATACCACTCTGTCGACTGTGAAATTACCAATGCACCATAGAACACAATAAATTGCTTGCAGGAACTTTCCCCCCCCAATGGACCACAGCCCAGTTGGCTAAGCCGCTATGCCGACTGGAGTTGAATTATATACAACACAATGTGTGTAGTGCCTTTCGCGTCGGGAAAATGTCCCAAGTTGCTGGACAGTCAGTGTTTCAGACCCGAGCTGGGGGTTGGGATCGGGGAGGGTGGCGGGCAGAGAGGGAAGGACGGTGATCGAAACATGGTCGAAGAATAGGTTCTTGAGATGGGTCTTGAAGGAGGCAGGGAGGGAGCGAGGTGGATGAACTGCGGGATGATGTTCCAGATGATGAGGGCAGAGTGGCAAAAGGCTCAGTATATTCTGTGAAGCACTTTGAGACGTCTAGAAGACGTGAAAAGCACTATATGAAATGCAAGGATTATTATGATGATTATTATTATTATTATTTCCAGTTTTTTGTGCACGTTTCCCACAAAACTAATGGCTATTTTGGAGAGTGTCTGGAAAGCCTGTGCAACAGTAGCCTAAGAAAGAGTCAGAACAGGAAAAGAAATACTGAAAGCGAGGAGTGGGAGAAACTTTTCCAAAATGGACTAGCTTCAATTTATTTAACATTGTGTATGCTACAAAAGCAACCTCTGATAAACTGAATGGTCCTGACCATTTCTAAAGTAGTATCTTTCTTTATAAAGCAGTGCGCTTGATAAGATACTGTAAGCTTTCCCTCCATCACAGCAAATCCTGTGGACAACAAACACAAAATCCTTTCATTGTATCACATTTAATACAGCTGGAAGCGTTGATGAAAATTCACTCTAATTTTAGTCACTTGCCCCGTTCAAAGTGTCCCCAGCAACACAGTACATCCACATACTGATTCAATGCCTTGGCCTGTTAGTGTGTCAGAGCTGTTCCATGTCTGATATCATTCATTCAGGTCAGCGCCTCGATATCATAAATCAATCACATTACAGCTATATCTGAAAGCCAGAGTATTTCTTTATCAATCTCACTTTCTGCATAAACTCAAACCGCAGACTTGTATCTTTTTAAGAAGCTATTTAGTACACAAATGCTATCAGATGTTTCTCCGAGATTTCTTCACCTTTCTGACACCGATCGATGCCAAGTGGTTTAAGTCAGTGAAGATAGTTGGCTACCTTGACAGATTTCTCCGTTGATTCCATTTTAAAACATACCATTTGCAGGCTTGTGAGATGGGCAAATATATACTGGGGGCACATAGAAAATAATAATAATAATAATAATCCTTGCATTTGATACAGCGCTTTTCACATTTTATCGACGGTCTCAAAGCGCTTCACAGAATATAATGTAAAGTGAATTGACTGTAAATTTGTGGGCGAAACGCGCAGCTCTGTCCACACAAACAGTCATGGATTGAAATGATAAATTTTTATTATTGTTGTTTTTTTTACATGGATTATTATTAGATGTGTGGAGTAAGGAAATTGCCCAAGGTTTCACCCTGATCTGCTTGGATTTGAACACAGGTCTCACACTTGTAAGGCGAGTGCTCTAACCACTGAGCTACAATGATCTCAACCTAAGACATGCAATTAATATTGGGTTACTAAATATTAGAATGCAATGTTGTCCAGTTAAATAATAATATAATAATAATCCTTGCATTTGATATAGCGCTTTTCACAAATTATCGACATCTCAAAGCGCTTCACAGAATATACTGTAAAGTGACTTGATTATATATTTGTGGGTGAAAATACATAGTTACTTTTAAAATGAAACTGCTTTCCACATTCAGTCTATGTAGTACCAACTTTAAGCCTGACAAAATTCCTGGCGGTTTCAAGGCGAGAAAGAACATAAACAGGATGATTACAATATAAATCAGTTGCTTGGAACGGCTGGCAAGTCAGCCCAGTTGTACCATTGCGCTGTGAGCTATGTACGGAAATGGTAGGCTGCAACTGATTATGAACCAAAGGCAAAATACTGCAGATGTTGGAAATCTGAAATAAAAACTGAAGTCGCTGATCCTTACACTCATGTTCGAATCCACTCACTCCCTGGCATCTCCCTCCCTCCCTTTCTCTTCGACCTCCTCACTCCCCAATCCACCACCTGGTGCCTCCACTTGACTGGCACTGGCCTCCTGCTCGTCCCCACACACTCTTATTAAGCACTCTGAGACACAACCTGGCATGGAGGGCACTATCTAAGTGCAAGTTATTGTTATTGTTGTTGTTGCAGAACACTCATCAGATCAGGCTGGAGAGTCCTTACATTCAAATCCCTGACCTGCTGACTGTTCCCAGTGACCTTTGGTCATCAGACTGGAAAAATGAACTCACTTTCCTCTCTCCATAGATCCACTGAGTGTTCCCAGCGACTTCTGTTAGAAACCATTGGCTTTCCAGAAACTATATATACAGTTTTTATCCGCAGTCATTTAAAAACACTGTTTATCATTCTGTAGCTCAGTGGTTAGAGCACTTGCCTTACAAGCACGAGAGCTGTGTTTGAATCCAGGCAGATCATGGCGAAACCTTGGGCAAGTTTCCTTACTCCACATGTAACCACACTACAGAAAGGATGTGAAGGCGTTGGAAAGGGTACAACGAAGATTTACTAGGATGGTGCCAGGATTGAGGGACTTCAGCTATGAGGAGAGGCTAGATAGGCTAGGGTTATTCTCTCTGGAGCAGAGAAGATTGAGGGGAAACCTAATAGAGGTTTATAAGATCATGAGGGGTTTCGACAGGGCAAATAGAGAAAAACTATTTCCACTCGTGGGTGAATCTGTGACTCGTGGTCACAGATTTAAAATAGTTTCAAGGCGCAGTAGAGGGGAGCTGAGGAGAATTTTTTTCACTCAGCGAGTTGTTCGAATCTGGAATGTATTGCCTGAAAAGGTGGTGGAGGCTGATTCGATAACAACTTTTAAAAGGGAATTAGATCTTTATTTAGGGAGAACAGGTCTATTAGGCTATGGGGAGCGGGCAGGGCAGTGGGATTGAATCGCTCTTTTCAAAGAGCCGGCACAGACTAGATGGGCCGAATGGCCTCCTTTTGTGCCGTAAAATTCTATGATTCTATGATTCTATGTCTAATAATAATCCGTAATTTTTTTTAAAAAAATTGGTCATTTCAATCCATGACTGTTTCGCGGGGACACAGCTGTGCGCAATTGACTGCCGCGTTTCGCCCACAAATATAAAGTCAATTCGCTTTACAGTATATTCTGTATACTTTGAGACGTCTATAAGGTGTGAAAAGCGCTATAGCAAATACAAGGATTATTATCATTATTTTTATTTCAGGACAATTAAAACCAATGGTTCGTTTGCTTACCTTTTGGGTTTGACAGTGAAATCAACCGACACTTTTCATTAAGTTGTGAAAATGACAATTAAAAGGTATCGATACTAAGGCCCTCACGCAGCCTCTGGCTAGCATCAGGTAATGAAAAATTGGTAACAGAACACAGTAGTCCTCTGCAATGCTGCATTTGGGAATAATACCAGGGTTATATTGATGTGTTCCTCTTTCTGATTATTTCTGAGAGACTGTTATACCATTATAGGGAGTGGCATTTGCTATCAGGGATTTATTTATATCCGAGACAGTGTTAGACCTAACGACTAGGATCCCAGTCTATTTTCAAGACTATTTTACAGCTGCATTTGATGCAGATATAGTGTTCAATGCTTCATACACTGAGGAAAGCAAAGCACCTCTGACGGTTTCATAAGATGATTTTGCCAATGGCTGGACAGCAGTTCAAACTGTCAAATGCAAACAAATAGTGTGAATCAAAAAACTCTTTTTTGTGAATTATCAAATCAGTTCACCCATGGGACGCAGATCATTCTTCATCCAACCTGCACTTGTAATGATGAAGTGTTAACAGTATTTGCTGAACAAACACGGCCACTGTATACAGAATACACTGTAAAGTGAATTAACTGTATACTTGTGGGCGAAACGCAGCAGCCAATTGCACACAGTAGCGTCCCCACAAACAGTCATGGATTGAAATGACCAATTTTATTATTGTGTTTTTTTTGGGAGGGATTATTATTGGGGTAGAGGTAGAAGCAGGGGGTTGAAGGCGCTGACATTGGTGGCAATGGTAGAAAGATCTGCAGAAGAGACAAAAACAGTGACATTATCATTTTTGTATTTGTCGAGGGGAGGGTGCAAAAGGATAAAGCTCAGGCCTTTCAGATCATTAAGAGCCAGGTAGGCCAGAAGGAACGCTGGAAACCTGGCAAAGCCATGTGGGGAAAGCAGCAGGCTTAAAAGGGTGGGTGGCTCGATGGAAAGAGAAGGAAGAGAGGAAGCATAGCATTGACTTCCATCCAGGAATCAATAGGAATATTCTGGATGGTATTCAGAAACCCCAAATGATTTTAAAATCTGGTAAGTGGCTAGTTTTGCTGTGTTCAAAGCTAAAAATTATCTCCTCTTAATATGGTGGGTATTAAATCTCATGGGCGGTTCTTATCTGTGGAACCCACAATAAATTAAGATTGCAAGAGAGGTACCTCCAGTTACAGACAGCATCCCATGTGAGTGCAGTATTCTCCAAATAGTTAATTTGATGCAACATATTAGACATCGGTTTGATATACAAAACGAAATGTACAACACTAATAATGAATGAGAATGTTTTACAACTGCAGCGACAGGACAGTTTAGAGCAGGTTTTGAAAACAAAATTAGTGAATGACATTTATACAGTCAAAAGCTGTGTAGATAATGAATAAAAACGCATTGAACCGGTCCAATTTAATGAATAATTAATAGAGCAGCATTAATAAAGGTGGGGATGGAACTATCAATCTGTTATTTAAGTGTGCTCTGTGTGTACAGATTGCAAAACTATATACTTAAGTGAAAATAATCTTATTTAGTGGAAAGAGATACTTCAGATATGGAGTGGTGGTGGGGCCATTTATTGTGATGTGATTTTTTTTAGGGAAAACATGAAGTGCTTTCAGATGATTCAACGTGATAAAGTGCTCTAAAAATCTAGCTACATTTTCTCTATTTCATTCCCTATCTCTAACTCTCTCTTTCTTCATTCAGGCACAGGCCAAACCATTCCTTGACTGCATTTGTCTCTGGAATTCGTTTTTATCAATGCAAAACCTTTTTCTTATGAATACCTCTGATTAATGTTGAAAATAAAATGTTTTATTGAAACAGAAACCTACCGTAATTAAAGATATTGGCCATAGTGCTTACAGCCCTGTCTCTTGATGGGAACTCATCATCTACAAAGTATTGATGTTCCTGTGGCAACATGCATTGATTCTGGATTACAGCCATTTACTTGAATTATTCCACACATTAACCAACTCGCTATAGCAAGACAGATGTCTGGCACAAAGGCACACGGGATAAAATAATTTGTGGAAATGGACCATTTTCAACCTATGCAAGGCTCCCTAATACATTTCCAAGTCAAGTTTTAAACAGATATCTATACTGCGTCAACAACAATCCACACTTATAATCACATTTCATATCGAACAGCTCAAAGTGCTGAATGATTATAATAGGAAAACATATGCCCTCCAGGCTTGCTCATGGTGCATGTCCATTAGCCTGTTGACATCTACTACACTTATGCCTTTCAATGTTTACCAATGCCCTGGTCTTCTATCAAGTCTCTCCTCACAGGTCTGAACCTTAGAATCATCTACTCTGTTCCTCTCAGACCTTCTCCAATATCCTTTAAAAGTCACGAGTGTTAAAAACAGCATGTAGTACTCCAAATGTGGTCTGACAAATGATCGATACAAAGCTAGACCTGACTCCTTCCAACGCTCTTAACAGCAACTTGCATTTGTGTAGCACAGCTCAAGCGGGACAGCGTCTCAAAGCGCTGAACGGTAGCACAGTTTGACTTTCTTCCAATACTCCTTCATCCCTGATGAATGCCATTGTGGTGGGTTTGAATCGTATGCTGTACAGTGTATGCACACACAGGCTTATACATGCTGAGTGGGGAAACGGATCGAAGGCTACACTCTTAAATCAGAGAAATTATTGATTTCAGTTAATTTGATATTGTCGAGCGTATCAAGCATGGACCTGAATAAAGAGCACCAGCCTGAGTTGATCAACATGCATTAAACCATTAATATAGTCGCCCACATAACTGGCCTGGATGTGTCCGGATCACAAAACCACAATAATAAAAAGTTGGTCATTTCAATCCACGACTGTTTGTGGGGACACTGCTGAGCGCAATTGGCTGCCACGTTTTGCACACAAATATACAGTCGAATCACTTTAGAGTATATTCTGTGAAGCGCTTTGAGATGTTTAGAATATGTGAAAAGCGATCTATCAAATTCAAGGATTATTATGATCACTATTGAAGCTTCCCACCCCCTCCTCACCACACAAGAAGGAAGCAAAGGAAGTAACTCAAGTTTGTTTCCTTCAGACAAGGAATGTTTTCTTCAAAACAACATGCGCTCATAATTGTAAGCATCAGGAATAATTCATTGAAAAATCTCAGTGGGCATGTTTGCTGCTCTCAATGAGAGATCAGCACTGCTAATGAGCAACGCTTGACGGGTGTGCGTACAGCTGTTTCTTCATCACCCACCACGTTATTCCACACAGTATCTCACGTGCCTCCACTCACTCTCCCCAGGCTTCTGTTGTTGGGTGTGTTTCCATAGGAGCTGACTGCTCTCCAGTTGGGAGTCCCGTAGCTCAGTGGTTAGAGCATTCACCTTGCACGCGAGAGACCTGGGTTCGATTCCAGGTCACGGGCGAAACCTTGGCAACTTTCCTTACTCCACACACACGTGCGCACCTGATAAAAATCCCTCACAAAAAATATTGGTCACTTCAATTCATGACTGTTTGTGTGGACACTGCTGTGCGCAATTGAGGGCTATGTTTGCCCACTTACATGCAGTCAATTCACTTTACAGTATATTCTGTGAAGCGCTTTGAGACGCAGTCTAGAAGACGTGAAAAGCGCTATATCAAATGCAAGTATTATTACTGTGATTATTATTATACCCTCAGCAAGCGACCATTATTGAGCCTTGGCAGTGATCGTCAGCATCACTTGACTGAAGAGGGCATTTCAGACGAATCAGTTCTCTCTTCACCAGTGGCTACGCATGTCGACAGCCAGTAGAGGGTGCTTTAGCTGTAGAGGGTCCAAGAGCAGAAAGCCTGACTGGTTTTCCAACCATAACCTTATCCTGCTCAGCACATGACAGGCTCATAGTGTGTGAGCTGCAACAGTATCCACCTTCGCAGCTGGCCCGCTCAATGTATTTTCCATGTAAAATACACAGTGACAGTTACTGGGCAAGTGATGGAGATCATTACCAAAAGCCGCTCAGTCACTTCCAGTGAAATGAAGCAGACCCTTTTGGAGTTGATTTGGAACAGTGGAGCTCAGTGCGGCTATATCAAATGCAAGGATTATTATGATTATTATCATAACCCATGGTGAGCCATTTATATTGAGAGGCTGTTCTCTACGTTAGGTACACACAATGCAAAAGTAGCTCTACAAACATATATATGAACCACTGGGAAACCAAAATTAATCCTTTGAGAAGCGAGCTCTGTGACAGGGTTTGTGATGAAACTCTCCCAGTGTATCTCGTCAGCTTCACCATGTTCGTGGAAGTCTTGTTCGTTAGTTGAAAGACAGTCAGGCTTTGATAGGAAAACTGCCCTTTACCCAGTGATCTTTCCATCTCTTCTGCTTTGAATATATTGAATATATTGAATACTATGTCTGCAAATGCAAATTGGAAATGACAAGTACTGCCACGGCACATTGTTAGTCTACGGTAAGATCCTTTCAGAAATGAGCTATCTTTAGGCCTCTTTAAGACAGGATTTTTTTTAAAAAAAGAAAGTTGGCATAAAATTTTATGCAAGTTGAGATCTGTACAGATGAATCCAATTTAACTCAATGTTGGTTAGTTGATACCCAGTGGGAATAAGGAGATGTCATTATATCTTGTGAGCTGGAGATTAGTCTGTGCGCACTATTGATGTCTTCAGAAATGACACTATGAGAATAAAGATGAGAATAAAGCACAGAATAAATGATCTGATGCTATACTCTCTTCACTGAAGAAACCAAATCCATACAAGAATGCGGTTACGACCAGCTCTTTATAGCTGAAGTACAGCTCAGGGGGGAAAAAAAAGATTTGTCAATGAATGGAAGCAAAGTTAAAATAATCCAGATTTATAAGATTTACATTAGATAAGATGAGAAATCAAGTTTGACTGTTTGCACAATTGGCTGGTTTTGCCCACAAACTACAGTCAGCTCACTTTAAGAGTAGATTCTGTGCAGCGTTTTGAGACGTCTCAATGATTTGATAAAGTGCTACATCAAATGCAAGCATTAATGCATTTTGGCATCCATATCTCCGATGGGTTGCTGGCATAGTATTCGAGATAGGAATAATCCTTGCATTTGATGTAGCGCTTTTCACATCTTCTAGACTCTATTTTGCTGAGATATTTTTATAGAGTTAGGACAATAGGAACAGAAAGAGGTTGTTTAGTCCATCGAACCTGTTCCACCAACTCATTAGATCTTAGCAGATCTTTTAATACAATGCTCTGAGACGACTTCCGGCATGGAGGGCGCTATATAAATCAAAGTTATTGTTGTTGTTTGCTCTTTCTGCATATGCCTTAAATCCATCCCCTTATATCTCTTTTTTTGCAAAATGTTTGAAAATGATATCCCTTTTTAAAAGAAAGTCATGGTTCCATGGATTTTCCGTAAATTATGTGTGCCAACGTATAAAACGATGACTAACAAAATCTTTGAAATTTCAAAGCTTCAATAAATACCAAACCTTTGAGCAAACTCCGCCCCCCCCCCCTCCCCCCACCCCTCGCACAGTCAGGATAAATGTCAGGTGAAATTTGAAAGCTTTTGATGACTGGGAGATGGGAAGCGAGGAGAGACCGAGAGAAAATCCAACCTTTCGACTTCCTTAATTCTAATAAAATTATGGAATGGAAGCGGAGAGAAATGTGGCTGGTCATATGAGCAAATTTGGAAGCCAGTGAAAAGTACACCTCCTTAATGGGAGCACCTCTGTGAAAAGTCCCTTCCATCTTCTGTCAACAGCTATACAAGGCAGCAGAAGAAGAGACTCCCAGATGTGCATATGCCCATTCTGATCAACGGTGAGTTCAAAGAGCCCAGATTTAAAGCCATTAGCCAGTCTCCAGCAGCAGCTTTACACTTGTTGAGAAACAGCACCAATGAGTTATTAGGACTGAAGGTTATGTAAAAACTCAATCAAACAATCACACCAGCTCTACTTCACTTGTTTATGTTCTCCCTATCCAGGGTCACAGCATTTGGTCAACGACATGTAAATTAAACCATTGTGTTTCTCTTTAAAAGTCCTGCCATCTCCTAATGGATTCATTGCAACTTTGCCAAATTGTTGTGTTTAAGAAGCAGCAACAACCACCCTCATTTAAACTGCCCCCAATAAATTTAACGGGTCTCCATTAAAATATACAGGGAATGAACCTGGCCCTCTCTATAATCGATTTTAATTCAATAAGGAGCAAAGGCAGCCATTCCAGATTTTCCTTGGCATAGACACCTTCCATTTAATGGTTTTCTAGATCCCAGTTTAAGCCATAATTTCTTTAGCATTGTTACAAAAAGCCAGTGGAATAGCTGCATTAATGAATCCCGTCTATTGACTACCAGAAGTCGTCTATATTATATAAGCATAATTAGAATCCCGTGTGGACATTCATATGCATATGGAGCTGGATGCGAGTTAGCGCTCAATTCACTTGGTTAAAACTACAAAGGCAAAGTTGCCAGAACCACATCATTGTTGACGTATGGATAGAATTATAAGATTCTTTCACAGGGCAAACTAATTAGTGGCGTTCAAAAAGACGCTGCGTTTAAATTGGTTGGCGAGCTCATTAAACGTTTCCCACTGGATGTGCTCCCGTTGACTGAGGCAAAATAATTATCCTGCTGTACACCGAGCTACAAAGTTGACATCTGAATAATACTGCGCAGAAATATTGAGAACAAATGGTGATAGAGAAACATATATTAGTTTGACAAAAATCAAGGCTAATAATGCACAGGGTTGTGTGTGCATGAGTGTCCAGTGTGTACTGGATGTGAACTAACCTATCCTTCTCTCATGTACAATATAAAACTTTGTTCAAACTTTGTTCAGCAAAGCGTGGGACAATTTAAAACACAATCCTTTACTTGAGCGTTTTAGTATTTCAAATGGGGGCGTTTCCAGGCAGGACAATGTCACCAATTGCCCACACGGTGGGGTGAGAGGAACCGAGAAGCAGAAAGCTTAGCGCCCAGTTAAATTGCGAGACAGAGATTTGGCAGTGGTTGCTAGAGTTTCAATTAGATTTCCCAAAATTGCCCAGATTCAAATTGAAATGGGATTAGTATAAAGATTATGCGACGGTGACAGCCCAGCACTGGAGAAAGCCAGAAAGGTTGGGTGGTGAGGGAGGGAGGGGAGAGATGTAGGATCGATTCCCCAACCTGCCCAGTCTTAGGCACACTGCTGAGAGCAGGCCTGTGATGGCAATGGTAAAAGAGGTTCCAAAATACCAGAGGATATCTTATTCACGGATTGCAAGTTGAGTGGGTAAGACCAGTTATATTAGATGGACATACAAGAGCAGCTGGTGTGTTACCCTCTTATTTCAACCTTGAACGATTTTTAAAATCAGCTCCTTAATGTCAATAAGTCTTACCACCACTCTCTCTCCATCGCTGGTGAATCTACCCCAGCAACACTTTAAAAAGCCAGAAAGACCACAGATCAGACCTAATGTTAGTCGGATTTGGGTCTCGTAATCCTGTTGCCGATCGCCCGACAACTGAGGGAGAACAGGACTGTTGGGATAACGGAGATCGATATCGAGATATAGGTTTGAAATCATCAGGAGCTCCCAGTGGAGTACCTGAAGATTCGCTGAAGATTAACTCATTGAGTATACTGGACAGGAATCCATGAAACTCATCAGAACTGCGATTGCTGGATTAGAATCATAATGGATAGCAGCTTCAGGACTGCAGCTGGTACCAATCCAGCCAAGGTGTCAGAATCTGTACCGACCACTAGGTTGCTTAAGATGGTCCGAAGATCAATACATAGAGAAGCCTGAATACGCAATCTTGAATAGAAATCAATTTCCTGAATTGACAGGAGACTCCTTGAAGTGAAGGAGAAAAGGCTGCCATTGGGGATAACAAAACACATTCAAAAGACCAAGGAAATCCACCTTGGGCATTTAGTCCTCAAATAGTCATTCTTCAGCTGAAGTTATGTTCTTCCCTCTCTGCCCCATCTTACCTTGAACATCAGATAGTCATCCTGCTGTTCTGCGTACATCGATGTCAGTCTGTACTGGTTCTCCATGGTCACATCGATCTGGTAACCCGTCAGGGTGTAGCAGACGGCACGGAACTCCTGAATCTTCTTGTGAAAGACCTCCTTCAGCCTCTGGTTCTTCAGCTCCGCACTGTCCACTTGTTTCCGCAGCTCTGAATATAAAACACGGCACATTAATTCAAGTCTTGTACATCTGGCTTGAACGAATTTCTGGTGCCTTCCAATGATTATCTACATTGATCTCGTACTTCTGTAACCTAGAGGTATATTGTAGGTAAGATATGTTAGAAAATGGTACTTTGCAATCGGTGTCAGTGATATCTGCAATTGTCACTTCAATTACTGTCAGTGTCACACACTCAGCGGGACAATGCTGCAATAGAATATTCACATTATTAATTTGATCTTAAATTCTCTACTGTACCAGAATTCTCAACTACAAATCATTGTCCATTCACTCAAGAGAAAAAGTTACCGCACAACTTTTACCAAAGCACATCAAAGGAATAAAACTCGTCCGGTAGTCAGCCCCTAAGACATTAAAAGTCTGTCCACGTCAATGGTATTTGAGCACGGAGGATAAGACCGCCACACAGATCACAGGTGGTTTGGAGCTGTGGATCAGGGATTCTAATTAAAATGGGGAACAATTGGAAGAATCTGTCGGCAACAGGGTTGTGGGCCAACTCAGGCAGCTGTGAAAGTATTTGCTTCATAATGCTTGCGTTTGATATAAGATCCATAAAATTTAAACGTTTAAAGTGCTTTACAGCTAATTTAATGATGCATCAATATGCCAGGACAGCTCCACTTTTCCCTATCTTGGCTCCCTCGCTTAGCTTCTCCAAACTAATTCCCTGACACCTAAACAACAACAATAAAATTACACTAGTATGATGCCTTTCACATCCCAAGGCGCTGGACAGATACTGTGTCAGACCCAAGCTGGGGACGGGGGACGACGACGGGGGACGGGGGGGAGGGAAGGGGGGGATGAGGAGTTGCCAATGAGACCATCGAAGAGGAGAGTCTTGAGGCAGGACTTGAAGGAGGCCTAGGGAAGGGACGAGGCGGAGTGACTGCAGGATGGAGTTCCAGAGGTTGGGGGCAGAGTGGCTAAAGGCTTGCCCGCCAATAGTGAGATGGATGGGTTGGGAGACGTGGAGCAGGCCAGAGTCTGCTGAGCGAAGGGGACAGGCAGGTTGGTAATGGGTTAGAAAGTCACAAATGTAGGGGTGACGTTGTGAAGGGCTTTAAATGTGAGCACCAGGATTGGTGATAATTTGAGGTATAATTTGAGCTGAATTAGCCTGGGGGAAAATAATGTGCACCTCTAGAAGATATTATTTATCTTTATAATTTAAATAGTTTATTATTATATATATTATATATCTTTGGAAGATCAGCAGTAGACCATCAGATGAACACATCAGCTAAGACCAGAGACCCTGGGAGCAAATCACTTGCCCACCCCCTCTGTTCAATGGGCTCCGGCCTGCTCCATGTCTCCCGCCCTACCATTGGTGGCCGTGCTTTCAGTCTCTCTGCCTCCACACTCTGGAACTCCATCCCACAGTCCCTTCGCCTCGCTTCCTCAAGTGCTCTGAGACGCTGTCCAGTATGGAGTAAATCCAAGTTATTGTGGTTGTTGTTCCCTTGTTTCCTTCAAGGCCGGACTCAACATCCTCCTTTTCGATCGTACCCTAAATTGCACTCCCTCCCCGCTGCCCCTCCCTCCCCCCTACCCTGCCCCTCCCCCATGCTCAGGTGCCAACCTGACTGTTCAGCGCCTTCCTCCTGACGTGAAAGTGCCTCTATAAATGTAATTTTATTGTTGTATGTATATCAACTAACACAAGTACAAGTATATATAAATATAAATGCACTTTCCTTGGTTGCTCTGCCCAGCTTTAAAAAAGTTACACAACACATATTCGCCTAGAAAATATTCACTTTACAGTACATTCTGTGAAGTGCCTTGAGGCGTCTCGAAGATGTGAAAAGCGCTATATCAAATGCAAGGATTATTATTATTATTAAGGAAGCAACACATGATTAATCTGCTTGCCAGAAGCACTGTTTCACTGGTTTACAATATCATGTCAGCAATGACGGGCAATCTGACAGCATTTTCCAAACTTGTCAACAAATCGAGAAACACTCAAATGTGACAGAAAATGCAGCCTTTCATGTTTGTATCAATCACGCCAGTTAAAGCAGCGAGATTTGGTGGATTTTTATAAAATATGAACAATTTCCCTCCTGGAAAATAGTTTTTCTTTGTAAAAAGAAAGGTGATCATCACAGCAAATCCCTGAGTGAGATTGTGATAACACCCAACACACTGAGCCTGCCTGCTGGAGGTGGGGGTGGGGGGGAAATGGCAGAATGAAGTGAGTGATTTAAAGTCCATCTTCTTTACTATCATGCAGCTGAGCAAGATTGATATGTTTTTCATGTGACTGATAGCTTGTACAATACCTGTGTCGATGATCTCCTAATGCTATGAGGCTGTGTATCTAATCCTCGCATTTGCAGTGTAGATTAGCAAACTAGAGGTCTTCTGCTTCAGACACATGCCTCAGAGGTCAATTTACAGAGGTATCTTATCATAGAATCATAGAATTTTTACAGCACAAAAGGGGGCATTCAGCCCATCGAGTCTGTGCCAGCTCTTTGCAAAGAGCTATTCAAAGTCAATCCCACTCCCTGGCTCTCTTTCTCTCCATCTCTCCGCAAACCCGTCCTCCCCAGATAACCATCCAGATTGGACATGAGATTGGAAAAGAGAAAGTAAACCAGATGTGACAGGACAAGAGGGGATAGGTGCAAAGCTGTGGTTAAGACCAAATGGTTCCACACAGAGGGTGATTACCAGATGATATGGCACAGGTCACCAGGAGAGGTTAGATGATGTAAAGGCACCTCATTTAAGAAACGGCTTATGCATTGGTGTCCTTTGAGGTTGTGATTACAGCAACAAAATTACATTTGTATAGAGCCTTTCACGTCTCAAGGCACTGGACATCAGTGTTTCAGAACCGAGCTGGGGTCGGGATCAGGGAGGGTGGAGGGGGTGAGGAGTTTGATCAAAGGCATGGTTGAAGAGTCTTCTTCAGCCAAACCTCTCTTCTGATCCACTCATGCTGAATTGAGCCCCCACATTCTTTCCAGCTATTTATGAAGGGCATTTGGAATTAAAAAACTACTTGTGTTACGTACACAGACACTTGCTGAAAGCACATTTATACCAAAGAACACTCAACTAATTGATCTTAAGTAGCTTATCTCAGTACAATAACACACAAGATGTGTTTCACATGCTAATCGATGCAGGTTGAGCTGGTTTAGTTACTGCAGATGAGACCACCTGATCAGGGCGACTGTCAAGCATGTAGAATTCGGTGCATTTGGTCGATAGTGCAAATTGGGTAATTGCAATTACATTAGAAATAATGAGTTCTGAAAGAAAGCATTACTCACCAGCGCACAGCAGTCATTCAATAGTTAATCAATCTGATGTCCAGACCGTATAAATTTTGAACACGTCTTATTATAGTAAATATTTTAGCCGTTATAATAGCTAATAGCTGCTCACTTGAAAAGAGACTTTTCATCTCGGCCCTGTGCTCAGTCGCATGTATTTCTTTCTGCCAGACAGCCCTGCTGCTGTCTCCAAATAGTATATTCCTTGCTACATTCCCATCCGTTTCAGAAGCTCGTCACTAATGTGAGTGAACCTGGCTATTTGTAAGCCCTTTTTGCTGTTGCATCTGTATCCAAGTGGGCCAATACGGCAGAGGTGAAAAAGTGCAGCATAACTGCAATAATACCCGACTGCTCAGACTTATAGAATTAAGAGAGGGGTCATTTTGGCAATGTGCAAAATTGGGGCTGGCGACAGCCTCGAGGTGGTAGAAGCACATGTTGCTAGGTTTAAGTATTTTTTTCTCGGAATGAATGGTTGACAGGCACGAAGGCTGTCTCTCTGCGCTGGCCTCCAGCGCTTTTTAAAACTTGGTCTCTTTTGCACGCAGACATTTGAATCTCTCCTGTCTGCTGCCGGATCTTTCGAAACTCACGCTATATGCCCACTGGGCATATCTGTTGAAATAAGGAAATGTTGTTTCTGAGCTACATGAATTGGGCACTTTACAAGAAATCAAAGCTTTACATCCAGTCGAGACGTGTGCAGGGCTTCCTGAGATGTTTTTATAAGCAGGTCCCTGTGAGGAAACACATTCAACAAACCGTGGCTCTCTCTCTCTCTCTCATCAAATGAGTCCTTTCAGTAGCAGAGATTTTGAGTCAGGTTACAAATCTGAACTGCGGCTACTAATAGAAACTCAGAATTTGTGGCCAAGTCAGTCACTTGTACCCTCTGCTTAACCTTTCACCTGCTCACTTTTGTGAATTTCCTATGGATGCCCTGCATCGTTGAGAGGCAAAGCACATTAGGCTTTCTTCTGGCCCTTCTCACAAACACAGGAATATAACAGGAATAAAAACAGCAGAGAAAAATAGAGAGAGAGAGACACACACATACACAGAGGGCTGAAAATCTATAGCATCTCAATCAGGATCCGAGGGAGAAAGACAAGTAAAGATTCTGGGTAGAATCTGATGAAGGGTCATATCTGAAACATAACCTGTCAGCTCTGTTGCGAATTGACCTGCTGTGCATTTCCAGCTTTAATTTGTATTTCAAGCATCCGCTGTTTCCCTATTGGATCCTGCATTAAATTGGCCATTGCATTTCGGCCCCAAAATATATAGTGAATGCAATACAATATATTCTGTGACGTATTTTGAGACGCCTCGAAGATGTGATAAGGTGCTATATCGAATGGAAGGATAAGTATTATTATTTGGCATTAAACATCTGCATTTATTTCTTAACAGCAAAATTATTCAGATCCATAAACAAATAAATCCAAGCGGTTAACTAAATAGTAATGAAATAAAATTGAACCTTATAGTTTCAAAGTCAAGATGAGAAATGCAGTAACTATTTTTAACAAGCTAAAATTAAGGAATCATTTTATATTAGTCAAGCTGAAATTTTGAATAATTACTCATTTCCAAAGATTTCTTCTGGGGAAAAAATAATATTTTTTCAAGGACATAATGGTTTTAGCAACCACAAATTAATTAGGATTTAATTTTTCATAATGGCTAGTAAAATAAATGAAAATTGGACCCAAATGAATGGTAATTATGTTTCTTTAGATAAGTATCTTAATACCATCAATTTTGCAAACATTTAAATTTTCTTAAATAAATAATTTGTTTGCATAAACATGTTGTGACCTATGTTGCATAATCAACATTAGGACAAAATTCCTATTTATTACTGTATTCTGTGCCATTTAAAGTACCATTTACATCTTCTCTTCCTGACTATAGTGGTTTGTCAGTGAGCATGTGCCTCACAAGCCAGAGGACTTGGTAGAGTGAAACATTGGGTGCGTTTCCTTACTCTCATCACCTCTGTTTACCTAGCGGTAAGTACTGGTTGTTCATCAATTGGCAGATCGCCTTTCAGGGAGTATTAATCCTTTAAAAATAATAATTCTGGTCACTCAATCCACGACTGTTTGTGGGACACTGCTGTGTGCAATTGGCTGCCGTGTTCCTCTCACAAAATGCAGTCAATTAACTTTACATTGTATTCTGTGAAGCGCTTTGAGACAACTCGAAGACATAATAAGGCGTTATATCACATGCAAGCATTATTATTATTATTATTGTTATTATCATTACTACTACACTGCTAGCGTATCCAGAGAAGCTCCCACCTCCTTGAGCTGAGTGCTGTTGAACATTTTCAGCTCATGGGTTGTGGTACAGAAAAGACCATTGACAACAATGGTGAAGCTACTCAAACGATAGATTTTGATGAAAGAAAAGTAGATCAAGGGGTTTTCAGCCAGGCAAACACAATGTTTGGAAAGTGGTTTCCATTTGACTGCTGTTGCCAGTGGGAGCACAAAGCAAAAGTGTGAAGATACGTTAAGTGTTACCCAGTACAGATAACAACAATAACCACAAAATGGCACTTGTTGTTTCACGTTGGGGGATAATAATAATAATAATAATAATCCTTGCATTTGGATATAGTGCTTTTCACGTCTCCTAGACATCTCAAAGCACTTCACAGAATATACTATAATGTGAATTTTTATATGAGTAGTGCTATAGTATTAATATTTCATTGCAATGTATTTTAGACTGGGCAGGTATAAAAACATCCCAAATATGACCAGACTGAAGGATCTTCATTTGCAAATCACAGATATTCCCTCTACTGTGCATGTACACAAACACATACACACTCCTCTATCTTGCATTTATACACTCCACTCCCTATCAGCGCCTGTCCCCTCCAATCAGCGGACTCAGGCCTGCTCCGTGTCCACCCCCTAACCGCCCAACCATTGGCAGCTGGGCTTTCAGCCAGTCTGCTCCCACACTGTGGACCTCCACCCCGCAGCCTTGCTTCCTCCCTTTCCTCCTTCAAGGCCGATCTCAAGATCTTCCTCTTCGATTGTGCCTTCGGCTGCCCCACTAACTCTTCCGCCTCTCCTTCCCCGACCCTCCCAACCCCCCCACCCCCGCTCGGATCCCGACCTGACTGTTCAGTGCTTTGGGATGTCCTCCCAATGTGAAAGGCACTATATAAGTGCAATTTTGTTGTTGTGCACCTAATCTTGACCTATTAATAAAACTTTACCAATCTGTCTCCCTCACTCAGTGTGAACTTGCTCTCCTCCCTTGCCCTCCACCCCTCTTGTCTCCAGCCCCCAGCTCGCGCACAGACTTCACTGTTCAGAGCCTTGGGACATCCTCCCAACATGAAAGATGTTGTATAAATGCAATTTGTTGGTGTTGTTCTTACTCGCTCATCCAAACCCACACACACTTTTCTATCACTTGCTTATTTCTATACATACACACAACATGCACAAACCTTCCACAACAGCAATGATGTTAAATGATATGTTGTGAAAGCTCAAATCCTCCTACTTTGTATGTGGAAGAAGGCAGAAGAAGGCAGCAACACCTGTGCATTATTTACTGCTGTAATCTAATCAAAGGGAATGGGAGGAACCATATTACAAGTAAATCTGGAGCAATCCACATACAACCACTAATCACTGGGATTACACTGATGCCTTAAAATCACTTCAAAATGCTTTGACACTTCATTGCCTCAACTCTTTTAGTTGGCTCGCTTTAATAATAATAATAATCCTTGCATTTGATATGGTGCTTTTCACATCTTCTCAACCTCTGAAAGCCCTCAGAATATACTACAAAGTAAATTGACTGTATATTTGTGGGCAAAACACAGCAGCCAATTGCGCACAAATATACAATTTTCTCAGCTGAGGAATAGTGCACGGCACCAGGAAGGTGAAAAGTAATTAAATCAAAGTCCACAGAAAGACAATCCGATCAAAGGTTAATTTGGTACAAACAGTGGCTAGGAGGTGTAATACAGCCAATAAATACCATCACTGTCTGTGCTCGGCACTGAAACTGCAACATACATTGGTGGTAACAAACTAACATTATCGGGAAAGGCAGTATCTGTTGATTATTGGAAGGGCCAAAAGTGCGCTGGAGCTTCGTCGAAGCCCCTTCCCCCATCACTCAGATAATATTCAAAGCCATACGGGGCTCACTCCCCAGTTGCAACTGAACCCATCATGGCCTCCATTCAGTTTGTGAGGTCCATGTGTGGGGAGGAACTGAATGCAAACGTTTTATGAATGCTGCCAGTCTCCAATCCACTTCTGGCACACACAGAGATCAGTTGAGGATTAACACACTTGCGCTTGTTTACCCCTCAATGATGGATTAATCAAAAAAAATTGTTCAATTACATGCTGCCTGCTGTACACTTCACCCCAATATTTTGGTGGATGTCATCAAGAGAGCAAGATTAGTGCAAAGCACTTTGCCTCTTAACCTATTCAGGCAACAGGGATCGTTAACCATGGATTAGAATTTTCAACAAACCAACGTGATTTGGCGTGTTCACTTCAGTGACGCTTGGTTGTCAGAAGACTGAGTGTCTTTCTCAATGGCTATTCTATCTGATATGTTTCCTGGAGCACTGTCAGTCAGAGACAGAGAAGGGTAAACTAAGGACTATACTAATATGGACACATGGACCTGCAAAGAGCTTATAATAATCCTTGCATTTGATATAGCGCTTTTCACGTCTTCTAGACGTCTCAAAGCGCTTCACATACTGCACTGTAAAGTGAATTGACTGTATATTTGTGGGTAAAACGTGGCAGCCAATTGTGCACAGCAGTATCCCACAAACAGTCATGGTTTGAAATCACCAATTTTATTTTTGTGGGTTTTTGGGGGGAGGGATTATGATTAGGCATGCGGAGTAAGGAAACTTGCCTAAGGTTTCATCCTGACATGCCTGGGTTTGAACACAGGTCTCATTCTTGCAAGGTGAGTTCTCTACCTGCTACAGAAACAGAATCAAAGTCATCACAAATGTTTCTGTTTGTGAGGGAGTCAATGTTTGGCCTTCTCTAATGTTAGTCTAGGCATCTGATGAACTTGAAAGATATTTAACTGTGGTTTTGATATTGGCAGTCTATAAGTCTGGGAACAGGAAGTGTTGACTCCATCACTTGGAAATCAATACAATGCAAACGCGAAGCCAAATGCAGGCCTTCCCCTCAAGAGTGGGTGTCCCTGACATCTCCCCCAGTTCTTGCCCAATGTTACAATCAAGAATAATCCTTGCATTTGAGGTAGTGTCCTCAAGTTATCAAAATGTGTCAAAGCGCTTCACATAAACTGCAGGGACTGTGTATTTGTAGGCAGATTAACTAACAGGTTGACTCAAACAGTTTACCTCATGGCCAGTGCCAATTTAGGCTACTTTTGCGAAAGAGATAGACAATTAAACGTCCCATTCGTAAAAACGCACCATCTTTAAAATATATTTAAGTGGGACACAGAAAAGCACCAACGATCCCACCAAACCAAAGCCACGGAATTTGTTTGGAAGCAAAGTCCCATTCTGAAAAACAATCAAAACCCGCAGTTCTTTTCCAGTCCCTAATCTGACAATGTAGTTCAAATCCTGCCAGCCCTCTTTTGCTCTTTAGCTTGAGAGTGACAACAACTGTGACAAACGAACAGCTCAAGGCACCCTGTAGGACTCTTACTGTTAGAGTTGGTGAAGAACCGGTTAAAATTAGTATAGACTGTTAAAAACAGAGAGTGGGCTAGAATGATGCCATGTGATGTTTTTGTATAACTGCTGTATAAGATAAGGGAAGTTACTACACATAGTTTGAGTTGTCAAGGTCACCATTAGAAACCGGTTAGAACAGACTGCGATAAGAAGAGTTCGTTTGCGAAGAAAGGCAGAGTTGGGTGTAAAAGAGAATGTGAATAAGCACGAGAGTAGCATGAGATGTTCACGTGAACACCATGTGTCCAAGAAAGGATAAAAGTGTTGAGACAAAGGAATAGAGCAGAGCGGAGACAGAAGAGAACACGAGCAGAACTCGATGGAATAAACTGTAACCCGACAGTAATCAAGACGCTCTCAAGAAGGAAGAACCACTGATGGAAGAAACTGTACCACGACAGTAAGGAAGCCGACTGGAAGGAAAAGACAAGAAAAGGACTATCCCTCTTAACCTCGAGTAATGTATGCCGGGTATTGTTGTGTATGAGGATTATGTGTGCCCTGTAATGTAATATTGCTTGCTTTAGTGTCAGCTCAATGAGTATACCTGAGTAAAAGAAACCTGGTGTAAAAGAAATAAATCAATAGTACCTGGTCAATCGGAGGCTGGCTGTAACCTAATTTTTGACTGGAGAAATTGATATTTCAACCTGAGAAATTAATCTCTAACATTACTAACCTTTGTGGCATTCTCTCTGAATACATTCAGCGTGAAAACAATCAGAACGAGAAGTTTATGTGGTCTCTATTTGGCAGAAGGTTACAAAATTCCACTTCCCCTGCCAGACTGTCACGAACCTACCCTTTCAGCGGCTGATAACGCTGTTGGAATTACCCTTCCTCTCATCATCTAGGATTCCCCATTTCCTGAAAGGATACAGCTATTCTTCCGTGTCACTCAAAGATCCTAATAAAAATTGGTAATTTTCAATCCAGTCTGTGGGACACTGCTCCACATCCCCCAACCCATCCGCCCAACCATTGGCTGGCGAACCTTCAGCCACTCTGCCCCCAACCTCTGGAACTCCATCCCGAAGTCCCTTCACCCTGCCCCCTCTCTGGACTTCTTCAAGCCTCGCCTCAAGACTCTCCTCTTCGATGGACCCATTGTCAACTCCTTATCCCTCCCTTCCCCCCCCATCCCTGTCCTCAGCTCGGGTCTGAAGCAGTAATTGTCCAGCACCTTGGGAACGTCCTCCTGACGTGAAAGACACTTTACAAATGTAATTTTGTTGTTGTGTTATATTTTGTGAAGCGCTTTGAGACGTCGATAAGATGTGAAAAACGCTATATCAAATGCAAGGCTTTTATCCTTGTTTGGTTTGGAATATTTGAGCCAGGATCATGTTAAAAACTAAACAATCCTTCAGACTCCACAACACAGGACACAATCTTGAAGCTAACATTCAAGGCTAGACACAATGACCATTTGTGGAACAAAATGAAGGTGGCCCTATATAGAAAATCCTGTACGTTCCTCTCCTAGAATCTGTTGGTCTGCACGAGACCATAAAAAAAAAGTAAAACAATCAAACTGATTGCAGTTCAAATTTGGGGGGTTTTCTACCCCAATGAAACCAACTCTCCGTGTATTTTCATCCATATTTAGTGAGATGTTGTGACTATTCTCAATCTCAATTAAAAATTCAGTCACACAGACAGAGACAGATGGACAAGGCCCTTGAAATTGGCAGAATCCCAACACACAAGAATTCCTTGTTGACTCGCATTATAATTTCACCCTTTAAAGGGCAGAGTCTTCCTAAAAATGTGTTTGGCAAACCTCTAATTTGCTTGCCGAATGCGTAACATGATTAAATAGCACATCACCTATTTACCTATTTACATCACCCAGTGTTCTTCATCCTCACTGGAAACAAAGGCATATCCCAAGAATGTTCATCTTTCACCTCACTAAACGCTTCCCTCAAAATAACACATAAATTTCAACAAGGATCCAGGGCTAAGAATCCCCAAAAGAACACCCACTAGTATCTGGCAAAGACATGCAAGGGCTTTGCAACCACCCTTAGAGCAAAGGTTGGGAGATATGGACACATTTTTGATCAATCCATTTCCTGTTGGTTGACTAGTTAGCTATTTTTGATTGGATTTTAAGCAACAGATTTCAAGAAAACCTAATTTGTCCAGTGAACTCGGAAAGGGAGCGAATAATGCAGTGAAGAACAGCCTTAAATAACAAGAGAGGTTTCTGATGACGTCCAAATGGACTTCAGCCGGGTCAGTGCCTTGAGAGGAGAGGCCATAAGGATAGAAAGTAGAATGGAAAATAACATTTCAAAATAGCCTTTCGTTCATTTAAAGCAACTAAACTGGCCCTGTTCAGCGGCATAAATAGTGACCACACTGCAAGCATACAATTATTATTATTATTATTTATTATAAGATGGCTTAAAAATGAAACTTTGTGCTAGCTTCAAGCCACATTGCACCCATGCGAATGCTTCTTAATTGCGTAAACTGAGCTTTCGCTCACAAGTGGCTGACTCTCATTACCACCGGGAGAATACAAGACAGAATCTTTCATTTTATCATTATGACCATTAGTACTTTTGTTTGCCATCGATTCAGTGTACTTCAGAGGAAAAGGAAATGATTATGCTGCAGTTCAATAAAAGTTTCAGCAACATTTTTTTTATTACTTTTGTAAAATTGAGTTTAAAACAACAGATGCTGCTCCATCCCTAAGGCCTCTAACGGGTAAAGTTAATGTGGAGTCCTGTAGCTCAGTGGTTAGAGCACTCACCTTACAAGCGTGAGACCTGTGTTCGAATCCAGGCAGGTCAGGGTGAAACCTTGGGCAAGTTTCTTTACGCCACATGCCTAATAATAATCTCTCAAAAAAAACACAATAATAAAATTTATCATTTTCAATTTACGACTGTTTGTGGGACGCTGCTGTGCCCAATTGGCTGCCGTGTTTCGTCCACAAACATACAGTCAATTCACTTTACAGTATATTCTGTGAAGCGCTTTGAGACGTCTCAAAGACGTGAAAAGCACTATATCAAATGCAAGGATTATTTTTATTATTTATTGTCATATGTGGACATTCCTATGAGCAAACAAACCACTGCGTTTACCTACAAAATAGTCTTGAAACTAAATACTTTTCTCTTTGAAATGCCCTCCTGACATGAAAGGCTCCGTATCAACTGCAAAGATTATTATTTTATTATTATGAGTAATGACCACTTGGGCAAGCAATGCCCCTCAAACTGCAGTTGGGGAGAAGAAAATATTCCTTCAGGAGTTTTATGTAGATGAAAACACAGAACAAATGTGAAAATCAATCACAAATTTACAACCTACAAAATGTAAACCATGATTAAGAGCCTTGGGGAGGTAATTAAAACAGTCTATATGCTTTGTTTGGGTATTAAGGCATCTTGAAAACTTAAATCAGACTGCTTCTTCAATAATCTTGCAAGTGTGATTCTTTAGATGAGGACATACTAGAATCCTTATCAATCGAATCCTCATGCAGTTCAAATAAACCATAAAACTAAACTTTTCTCTCCTACTTTCTCAGAAGCTCTTCTGTGCTTTATTTGTTTGCTAGTCAATGGGGACTTGGAGACCTGCACATACTTCCTACCCACTGGCAGTGAATGGCCACAATTCCCCATGGCTTCAGTTCTCTCTTCTTCAATTGCTTTATAACTATCGGGTTACCATTTCATTTCAAATCTTCATTCAAGTATCTGCTCAAACAACAACTTGCATTTATATAGCACCTTTTACACGGGGTAGTGTCGTGGAGCTCTTAACAGACGGGTGGAGCCGGGAGAGAGGGTGGAACCGGGGGGAGAGGGAGGGTGACCGTAAGCATCATCAAAAAGGTCTTCAGGCAGGACGTGCATGTGGGGAGGGAAGTGGCAGGGTATTGAGGGAGAGTTTCAGGGAATTTCAGTGGTGGAACGGAGGGGACAAGGGACAAACAAGAGGCTGGAGCCAGTCGGGCGGAGGAAGTGGGTGATGGAGTGGTCGGTAAGCAGGTTGGGTAGGTAGGGGTATGCGAGGACATGAGGGATTTGAAAACATGTGAGAGGATCTTGAAAATCGCTACATCAAATGCAAGGATTATTATTTATTATTATTTAAGATAAAACAAATAATCCTTGCATCCTTGCATTCGACAAGAGCCCCTTTCATGCCAGGAGGATACACAGGGCTTCACAGGATACACTATAAAATGTAGTGACTGTGTGTTTTGTAGGTGAATGGGCAAAGGGCATGTTTGAAATCAATGCAGAGAGCTATTTACCCCTAGGTGAAAACTCGCTTGCAATTTGGGTAAGGCTTTAGAATTTATTGGTTCATAACGGCGAAACGGTACACATCTGGATTACACATTTACCTGCTCGGTGTGGCCACAGCTGTTGATTTCAGACATGAAATGACAGGGCTGCGATGTTCAGCAACAACACATAATAATAATTATTGAATTTGATATATAGTGGTTTTCACATCTTCTAAACATCTCAAAGCGCTTGACAGAATCTATTGTAAAGTAAATTGACCGTTTATTTGTGGGCGAAATGCGACAGCCATTTGCGCACAGCAGCATCTCCACAAACAATCGTGGATTGAAATGACCAATTTTATTATTGTGTTTTTTGGGGGGAGGGATTACTATTAGGCATGTGGAGTAAGGAAAGTTGCCAAGGTTTCGCCCTGACCTGCCTGGATTCGAACACAGGTCTCACGCTTGTAAGACGAGTGCTCTAACCCCTGAGCTATACATTCTCAAATCAAACATCTGTTTGAAAAGTCACCATCTTTATTTGCAATTTCTTCACAGGACTTCAGGGTAAAACTAAAATCCTGCGCTTGTCACCTGGATGCAATCCGTTTTAAACAAAGAGCGTTGTGTAATCTCAAAAGAGCCCATTTAACAAGGATTTCAGTTTACAACTCAATGGCGCTATCCACAAACAGGTTGGTATGCAGGGTGCAAACCGCAAAAATAACAACAAAAGGTCTTTCCTTTAAGCACGCTGTACGAGCAAGATTGAAGCCGGAAACATGTAAACTGGACATTAAAGAAAAATTCATTAGCGAGATGTGAGGCTGTTCAATCAATAATGCTTGAGGCATAAGATATTTTTTAAAGCACAAATTTGCAACAAACAACTAATTATACTTCACAAGAGCTGCAAAACAGGGCCACCCTCTCAGTCCTATTAAGTCAGTGAGATTGTTCATCATATCGCAGACTCACAGTTTGTATCATTCTATAGAAACTTGTTAAACACTGTCTGCTTCAAACTTGAAAGCTGAAAGAAATCCAAGGAACATAAACTTAACAAAGGAAGTTGCTTCATGACAAATATATTTGTAATATTCCATATTAATTTGTTTTGAAAATATACAAACAAATTCTGGTTTCACAGAGATAAGAGACCTCTGTTGAAATGAAAACTTATGGATCAAAATAAGTATTTCTAAGCTCCCGCAATGGTTAGTGGACGAACAGGCGCCCGAGCCTAGTAAAGTTTTGTATGTTTGAGACAGGTCCTCCTATTTTGATTCCTCACCTGTTATGCTGAGATCGAGTGAGCTGACAGTGTCAACAGTAGAATTGATTGTCTTAGCATTACCAAGTATAATTGCTAAGCCTGAGTGAAACACAGAAATCTGTTGAATGTAAACAACAACAAAATTTGTCTTGTAGCTCAATGGTTAGAGCATTTGCCTTCCAAATGCGAGACCTATGTTTCAAATCCAGGCAGTTCAGGGTGAAAACGTGGGTTTTCTCCACACACACGCCTAATAATAATACGTCCCCAAAAAAACCTATAATAAAAATTGGTCATATCAATCCACGACTGTTTGTGGGGCTGCCGCTGTGCGCAATTCGCTGCCGCATTTCGCCTACAAATCTACAGTCAATTCACTTTACAGTGTATTCTGTGAAGCGCTTTGAAACGTCTAGAAGACATGAAAAGCGCGATATCAAAAATGCAAGGATTATTATTATATTATACATTTGTTCAAGCACCTTCCACAATGGACTCACAAACACTCAGGACTGGAAACTGTCACCAGTCTGAGTCAAGTCTGAGTAGGAAAGAAAGAATAGTAATAATAATCCTTACATTTGACATAGCGCTTTTCATGTTTTATCTTCATCTCAAAGCGCTTCACAGAATATACTGTAAAGTGAATTGACTGTATATTTGTGACAGCTAATTGCGCACAGCAGCGTCCCACAAACAGTCGTGGATTGAAATGACCAGTTTTATTATTGTGTTTTTTTTGAGGGATTATCATTAGGCGCGTGTGTGTGGAGTAAGGAAACTTGCTCAAGGTTTCGCTCTGATCTGCCTGGATTCGAATACAGGTCTCTCGCTTATAAGGCGAGTGCTCTAATCACTGAGCAACAGGACTCCCAGTGCGATGTTAGGAATTTGAGTTCATAGATTAACTCAAAACTTTTGTACTGTGAGAGCAGAGATGCACACATGCATCTCTGAGTAGTTGTGTCCAAAGCAAAAACGTGAAAGCTTGAAAAATAACTGACCTATTGTGCCTTGGAGTCAGAGATGACCAGGTTGAGAGGGTGGGAAGAACCCAGAGAGATGAAAAATAGTGGTGCGAGCACTTGCCCCGCAAGTGAGAGGACCTGGGTTCGCTTCCGTACTCCAACATGGCTGTTTACCTGGCAGTAAGTAAGAATCCGGTTGCTGGTTGATAGGTCGATTGCTATTTCAGGGTAATAATCCATCCAAAGAGATAAAAATAATAATTTGGTCACTCAATCCACGACTTTCTGAAAGACACTGCTGCGTGTGTGTCACCCGCAAAATATACAGTCAATTCACTTTACAGTATATTCTGTGAAATGCTTTGAGACGTCTCGAAGCCATGATAAGGTCCTATATCAAATGCAAGGATTATTATTATTATATAATAACGAGTGCCATCTGTTCACTTGTTCATTCACTGCTGTTATTTGACTTACAGTTTCCATTTTACAGTGGACTTGCATATGTGTTACAAATGGAACTCTGTCACTTCGCACAAGCAATCGGGATTGAAATTTTCTTCTGTCTTCTTCAATTCATCACGTAACATAGAAAAGAGTAATACAATACCAAATTACTTTACATTTCAAAAGCAGCCCAACACTTGTTGAAGTGCGAAACACGTCACTGCATTTCTCAACTTGAGGCGAACAGCGTGGCAAAGGGGAGAAAATAGATCACTGGGAGAACTAATCAAGAGAAAAGAAGATAATGATAATAATATAATGCCGTATCAAAACTTTGAGACACCTTGAAGCATAGAATACACTGTGAAGTAAATTAACTGTATATTTTGCAGGCAAAACGCAGCAGGCGAGTGCTCTAACCACTGAGCTACAGGGCTCCAGAAAGGAGGAAAGTGCAGAGATGGGTTCTGCACATTACAGAGATGGGTTCTTCTCTTCCCTCTCTATAAAGAGCTGGCATTTCAGCAGGGAGTTGGTCAGTCAGCGTCAGTGACACCAAGTGGGTTCCACCGGGAATCCCACAGATCAGCCTATTCTGACCTGGGTGTCAATCAAGAGGCACACAAGCCAAGAACAGCCAAGCTCCAGCCAAGCATGACATGGCTGTGCAAACTGTCAAGTCTTGCAATCCTTAAGGTCTTTACTGCATTCGCTGGTAAATTGAGGACTTGGTTTTGTGAATAACAAACGATTTTACCGTGTGTTTTTGTAGCTAGTAAAACACTTTCAAATTTCACCATCTCCTGAGATAGCCATTTAAAGAATTAAGCAAATAAAGGGAAATGAAAGACCTGTATTGTTTTTCGGATGTGAATGGCTGCTGGGTAGGGAGCAATCGGATCACCTCCGCCCAGTGGTGATTGAGGCAGAAATCAGTGTTCAGCCTCTGTGATTTCCATAATGAGCTGTGCTTTCATTTAACAACTAACTGCAGCGAAATGACTGGAGAAAATGCGTTCAGAATGTCCGGGAGTATTTGATACTCGGCTCACTTTTAAACTCCAAACCCCTTGATATTACACATTAATGTAACCTCTTTAATTAGTAACTGGATGTGAGTCACACAGCAGGGTGCTCCGTGATGGGATTTTGAAATACACCCTTCCTAATGCGGCTTTTTCTCTTATCTAGTTCTCAAAAATGTATTTAAAACCTTAAAGACATTTCAGTGAGCGTATTAAATAGTACCCAGATGAAATAATTCTACAGTTTTCAAACTAGGAGTGTTTGAATTCGCTCTGCTTCTGTGTGAAGACAACTTTCAGCAAGTTTAGCCTCAGATGTTCAAAACATCACTGCATTTGACTGCAATTAAGACATGAAAGAGATGGGGCTGGAAGGGAAACACACCCAGGGTGAGTTAAGGCTACTTACCAAAGCTACCAGTCTGCAGTCGCACACTGTGAGAGCCCAAGAGGTAGAAAATCTACCAAATAAATTGGAGAACTTTGAAACAAATGGTATCATCTGCCATTTGATTTGTTGCTGGAGCAACTTTTGATGACTTTTTAATATATATATATATATACCCCCGTTGTTTCTGTTATTTGGCGGAGATGAAGGTGACATAATTTCAATCCAGTCTACGCCAACCAATAAATGGAATTCTGTCACTGTGCTCGGAGAAGACATCATTTTAGATAGGTCTGAAACTTTCTTCTGTTGCCTTTGATTTGTCACTTACAACAAGGCAAAGGGCTCACAAGAAACAGCAATACTCATCTACTTTGCACTTCAAAGCATTTGGATGCCATCCACTGCTCTAAATAAAGTCAAAAAACAAATTTTAAAAAAGCACAAACAAAAAAATCAAAGCTTCTTTTTTGCATATCTTTTCTCTACCCTGGTATGTCAAATGCTCAAGGTGAAACTGGTCAAAGGATGGAGTAGGCATAATTCTCACTGGAACAACAAACACTTGTATTTATATAGCACCCGTCAATCAGGTCAGAGCCTCAGAGCGCTTGACAGTTGACAGGTGACCGTAGGCATAGTGGAAGAGGGAGGTCTTCAGGCATGATCTGAAAATGAGGAAGGAAGGAAGCAGCAAGGCAGAGAGATAGAGGAAGAGTGTTGCAGAGTGTCAGGGCGTAAGGATTGAAAGCGCATCCACCGATGATCGAAAGGAGGGTTCAGGGTACATGCAGGACGCCGGAGCCAGTCGAGCTGAGGCAGCAGGTACTAGGTTGGGCAGTAAGCAGGTCAGAGAGTTGAGGAGTTAAGAAGGCATTTGATAACAAATGTGAGGATCCGTTTGGCGATAGGGAGCCAGTGGAGCCTGGCTAGGGCTGGTGTGATGGATATGCAGGTTTATTTAAATTTATTTAAAGTAAATAAATTAGTCATATTTTTCAGTGATTTTGTAAGAGTTGAGGTATCGAAATTCATTCAACTGCAGCTAGAACTTTAGTTTCCACAAATTAACTTTTGCTTTTAGAAAAAACCTTTGTCCGATTAAACATGAAGTATTATAATGGCAATAATCCTTGCACCTTACATTACAATATCTATCCTTGCACCTTACATTACAATATCTCAAGGTAGGAAATATGCAATTAAACAAAAGCTAAAATATATGTTCTGCCAACTACTGGCTTTGTTGAAACAGATTCAGAAATATTAAAGGAAAGTTATTAAAGGAAATCGAACTATTTAAACAAAACACTTCTAATAAGCAGAGGCATCAAGAGAGATTGAGGAACAAATTATACCATACAATTAAAACACAGCATGCACTGCATAATATTAGCTTTAAATCCCATCAGCATTTTACTAATAAGAGCCATGAATCATGCAAAATGCTGATGTTAAATTTTGGAACAATCTGATTAGTGGGCAAGATGAGAACAGGCTCATCTGATGTTCCCCAGTTACACAGCTCACTAACCCTCACTGACTGAGCTCACCACTGAAGAAATGAGACACTTGGGTGAAGGTTTTTGCTGGCTACAAAATACAGTCACCACAATTCACAGCAAAACCTGTGAAATGCTTTGATCTGTCCTCCTGATTTGAATAGCCCAAATTCAAATGCAAAGATTATATCGCAGCTAGTTTAACCTCCCTTAAGGAGGACAGCCACTAGTTGGTCATTTGACGCCTGATAAGGTGAGGAGAAAGAAACTACAAACATATTTCAGATATATTTATATTTTTCTTTACATAGTAAAAAAAACAGAATGAGGAGTAGGATAATAATAATAATCCTTGCATTTGATACAGTGCCTTTTACGTCTTCTAGATGTCTCAAAGCGCTTCACAGAATATACTGTAAAATAAACTGACTATATATTTATGGATGAAATGCGGCATCCATTTTGAGCACACAAACAGTCCCACAATTCGTCCCACAAACAGTCGTGGATTGAAATAACTAATTTATTATTGGAGGAATTATTATTAGGCATGTGGAGTAAGGAAACTTGCCCAAGGTTTCGCCCTGACCTGCCGGGAATTGAACCAAGGTCTTTCGCTTGTAAAGCGAGTGCTCTAACTACTAAGCCACAGGACTCCATGACTTATGCCTAAGGATAGTTCAAGCTTCTCCATAAAATTCTGTGTTCAGCCATAGATTTCTTTATAAATAAATCACCAGTGCTTTAATTGATTACAGCCTTCCAGATAAAGTGCACATTCACATGAATCAGCCACGATCGTATAAAATGGCGGGACAGGCTCGAGGGGCTGAATAACCTAATCCCGTCTCTATGAAGGTGCACAGGAAAATGGAACATAATAATAAATGATATAATAATAATCCTTGCATTTGATATATGCACATCTTCTGGATGTCTCAAAGCGCTTCACAGAATTTACAGTCTGTAAAGTGAATTGACTGCATACTTGTAGGCAAAACACGACAGCCAATTGTCGTGTCCCATAAACAGCAGTTTATGGGACAGCAGTGTCCCATAAACAGTCGTGGATTGAAATGACCAATTTATTATAGGTTTAGACAAGTGTCACCAGGCAAGATGCTGCCCAGGAGTTAGAGGTGCTTCAGAAGTCTCTCTGGTTACAGGAGCAACAACAACAAAATTACACTGGTATAGCGCCTTTCAATACTGAAGTCCTGGTTAGGATTGAGGTTTTTTTTCAGGGGGTTGTTGTGACAAATAGCTACTAATTTGTCATGATTTCCGAGAAGCAGAGCATCAAGAATTTCTAAATCCGCTTGGATCAACGGCAACACAATTCAATAATCCTAAATTGATGCCCAGATTATGAGGCGGCACAAGGTTTCAATTAGCTATCACAGAGTCTGGTTTTAAACTGCAGCAATAACAAAATACACATTTCCTGTGTCTTGGTTGGGGAGGATTATTAAGAGAGGTCATAGCAGAAGGGCAGAAGATTTGTAAATATTAATCTTGTTAAATTTATTGATGCGTTTAAAAATGGGAAGAAGAGGTTCCTGTGGGAGTGAATGTTCTGAACCAGGTAAAATTGAACTTCTGCCCTTGTATATGACAGAAAGGAGAGGCTGCTACAGGTTTCAAGAACTAATCCATTTTCTATGATTTATTTATTATTCATTTTTTGACACTGGGTTCAGCCAAGCTAATTCTCCAGCTTGCCAGCTTGCTTTTGAATGGAGAGAGTCTTTCAGAAGGTACTTTTATTGACTTTGTCATTTGTTGGACAGACTGCCTGCTTTCTGTTAAATGAATTTCTCAATCTTGTTCTACACATGGCATGTCCATTAAAATTTGCTAATATGTCCAGAGACAAGCTTCCATTTTAATGAATCCGAGAACTTAGCAGATAATTCCCAACGGAAGGCAAGATATCTTTCGGTTGATGTCTATTCAAAGGAAACCTGCAGGAAGAAGTCGACAGTCAGACTTCAGTTAATTATCTCCCGGGCTTCACTCTGCCATCATATATCACAAACCACAATTATTGCTCAGTTTCCTCTTGCCTATATCACAGTTAGATTGATCCTGATTAGAACAAAAAGCAAATCAGCTGCATATCATTGCAATTCACAAGATCACAGCTGAAGAAGGCTCATTCATTTGATCTCAAAATTTCCAAATCTTCATCTTCTCGGTTTCCCATTTCACAATCGAACAGTTTCCTCAAGTCAACTCAATCCTTTGCTGTTTGGATGCAATATTGAAGAACCCTATAATGAAATGACATTACTACTGCAAAATATATAATAGGGAGAAATTCCATCTAGATCCAGATGTATTCTATTTCTGAAGCATTTTAGAACATCTGGAAGTTCTCAAGAAAAAAAACTTGTTCAAGAATTGGCCAAATTCTGTTGAAATTTCTCCCTAATCGCAGTATAGAATGATATGGGATTTGCTGATTTTATGGCAATCCAGTAAAAGCATCAGGAAGGTACAAACTACTATTTGGTAATATTTCTTTAGGCAGAATATCTAGGATTCTCCTCAAAACGTCCCAAATCAGTTTTACAAGATAAACTGAATTGAAATTTTCATGCTCATCGTTTCGCCCACAAAGATACAGTCAATTCACTTGACAGTATATTCTGTGAAGCGCTTTGAGACATCTAGAAGATGTGAAAAAGCACTAAATCAAATGCAAAGATTAGTATTATTCTCATAGCATAAAGATGGGCAGAGAAGAAAATTCTCTTTGAGACTTTCTGCTCAGACAACAATACAACAACTTATTTTATACTCTTAGACGAGATTGTTTTCTCTGCTGAAATCTGCCCCAGTACACTCAATCCTTTCATCTCAAACAAGAGGATTTGATTTGGCAAATCAGGTGTTATGCACTAGCCAGTTCAGGCTGTGAGATTCTAGTGATTCGCAAACAGATGGCTGTCCGCAAATGTTCTAAGTGAGCACTGGAAAAATGTCAGGTGGTTTGATGCCTCCAGCATCTCTAAGAAAATGAAAAACCACAAGAAAATTAGTCACAAAAGGTATGGCTGGCAGATAGTGGTAGAGCGACCGTGACTGATACCTGGGTTGGGTGGAGAGACCATCACAGGGCAGTTAGTTCGCAGTATCACACTGTTCTAAATTTTGCAAACTGTAGTGATTCCGGTATGCAGATCAGCTCTTTATTTTCGAGTCAGATTATTGTACCAGGATACAGGATGATAGCTGGTTCTCCACTTTCAGCAGAACCTCTAGCGTAGATCTCCTTACCAGAAATTGGTTAGAAGATTTCAAAGGCATATTTTATCAGCAAACAACAACTACCGTACTTGGATTTATATAGCGCCCTCCCTCTATGCCAGACGGTATCTCAGAGCGCTTCATAATAGCGGAGCCCTAGGTCGAGACAGGGGGTGACCGTAGACTCGGTCGGACAGAAAGGTCTTCAGGCGCGACTTGAAAGTGGAAAAGGAGGGAGTGAGACAGAGGGATTGAGGGAGGGAGTTCCAGAGTTTCGAGGTATAGTGACTGAAAGCACGGACACCAATGATGGAGCTGAGGATTCGGGGGACAAGGAGGAGGCCAGTCCCAGTAAAGCGGAGGCAGTGGGTACTTCTGCGAGAAGAGAGGAGGTTAGAGAGGTAGGGGCTACAGTGTAAAATTGACTGTGGTTGGAGGAATTTAGAAAACTGGGGATCTCCTCAGCCTCGATCGTCACATACTGCAGTTTCGAACATATTGATGGTATAGATGAACTTAATTTAGTTGACTGTTGGGGGGAGGTGAAGTTGGGGGAGGACCACTGCTGAATTCTTAAATAACAAAGCGCAGAACAATGGTGAGATGTTAGTAGGTTGAATATTGGATAATCTTAAGACTAACAAAAGCAATGAAGAGGCCTGAAGGACATTTGTCATCACTGTCCGTCACCAGTGCTCACGTCAGGAGATGCTGTGATTTCCGGCGAAGGTCTGTTCCCAAGTGGATCATCAGCTTTTTTTAATCACAAGCTTTACTGGGCACTGAGAAGTCATCTCAGCAATAACTCCAGAGAAAAATAACCCTCTAACATGCTGTACAAAGTGGTTTAAATAACTGGGCATCTTGTAATGATCAGAACAAAAAATTCCTTTGAACACACTACAGCACTAAACAGAAATCAAAAGGGATTGATAGAGTATTTACAATATCAAACCACTGCCAATGTCCTTAATTCCAGTTTAGAATTTAATTGCAGCAATGTGGCACACCTACATACAATAAATAGCCCTTCAAACCACAGGAACAAACAAAAAAAACTACTATTCCAATTTATCAGTTTTTTTATCCAGTAAATGAGATTGTGGTTTTGTACATTTCTCCATATGTACTTTTCTCCAATACATTAAATAGTAACACAGTCAATGATTCAATAGGTAAACAGATTGTATGGTAAAGTACAACAACAACAACAAAATTACATTTATAGGACATCCAAAGGCGCTGAACAGTCAGGTGGGACCCGAGCATGGGAAAGGAGCAGGGTAGGGGGGACGGGTGGGAGAGAGTTAGGAGAGGAGGGAGAGAGTTGGGAGGGCAGCGGAAGGCATGGTCGAAGAGGAGGGTCTTAAGACCAGCCTTGAAGGAGGCGAGAGTAGGGAGCAGGGCGAAGGGACTGTGAGATGGAGTTCCAGAGTGTGGGGGCAGAGAGTCCTTTAGGCCAGCAAAATGCTATGATGAGTTAAATTAAGTTGACCTCAGGTGGTACAATTCGCTTTGCTGTCACTATATTAGGAGGGTAAAAAATATCAAATTAGGGTTGCTGGGGATTATTCCTAGAAAATGAATATGAAAGTGAATTGGCTGCCGCATTTTGCCCACAAATACACAGTCCATTTTCCTACTCTTCTTCGTCCTGCCCCGACCCCTCCCCCCTGCTCTTGTCCCTACCTAACTGTACAGCGCCTTGGGATGTCCTTTTGACTTGATAGGCGCTATATAAATGTAAGTTTTGATTGATTTTTGATTGATATGGATGTTGAAGTGAATTATGTTTTCCCCATCCCAATAAAACAACCCAACACCCACAGCTCAGCCTCAGCCAAGAAAACAATAGCGATTTGGGCGTGATATGGAATTACAGCCTCTATCATGTAAATGTACATTGGTGTAAGTTTAAATTCAAGGGAACATTCAATTAAATGAAACTTTTGCAGCTTTGTCGCACTATAATGGTCTCAGCCAAATGCGCTAGAAAACTAATTGGGGAAACTTGCAGAGAAAAAGGCAGAAGTCTATAATTGGATGATGCAGAGTGCTTCTTGCTTAAACCCTACTGTTTTCATTAACTTTTGTTTTTATATAAAAATTGACCATGCCGTTTCCAGGCATGGCGTAAATTATATGATCCTACGCCAAAGCTCGTTTTGTTTTGTATTTTGAAAAGCCTGTCTCTCAGCAACCAATTTCCATGCATTTAAACAATCGGCAAAACTGCTTTTTCCCCAGATAAATGAATGTTTAATATTCTGCTTGCAGATAAGCTGCTTTATAAATGACTGCCTGTCCTTTGGCACGTTGGCACTCTATAAATGAGTGGAAAGTGAAACAACCGTCATTTCTCATTACAGTGAAATTTTAGAGACACGTCTCCTATGCTTACCTACTCCCCCATCACTCTGTGTACAACAACAATCCTGACCCAACAAACGCTCCCAAATTGTTTAGATGCACTTAAAGAGTGCTGTTAGTGCTATTAGCAGGTTGGGGGTGAACTGGGAAGAAGCGCTCAGTTAAAAAGCAGGTGTCAGTGATCTGCTTTCAAACATGGCTACAACATGCAGATTCCATGGTGAGCGATCATCTGTGCTCTTTCCCCCGCTGGCAGTAATCACTGTCAATGCGAGTTGCAAGTACACTACTGAATAAACCGGTTGCCCATAAGGTTAACAAAACAACTGCCTCTAATGTTTTAACCTTTAATCTGCTGAGAACACAGGGAGACTTGGGCCAAGCTCGACTGGCTGCCAAAGTCAAGAGAGGACAACATCATGAATACTGAAAGGCAAACAGACCAGAAGCACAGGGACACTATCAATCAATGATGGTGGCTGTGATTAACGTCGAGCTTAGTTGATCCAGCTACAGTCTCCAATTACAGCAACATTTATAGAGAGGTTTCATCTGCCATCAATTCTCACTCAGGAATACCGCGAATGTGAACAGAAAATAAAGGATTTGAAGAGCTGCCGGTAAGCTTAGGCAGTTGAGCTCACCACTCCCAAAGCAGAAGGTTGTGAAATTGAACCCCAAGGCAAGTTGTCACTCAAACTCGCTTGCCTTAGTTGGATGAGTATCCTAAAGCTTTCACCCGTGTCTTTGTCTAGAGTGCCAAGGGAGTATAACATGCTGCATTGAGATCGGTGTTTCGAATCCAGACAGGTCAGGGTGAAACCTTGGGCAAGTTTCCTTACTCCACACACACGCCTGATAATAATCCCTCCCAAAAAAAACTATAATAAATTGGTCATTTCAATCCACAACTGGTTGTGGGGACGCTGCTGTGCACAACTCCTGCATTTCGCCCACAAATATACAGTTTCAAAGCGTTTCACAGAATATGCTATAAAGACTGTATATTTGTGGGTCTGATTCCTGTGCTGTTTTAGTCATTTCAACCAGGGTCACAAGGAGGCCACTGCAATTAAGATTTGGACAATGGTGGTGGAGAAACAGATTAAGGTGTCTGCTCCTCATTTCTTGGGTGTGAATCTCAGTTGAAGATACGGTCAGACTTGGCTGATATACCTCCTGCCGTTCAATTGCCTCTTGACAATCCCCACATTCAGCACTATAGGCCAAAGGTGGACAAAATAAAATGAAGTAGGAAAGTCACAACAAAGGGGTCTCTTAGTAAGCTTCAAATCACCAATTTCGCCCACATATATACAGTCAACTCATTTTACAGAATATTCTGTGAAGTGCTTTGAGACGTCTAGAAGACGTGGAAAACGCTATATCAAATGCAAGGATCTTTTTTATTATTAATGTAACTTTCAACCACTGACACTGATGTAAAAGGTCTTCTCACATACAGTCCCCACCGCTCACACACATCTGTAACACAGCCCGGAGATTAAACGCAAGTTTATAATATTTAGTTTGATCCCTAAAACGAGACATGTTCTCTATTACCTCAGGTGAAGAGCTCTCTATTTAAGGCAAGTTGTTGTTGACACTTTCAACCCTCGAATTCTCCTTAACAAATTGCACTTAACTGTCGGAAAAGAGGATAATGTTTGAAAATCAATCATTTTTTTCCTCCCTTTTGATATTCATGAAACTGACATGTTAAAGAACTGTCAGATCCAGATCTAAGGCTGTCAAGTCCTCAGATCGCAGCAGATAAATTGCACTGTGGGTTTAGAGCCTGTACATCACTGGCCACGTTTTTATGGGGCCAATACCTCGATAATAACCAACAGCAGGAGCCCATTGTGCAATTCAGTATCGAGACAGTACTGAGACAGGGTCACTTGTATATATCCACATTAGTTTGTTTAGAGGCAGCGCTGCTAACTTTGTGAGAGATTTTGTCACCGACAGACAGGACCACAGGAGTTGCAAGTTCTTCACAGCACGTTGCCATTGTCAGCGATTGGGTAGCATTGGTGACAACAGAGAAAGAATGACAGAAAGCACTGACTCCAACAGCACAAGGTACAAGGTTCAGTATTGGCACCAAAGCTTTGAGAATCAAAGACAGGCAGCATTTCAAGGGCAAGAACAACTATATCTGTTACATCCCATTATAGCCTTAGAAACACTCCCTCAGTGAAGAACCGATTTATCACAAGGTTCATGGCTAGTAATCTGACTGAGCTTCGGGACTTTCCAACTGCCACCAAGCTCCTCGCCGGAACAATTGTCACTGCACTGTATAAAACACTCAGTATTTACAGAATGACAGTCTTCTCTCTGAAGCTACCTCTAACACAAACTGGAGCTGAGTATGCAGGAATATTGCAATCATCCATGCTGATCAACAGCTTTTGCTGCTCACCGATGGAGATGTAGTTTAGGAGAGGAATTAAAGGCAGGGCCTTTCCTCGCTGGACGCCTTGTGAAAGCGCTCACTGTCTTTTCCAACTCAAGGTAGAACCCACCCACTGTGCCGGAGGTGCACGTCAATGGAGCAGTGTGTTTTTCTAGCAGGATTTGTATATGGTCTTTCGAAAACCCTGGCAACCACAACCATGATGATAAAAAGTTTCTGCTCCTGCTGCTGCTTTGACCCCCAAGACAATGATTTACTTGTAATTTTGTCACCAAACCTAAAGAGCGACATTCGGTTCTTCGGGATCAAAGAACGTTGTGTGGAGGGCTGGTGAACGAGGGAAACCACGAACCCTGTCTCTGTAAAGGTTACAAGCTGAGAGGATTCCAGTTATGAATCACTAAGTACACGACCAAGCACAGCTCAAGAGATTGTTCGAAAGTCTGGCTTCTGGCTCATTCTTGAACATTGGCTCTGAAAGCCTGAGGACATGCCCTTCACAGTGCAGATGCGCAGCTATTACTGAGGACATTTTATGCAGCCTCTGGAATCTGACTATAGGTCAGAGTAGCACCCCATGTTAACAGAACACAGCTACTAATTGGAACTGGCATTTTGTAATACATTTTTTGTTGGGGAGTTATGTGGAAGTAGGTACATTTCGAATTCTATACTCTCTGGCATATTGCCTCGACAGTAATTAGAGATTCATGATAACACAGCCTTGACCAACAAATTCAAGCCAATGAAACCCAATGACCTTCATCGTGTTGGCAACATTCCCTGTATTCTAAAATAAGGAGAAGGACACAACACCAGCATCTTTAGAAGGAATTGCCAAGATAAGCTATCCTTCAGGACATAAATGTAGCATACAGCATGTATTACAAGCCTTTAGATTGTAAAGTTTCATCAGCATGAACCTAATGGGACTACATCAGAAGCCAACTTGCTCCAAGGATTGTGTCTGCAAATAGCATAGGTATATTGATGTGGTGAGATCTAGCCACCTCACTGTTTCCTATTCTAAATCCCAAGTTTAAGGACCGGCTTTTTGCACAGACTTCGAGCCTGAAAATTCAAGAGCCAGAAGAATAAGTGGAACCGGAGACACTGTGGTAGAGGTATCAATGTCTAATGCAACACATGTCAAATGGATTGCCAGTTTGGAAAGTGATAAGCTGCCAAATTCGATAGCTCACCCTCTGTCAGGCAGATTATTGTCTTTTTATCCAAATTCTGTAATAGATGCACCAAAGAGAAAAATGACAATCAATTTTGACAAGCACGGAGCAACTAAGGATTCCTTTCTCTCCCTCCTCCCCCATCTTAAGCAAGCTCTGAAGTAGACAGCTTTGTCACAAAAACTGGACTAGCTGAATCAGTCACTCTCTGGCTTCAGTTCCAGCAACTCTAAACACAAATTTCTAACCCGGGCACATAAGACCTGTTGCAATTCTGATTCATTACTTAGTTAAGTCTGGCAGATAACGAAACTAGAAAATCTTAAAACGATTCTTTACCGTCTAGCCAGTCCTATTAAGCACGCAGTGTAGAATAGATGTCACCATGAAGAAAAGCCACCAAGACTTATAAAAGTTTTGCCAAATAATGCACGAATGGCAACCGTTTCCACTAACTCTCCGTACAACAGGTTTGAGATCAAGCTTAGATTGATAGTTGGTGAAATAGATTAATACGCCACAGAAAGAAAAGGCACAACCACAGAGCTAAACCAATAACACGAATCACACTAATTCTGTTTTCATGTTGCTGGCGGCAAAGTTATGGAGCAGGAACGTGATGTATGTTTTAATGATAGTAAGCTACAGGGGTACGTGTAAAAGGCAGGTAAATAATAATAATAATCCTTGCATTAAATATGCCGCCTTGTCACATCTTCGGGACGTCTCAAAGAGCTTCATAGAATATACTGTAAAGTGAATTAATTGCATATTTGTGGAATAATAATAATCCTTGCATTTGATATAGCACTTTTAACGTCTTCTAGATGCCTCAACGCGCTTCTCAAAATATACTGTAAAGTGAATTTACTCTATATTTGTGGGCGAAAAGCGGCAGCCCATTGCATACAGCAGTGTCCCATGAACAGTCATGGATTGAAATGCACTATATCAAATGCAAGCATTATTATTATACAGGTAACCAAAAACGTACAAAGGTTGGACAGTACTGTATCACTGTCAGCAGTTGCAGTTGTCAGCCTTTGTCATGAACTGAACAGACTCCATCCGCTGAGCTTAAGAAAGTTCTACAGAAACAAGGAGCCTTGGAAGGGGAAAACAATTCATAAATCTGCAGAACGAACTGTAATAAAAGCATGCTCACACAAAACATCAGCTGATCAACCTCGCGTACAGCCAACTGTGTTTTGTTTGCACCTCACACTCCCATTGTAAATGTGATCAATTAGACAAAAGCGAGGCAGCCTGTTTGTTCAAAGAGCTCTTCATGTGTAGCTAATGAGACAAACGGTACTGTTCAGCCTGTGCTGCCTGTTAGTTGATAAATTGCTCATCTACGTTCTACACATTGCATTTGATTCAAATCAAATATTTCGCCAGCAATACTATTATTATTTCAAGGCAGTAATTTGTGAAATCAACTCAAAACGGTATTACGGGGCACCAAGTCTAGGTAGGGAGCAAAGGATGAAACACAAGGTAATTCTTTCAAGTTCAAACAGCTGACTGATGAATGTACTAACCCAAAGCTGGAAAATAGTAGCTTTGCTTCCATTTAGAGTGAAACAACTGTAGCTGGGGAGATGATTTGGGAAATCAGGGATACCCGACACTCGAATTTGACACCAACAAATGACAAGAGCAAACTGCTGCTTGTGTCTCAACATATCTAGCCTGTTCCTCATTCAGCCACTTTCCCATTCAAAAATGTACCGTTGAGCCAAGCGTCGAAGTGAAGCGTAAATGGTGTGAATGGAACTGCGTAATGGAACTGCCAAGTGTCATCAAAGCCGTTCAAGGGGACGGAAAATCAGAAGGAAGGACTTTCTGGTCATAGCCAAGGTACCACTTCTGATGTATCAAATGTAAGGATTATTATTAAGTCGAAACAGGGATTGCTAAATAATGCATGAATGGCAACCGTTTCCGCTAACTCTCTGTACAACAGGTTTGAGATCTAGCTTAGATTGATAGTTGATGAAACAGGTTAATACAAGGGAGCTGAAATAGAATACAAATATTAAACACCATCGGTTAGAAGCAGAGAGGAAAATGTCACAGCCTTTCTTATTGTCAGGCTGATATTCCATCCAGAAAGCTGGAATAACTAGGAGGAAAGAAAAAAAGTTAAGCTTCTTACTTGGGGAGCGGAAGGAAATAAAACTCCCAGCTAATTCCTATTTTTCTCATCCACACAACACGCTGAAGTAACCTGTACACAACAGCACAAAATCAGAATGACTTATTTCAAATGTTCCTTGAATGAGAGAGAAGCTCAGGCTACTGACCGGACAGGCTGCTGTCTCCAATTGTGAAACTGCTTCACTTCATGCATAATGGTGTTTTTCATGGCTTTACACATTTTCCAATTGAATGTGTACATAACTGTATTGTATTTCCAGCCTTTGTGAAAAATATGGATGGAAACGTACAATAATAAATAATAATCCTTGTATTTGATATAGCGCTTTTCACATCTTCTAGACGTCTCAAAGTGCTTCATACAATATACTGTAAAGTGAATTGACTGTATATATGTGGGCAAAACATGGCAGTCAATCGTGCACAGCAGTGTCCCACAAACAGTTGTGGATTGAAACGACCAATTTATTATTGATTTTTGGTGGGGGGATTAATATTAGGCATATGGAGTAAGGAAACTTGTCCAAAGTTTTGCCCTGTCTGGAATTGAACCCAGATCTCTCGCTTGTAAGGCGAGACTCTAACCACTGAGCTACAGAACTTCACGATCTACTGTTTGGGGCAAATGAATCTAGAATTAAATCTATTCAAATCCAATTCACTTTTATATTGATTAAGCTGTAAAGGGTCAGATGAAAAAAATGATCTATTCTTTTGGCCCAAAATAATTAGAATGAAATCTGTTTAAATGTAATTCCACTACAGTATTGATTAAGCAATAGAGACCCGCAGTGTATTTAAACTGTAGTCTTGTTAGGGCACATTTCTGCTGACCACAGCATTTCCATGTCACTAAATTTTGTTTTTATTCCGCAATCCCCACAACGTAACTCCACAAATAGACATCTTACTACGTGAGGAAACCAAGAAACCAAACTAAAAGCCAAGATCGTACGTGCATTCAAGCCATAGTGTTTAAAACTTGCTGGGTTTTGCCCATCTACTCACCAAAGAATCAAGCCAGATTTCTGACCCAGGCCCTCACAAAGAGATATTTCTTGTTACAAAGCTACTATCAACAGAGGTATTTTTTACCTTCCCGTTTTGGAACAGAACTATGCTATTCATTTTGTGCAGGAAACTCTTGATTCAATAAAATACATGCCACACTAACAACTATATCAAGGAACTTTAGAGGCGCTTAATCCTGGGCCCTCAGAAGTCTGTGGTTTCGGAGGTCAAGGCAAATTGGATTGCACCTCTTATGTGTTTGAAGATGTGCAGAACTGGGCAACAAGAAATACTTCAAGCCTACGAATTGTAATTTACAATCACCTTCCAGTCAGGTTATGAATGGAGATGAAAGCATACTAGGCATCTCAAGGTACTGGATTGCAGCTCATTCAAACTTCAATCAGACACAGCATCCAATACCCATCCCAAACTGGTCCATCTCTCGAAAGTATAGGAAGAGAACCTCAAAAGTCAGAATTATGCGCTATGTCTGGAGTGGAATAAGGCGAGATTTCATCAATATAAAATGGGATAATGACAAGATTCCCTTGAATATATTTGGATCTTCAGATTCCAGGTTCATACAACACTCAAAACAGGGATAATAGGCTCCACTATCTCTGATGGTCAAATAAATGATCGCTGCCCATCTCCATGGGTAAATCACGTTTACAAACAGACCAGAGACTTTTTGTGATTAAAGCAGCAAAAGAGATTTGAGTTTTTTTGGTTGTTTTCAAAGATAATAAACTAGGGAGAACTCCGGCACTTAGATTAGCTGAATCCTTCCCCAATGCAGACTTCAAGGTAAAAAGAAGCCAAAGTTTATTCCTCAACACAATCACTGCCTCACCCTTGTTGACAAGCTGAAAGCCAATACAAGGCGACATGCGAGCAAACAGGTCAGATTTATTCTATTTAACATCTGTGCGGTGGGCAGAGAGGTTAGGAACAGTATACGGTTCTGAAATATTTTACTATTTTGAATAAAAGCATTAGGAGGGACACCTTGCAGTCCACATAGGACTGAGATGAACAAGCTCATTAGCTAACCAGGCATGAAATTGCAATAACCTACAGCGATCCAAAGGCAAAGAATTATTGCAGGAAATGAACAGTTTCCAAGTGCGATTTTAGGCTTCAGGTCTGTGTGTTGCAAGCAGCTCTTTATGAATCAATGACTATGTATATTTCCACTTAATATAAACTAATTTCATCAGTTTGCTTCTCCTGTTTCAATACATTCTGTATTTCGTGCTGTTTATTATTTTTATAGAAGCTGGTCGCTTTACAAGCGAGATTTTAATCACTTTGTTTCCCTCCAGCTAATTCCTTCCTTCCACATTTTCCTCCGTGAGATATAAATCTCTTCTGTCGCAGTTCTGATTAACTACTTTTCTGTTCAGGTTATTAACAAGAATCAGAAAATATCAGCTCTTTCCAGAACAGTATGTGTTTTTAGGGAAACAAAACACAATTGAAACACTAATTGCTTGTTTCAAAAAGCAATCTTTGGCTGCAGACCATCACTCTGAAATGTTGTGGATGTCACGCACCAGCTTACAGCACAGAACTGGTGGGATCCCAATTTGGGTAGCACAGAGTCTCTATCCATGTGCAGATTCTATGATGAACGCAGGTCAAGGCGAAACCTTGGGCAAGTTTCCTTACTTCACACACACACACACACACACACACACACACACACACACACACACGCGCGCGCGCGCCTAATAATAATCCCTCCAAAAAAAGGCAAAACCCAATAATAAATTGGTCATTTCAATCCACCGCTGTTTGTGGGAACGCTGCTGTGTGCAATTGGCTGCCATTTTTCATCCAAAAATATACAGTCAATTCACTTTACAGTATATATTCTATCAAGCTCTTTGAGACATTGATAAAAGTGCTATATCAAATGCAAGGATTATTAATATTATAAGTGCGGGACAGGGAGGCTCAGCCTCTCCGTTTACCTTCCTGAGAAACCATCTCCTCCACACCTTGACGATTGAGGACAGGAGTTCTCCGTGTGGCACACTTTGTGTTTATGAAGCTGAGTCTCGGCCTCTCATTATCACAGTGCTGGCTCTGCAAGCCACAAAGTGGAATTTATTCCCGCAACTTCATTCCAGATTGAAACACAGCCGAGGTCCGCCACAGTCTAAAGCGGATTATAGGAACCGGGCAAAGGTACCTGAAACTTCCACGGATGAGAACAGACTGGTGGATGCCTCCGAGCGCTCAGGGACCGTCCCTCCCTTCTCCAGAACCCGCAGTCGCTCTTGCAGACTAGTGCACTCTTCCCTCAGTGCCTTCAGCTCCACTGCGAGCTCATCCTTCGCCAGTTTCCAGGGGTTCATGCTCATGTGAAGAACCTTTGTTCTGGTGGGATCGTAGTCTCCCTGAAAGAGGGGAGAACTTTGATTAACACTGCAACAGGTAAGAGCGCAAGTTTATTGCCACTCTCAAGGGAAATACTTCTGAAGTGAAGATTACGTCGCCAAACATAAAAAAAACGATTCTATTTTCTAGAACTGTTGCATTAACAAGCTATGCGGAGTTTAGTGTTTACACTTCAGCAGTTCCTCCAACGCACAACGCACACAGGGTCCCCAAGCCTTGGCTCTTGCCACCCTGCGCCTAATATGTTCCACAATGAGGTAAGCAGGGTGCATCCTGCCAGTGAGTGAGAGAGAGAGTGTATTCCATTCCAATACCGTATATCTCCGCGTATAAGGCGCACCCGCGCCTTATACGCGGAGAGAGAGAGGGAGAGAGGCAGGCAGGCAGCCAGGGAGAGAGAGAGGGAGAGAGGCAGGCAGGCACGCAGGCAGGGAGGGAGGGAGGGAGAGGCAGGCAGGGAAGGAGGGAGGGAGAGGCAGGCAGGCAGGCAGGCAGGGAGGGAGGGAGAGGCAGGCAGGCAGGGAGAGAGAGCGGCAGGGAGGGTGGCAGGCAGACTGGGTTTGGCAGAAGGCAGGCAGCAAGCACAGCACTGAAGTCCGCTGCTGCTGCCGCTGCCCGGGCGGCCGAGGCCGAAGTCCCGTCACCCGCTCCTCCCAACCCCCGCCGGACACTGACCAAACCCCGGCTGACAGCGCGCCGGCCGCCTCTCCTGTTTACTGTATTTCCGAGGCTCAAAATTTCTTGTACCTGCGTATAGGGCACACCCCCAACTTTCGAGATCTTCCGACGTGTAAAAAAGTGCGCCTTATACGCGGAGATAGATGGTAATCTATCTCTGGGATTTCCAGGCATGGGTGGAATGCATGGAAATCTCGGCTTGGTTTGGAAACTCTTAAAGCAAAATGGTGATGGGTTTCTGCGTGTGTCAGAGACCTGGCTGACCAAACAAAACACCAGTCCATTCGATTTCACCCTTCCAGAGCACAGCCTCTGCAGACTTCCCTACCACCACCTACTTCACCTGCTGTGTGCAAATTTAGATGAAGACCTGCATTAAAACATGCCATCCCAATAAATAGCTCCACATATTTAGTAATTCACTATTCTGTCGGTGTTGTAAAAAAAAGCTAAGTGTAGCCTAATCAGATGGCACTTCTCATGTACAGCAAAAGCAGGTAATGAGGGCTCGAAGGGCCAGAGGAGAGGCGGAAGAGGATGTTAGCTACAATTGCGAGATAATATTTAATCTGTGCAGTAAGGGTCATTAAATTGATCGCTTGCCGGGGAAAGCCAAGATCAAGAACTCTTCCAGTCAAATAACAATGTAGATATTAGTATTGTAAGGCACTTTCCCCCCATTGGCATTAAGATTCAATAACCTTCCTTATGTGTTGTAAATGAGCAATGGGCTGACCAGTTAACTTTACAGAACTGGTGGTCAAGTCATCAAACATTATCTAGCAGCATCATTTACAGGGCAAGCTACTTTGTTATGCTCAGATCCCCCCAGGTCATTTTATAAGCAGTTTTATTTCCAGTGAAGAGAATTCACAGTAATTATGTCCTTTACAGGAATGTTATCTAGTCACAATTGCTTAAAGAAATAGGTTTTGGCAGTCATAATCGAATCCCCAGCTGACACAATACAAAATTGCCCTCAAATTCAGCGTTTAGTGGTAAGCCTCATTTTCTGACCCATTAAAGCCAGGAGAGCAGGCAAAGAAAATGACGGGCAAAAGAATCAGAGGTCGGGATGGATGCGGCCTGGGACACGGTTCTTTCACTGTATTAAAAGTATTATTCTTTCACTGGTTTAAAAGACGCACAAAACTTCGAGCCAGCTTCACAGAATGCGTTAACCACAATTAGAATCTCTACTAACTTATATTTCTATTCAGTTGGTTTTGCTATGTGCTCTGTTCTGATTTAACAGCCTCTTCGAATGACCATCTTGCAGACCAACAGCGACAACAACAAGTTGCATTTATATAGTGCCTTTCACATCAGACCGTCTTAAAAACAGTTCATTAAAATGCTTCAACACAGAAGCCTGTGTGATTGACCCATTTTCTATAGTCAATAAATACATTTTATTGCCTAAAAACAACCAAAAGAGTTGATGACACCCATTCACAGGAAACACAGACTGTGAACAGATATACCATCCCAACAGCACACCCGTGTGAGGCTGCCTTGATTCAGGAGGTCTATGTATTTAAATAAATCTGCCTCTTTTAATGACATTGCAATGATCGTCCCAGCTTCCCGGGCCATAGGTAGGATTCGAGCACCCGATGCTCTGGCGCCACTTGAATACCATGTTTATATAGATCACATAGGAGTCCTGTAGCTCGGTAGTTAGAGCACTCGCTTCTCAAGTGAGAGACCTGGGTTCGATTCCGGGTCAGGGCAAAACCTTGGGCATGTTCTGTTACTCCATATGCCTGATAATAATCCCTCAAGAAAAGAAACAACAATGATTTGGTCACTCACTCAATCCATGACTGTTTGTGGAGACACTGCTGTGTGCAATAGGCTGCCGCGATGCTCCCACAAAATACACAGCCAATTGATTTTACGGTATATTCTGTGAAGAGCTTTGATGCGCCTAGAAGACGTGAAAAGCTCTATATCAAATGGAAGGATTATTATTATAATGCCACAGTTACCGGCTTTACAGAGCTCACGAAAAGGTACGAAAGCAGACGAGCTCTCCCTCTCTCTCTCTCTCGCGGAACATCATGTAGAATCATCAGTATTAATACGCTATTTCTGATCGGCAATTATTCAACATTGTGGGGGATTAAAAAGCATCCAGTTTATGCATCGGATGTACAGAGTGCAGTACAGTGCAGATAGCACCTGCTGAATAAAAACAGCATTAACATAGCAATGCTTTCACAGCTGACAGGCTATGGTATTTCAGCATCAAGTAAACGCTGTGCATCTCACCAGTGAGAGAACTCGCATTCCATTCCAGGCACAGGGAATGTGTATAGGTATATTGTCTATGTACAAATTTCCATGTGTAGGTGGTATATATATTTGGAGCTCTCAGTATGGTTTGGATACTCTTAAGTATCCAAGGCGATGGGTTTCCACATGCGTCAGCATAAGGACTAATCAATATCAGTGTTATCATGGCTACAGATGAACAAGAAGTGTAAGTCAATAGTCCCGATGGGTAGATACACTGAGGTTACAATCTCCTAATTAAAATTATGTGCGTTTAGAAAATCATTTTCAATAAAAGTGTGCGTGCTTCAGTTTACAAACCCATCATCAACAACAAAACAAAATTACATTTATGAAGCGTCGTTCACATCAGGAGGATGTCCCAAGACTCTTAGCACCAACAAAGCAAAAATAGTGTAAAAATGTGTTGACAGTCAGACTTCTTATATCACAGAATCAGCAAATGGGAACAGGAAATAATACTACTAATACTAATCCTTGCATTTGATATAGTACTTTTCACGTCTTCTAGATGTCTCAGAGCCTTGTGACGTCCCCTGACGTGAAAGGCACTATACAAGTGTAATTGTGTTGTTATTTTTGTTGTTTTCTCAAAGAAAGACGCTGATTATTTGGTACAATGATAACAAATTTAAAAAATCCTTGGATTTATTATTGCACCTTTGGCATCAGAAGGATGTCTCAAAGTGATTCGTAGATTTTTACTGTCCATGTATCTTGTATGCAAACACAGCAGCTATTTGGAGCCCAGCAATGTCCCACATGAAGCGAATGACTAATTTCATCTGGAGAATTGTTTCCTAGAATACCTATAGAAACACCATTCTCTTTTTGGATAAAGCATTGTATGATCCTTAACATCATAACCATCGTAAAAGGCAGACAGGACTTCAGTTTCACGTTTAATTCAAAAGATGCCATCTCCGACCATGCAGTGTACCGAGCACTATATTAGATTGTCAGCCTAGATACTCAGCTCAAATTCCCAAACCTTCTGCCTCAACAACGAGAGTCATACAACCAACTGAGGCGAGCCAACACTTAACTAAATGCCATTTAGTGCTGGGAACTGCTGGATATTTAAGGGAACTAATTCTATTCTGGTTTCAATCTTGGCAGAATATGACAAAATTATTGCAAGCTGCTTGAAAGCAGAAAAAAAACATCTTCTAGCATCCAAGAGAAGTCTTCAGCCACATGCGGGAATGGAACGAGCAAGAATATTTCACGTTGATTCATCGCACCCCACTGCCATAGTTTTTAATGGATCTGCTTGAAAGTGGATGGATGTAAAGTTAAAGCATATGAAAAAGTACTCCATATGAGACGAAGGGTTTGATGTTGCTGGAGCAAGAGGAGAAGTACAAGAAGAGATAAAGTCTAGGGAGGGAATTAGTGATGCATATGAAAGACATCCTGTGTCCAGTTAAAAATAATTCTTAAGTTAAATTAACTTTGATAGTTAACCTGTCCCTCTGAATTTCACTACATTATGTGTGGTTCTGCAAGAGGGTCTATGTATTCCCAACCTAAGACTAACAACATGTACAGCCTGACAAGACTCTTTGTATTGTTTTGCCCTGTAAGGAAAGCAAACACTTGAAGTTGCTCGGTGAAACCACATCTCAGATCGAATTAGAGCACTGGTCTGATCAGCAGATTACTCTGGCTCCAGCTGTGACCAACTTCAGAAATTCTAAGTATATCTCAGCATTTACAAAACATCCCACTTTTTTTTTCCTCTCCTTCATGCTCCATTTTCATAATCACTTACCTCTCTCTGGCAGCGAAAAGCCAAGACCAAGCCAGGTTCCACAACCAGTACATAACTCTCGGTGCCAACACCATCTGCTCTGCGTCTCTGCCTAGTTTCACTTTAGTACAAGACTTTGTACCAGTGCAGAATCCATTCTATCAGCTCAAATAACTGGCTGTCAAAAGCAGAGCTGTCATACAGAATAATTCTGGGCGCAAACTGTAAAGGCCACAACCTAATTTTGAAATGCAGGAATCATAAACCAGAAATACGAAATAACCTGAGCCCCAGAGACTGCTTTGCAATCTTTAACCGCTGTTTTTAAAAGGAATCCATTATTTGAAAAATAATGTAACTGCAAAAAAAAATCACCAAAAGAAAGAAATAGCAGAAGTATTTAATGCCAATTACAGAAGATTGCCAGTTTTATTTCCAGCAGGTTAAAAAGATGTTCACTATGAAATCTGAACAAGAACAGTCAACACAGGAATGTGTAGCAACTCTAACTGACTCTGGTGGCTCTTATGCACAGTAGAAATGGTAGAAATGCATCTATTTTAGTCAAAACCTATCTAGTTGATTGCATTTTGGGTCATCTGTCTCCGTCTCAGCTCCCACCCTCAGCTCTAGTGCCCAGCCAGAATTGTCAAACAATTTGGGATGTCTACCCAACATGAATTGTTGGGTCTCGAGTCACTCAGAAAATTAGACTATTGTTAAACACAACAAATACACTGATCCTTTTTGCTGTTCACTGATCACGTTACTGATCATAGAAAATATACAGTATATTCCGTGAATATACTGTGACACAATATGACACGTCTCGAAGACATGGTAATGCGCTATATCAAGCACAAGGATTATTATTAGAAGTATTGCAAAATGCCACTAAAACTATCAAGACCCCACGGATTGATTTGAATATTGACAGGATTATTTAGCATTCACTCAAAAAATCTGTTGTTTTAGCCTTTCTCGATTCTTATTGCGACGAAAAGTCTCAAACGTTACTGAATCCAATAATGTGAACGAGCTGAATGAACCTGCACGAGCGACTGCACCCACATACAAATTTAGTCAAGGACGTCGCTTTCTGAAACAGGCTCAAGATGCAGTCAACATTCCAGCAGAATGACCCTTGATTTTGCAAAGAATTCAATCGCTGCTCATCTATAGCAAAGCAAAATGCACTCAATGAACCATTCAACTAACCTTTGCTTGGTAATGGATTTCTTGAAGTGCAAATGACACAACAGGCAACTAGTCGCCTCATCTTTCTGGTTACCTTTGGTGCAGTCACTGAGGAGAACAATGCTGTATCATGCCCAACAACAGAATACATGCTGTAATTCAGATTGAAATCAAAGAGGACAAAATGGAAAGAACAGCGTGATCCTGTGACAAATGGAACGAATTACATCTGTGGAAGAAAACTGCAATGTGGTCCGAGAAAAGCTCTGTCAATAACAAATCAAAGGGCCTACAATCTGCATTAGGTACCTTTCATACTGAAACCACTGGCATTGAAACCTGTACAAAAGTATCTCACGTAACAAGATTTCGATCCTGTGATGAAGTAATGGAGGATAGGGCAAGGTCAGAAATAAGATATTTTTCTGCTGTTTTAAATAAGATAAGATGAGACAAGTTTTTAATTCCGGGTAGCAATACCACCTTATTGTAACCAATGTGTTCGCATCTCAATTACCAAAAATTATAACCTCCAACTTCCATCGACACCTGAGTCTAGAACAGCCATTAATATTATTTGATTTATTTTTATTTATTTCTATTTTAACACAACAAAATGATGCTTGTCTCTGCCCTTTCCAGCTCTGACTTTCAAGTGGGATGTTAAACTAAGGCTCCATCAGGTGAACTTTAAAGATTCTGTGGAGCTATTCAAAAAGAGAAGGAGTTTCTCTCTCCAACTGTCCTGGCCAACAATCCCCCAACTATTAATAACTAGGGTGTTTGATTGTCAGTTTCAACCGAAAACCTAGATAAAATTCCCCGGTACAAAAATAAATTGGTGTTTATCCAATAAACAGGATATCTTTGTCCTGACATAAGTCCAAAGTGAGTTTTTCTCTCTCGCTCGTTCTCAGGAGTTCTCTGGTTTGTCACTCGCTCTCCGCCTCTTCCTACCTGCAAATGCATTTTTTCAGGACAGTCATGAAAGCCCGGAAAAAAATGCGTTGATAAACACTCATAAACTGGTTAAAAAAAGGCTGAAAAGAATCCTCAAAACATAAAATGAATCCCCGAATATCCAAAGCCTTAACTATGTCTTACAATATGCTTTGGGAGGTCCTCCTCATGTGAAAGACATCGTACCAAATGGAAGGATTATGACTTATTTTATTATTCAACAATATCCTACCATTTGAACCTCACCAAAGTTTGGCAAAGAATTACATTACCATGCAAAAAAAAAAAGAGCCCTGTACGTTCAAGCTGACCCAATTAGAGAATAGAACTGAACGCATCATTCCCACTGTCTAAATACAGTACCATAGTGGAGTGCCCTGCTGTTATCCAGTTATGAGGATATAGAGTTCATGCTGATTTCACACTGTAAAACCATTCATAAACCAAATCTTACTCTCCGTGAAAGTTACTGCCAATCATTGTAGCATTCTTACACTTGACTTCAGAAAGAAATTCGACAGAGTTAAGCAGCTTTGCAACAAGCAATTTCCCAGTTCAAAATGAAACTCTGAAGAGATAGTGTCTTGAACATTCCATTCGCTGAAAGCCACTCTCTGAAATCCGCAGTCGCCAGACATATCACAGCTACTTTTGCTTTCTCTGAATTCATAGAGTGAGATTATGATCGCAGTCACTCACAATGTAAAAGGCATTAGGAATAAACATGCTTGGCAGAAATGGAATTCCTGAACTGTAAACCATACAGGCAGATTCTGCCTATCGACATAATCTGCATAATCCGACATTTTAATTAACTTTTATATTACTAATGTTTGGCTCAAAAGATTAGATTCCAGTTCTACTTTTTAATTTACATACTTAAAGAGCAGCTTTTGCATAAATGTAATTACTGTACAATGAGTCATTTTGAATTGGATATCCTCTCCCCTTTTAGTGTACAAATCGGGAACAAGCTTTATCTCACATTTAGAATAGCTGAACAGTTAATGGAGTCCCTAGAATTAAACGGTTCCTGTTGTGGCACTGGTGTGAAGCTTGAAGTAGTATATACCTCTGTTTGAATTTTACTCAATGTGATTGCGTTCCTGTCTCGATTCAATTCCACTTAGCACATTTTACAATGGGTCAAATCTTCCATCACCCTCACAATTTAAGATTGGTTACATTTAAACAAGTAATCCAGCAAACTGAATGCACTGCACATCTCAATAATTTCCTATTTTATAATACTAGAATGGGATACTCCAATATTTGCTTTCATTGCACACAATTCTGTTACTTGCACAACAATTACACGTTGATAATAATAATAATCCTTGCATTTGATATAGCGCTTTTCACATCTTATCGACGTCTCAAGCGCTATACGGAATATACTATAAAGTGAGTTGACTGTATATTTGTGGGCGAAATGCAGAGCCAATTGCGCACAGTTGTGTCTCACAAACAGTTGTGGATTGAAAATGTCCAATTTTTATTATTATGTTTTTTGGGGACGGATTATTATTAGGCATGTAGAGTAAGGGAAATTGCCCAAGGTTTCACCCTGATCTGCCTGGATTCAAACACAGGTCTAACGCTTGTAAGGCGAGTGACCTAACTACTGAGCTACAGGAGCTACAAGTACAAAAAGGCCTACAATTAGCTCTTTTATACTGTCAACGGCATTCGCTATTTTATGCTCAGAGAACAGCAGCACAATATAAAACTGTGTGAAACAATCTTAAGTGCTTTTGTTTAAAGATTTATTGAACTGCTGGATGAATAATTAACCAGAGTATGGTACACAATGGTAACTTTCATCTGGTAATCCTTATTAGCAAAGAAATTATGTTTATTAGATCTCGTCTTTGGATATCCCTCTCAAACTCCCTGCTGAAAATCAAGTGCTCTTAATCTAAATATTCTGTTGGGTCTCCCAGAGAATTAGGTCATTCTTACTGCTCCCAAGAGAGGATTCGCCATCCATCTCAATAACCTAAACAAACACATAATTTCACCCATAAAATAATAATAGTTCTTGCATTTATATAGTGCCTTGTCATGTCTTCGAGGCGTCTTAAAGCGCTTCACAGAATATACAGTAAAGTGAATTGACTGTATATTTTTGGACGAAACACGGTAGCCAATTGCGTACAGCGGTGTTACACAAATACTCGTGGATTGAGTGACCATTTATTTTTGTAGTTGAAGGGATTATTACACTCGAAAAGCAATCCACTAATTGACTAACAACCAGATTCCCACTTACAGCTAGGTAAACAGAGCTATTTGGAGTAAGGAAACTTTCCCTGGTTCGACCAGGAACCAGGTTCTCTCACTTGAAAGCTGAGTGATCTTAAACATTACATTACAGGAGGTCCACTAAACTTCAAAATACACAGTCAATCCACTTTGCAGTATATCCTGTGCCGCACCTTGAGATATCTCGATGACAGGAGACGCTGGGTCAAATGCAAGAATTATTATTAGTAACAGTTGTAAGGGCGAAAGAAAGCAGATCCACATTGAAAATCAGCAGCTGCCTCCAAAAGAGAGCAGTAATGATGCACTTACTGCAGCCTTGGGAGAGAGCTTCAAATCTAGGAGTGCCAAAGGCATCCACAGTCTCTCAAACCTCCAACAGCATCTTTCTCAGCTCTGATTTGGGCTTTGGCAAAACAAATAGCTTGCGGCATACTCAAACTGGACATGGAGAATGAATCCCGTTCACAATATCACAACCCAACTCCCGTTGTAACAAACAATCTGCTCAGCTCTGGGTCATTTGCGCAATTCTATTCATCTCTTTGAATCACAAAATTAAACATTGTTAAAAAGTGGTAGAGAAAGAACAGAAAAACAGGGACGGTGAAACAAAGAAAAATAGCAAGAAAGAGAGAAAGAATTCCAACTTTTCCTATAAAGACTCATGTTTTCTGTTTCAGTCCTTTTGATACACAGTCTCCCCCACATGGTAACTAATTCTTACATATACTAATCGTACAGCAAGCTTCTTCGAGGGAAAGGAATGGTGCGGAAAGGCAGTTTCAGAATACGTGGCATGAATGAAAGCTTAGAGGATTCTAAGCGAGGAATCTAGCTGTCTGAGGAAACTGCTCTCTCTGACATGGCCTTTACATAATGGATGCCTTGAAGTAAAGGGAGCAATGTTTCTGTTCCCTGAGGTGCTGGTTACTCAGACTTTCTGCTTCACTGGCTTCCAGAGAAGTTATTAGAAGTTTTTGAAGTAGATGCTTTCTTTCTTCATGTTCTGCGGGGGATTTATTAAACAAGGCCTTTAGGGTATTTGTGCTTACCTCATAGACAGACGCTAACTGCAACTAAAGGAATGGACTTCCACATTTGCTGAGTACACAACCACACTAGCCTTAATAGCTTTTTCATTTGCATTTTGAATCCAAAATTTTCTTTGCTACATTTTAGGTTGTTTTACATTTTTTTTAAAAAGCAGCTTTTATGAAACGATTCCTAGGAATTTCCAAAGCATGATATATTTTTAACTTAATCTGTACAAATTGAGAGTGTTGTAATGGATTACCACGCCTCCAACTGGGATGATAAAAATAAACCACAATTAATTAATATTTTTTAAAGCACCTGATCAAGTCGAAACACGTAATTAAGTGTATTTTGAGACATCCTCCAGATGTGAAAGATGCTGCATAAGTGTAAATTGGAGTGTAAATTGTATTTCAGTAACTTTGTTACTGAAGAATACACAGCAGCCATTCATAATAATCCTTGCATTTTCTGCCAAGAGTCCCACAGCCAACCAAGAAATGAATGACCAATTGCTGTGGTCCAGTCGTGGGAGTTAAAAGGCAAATGCATTGAGAACAGGGCCAAAAGGTCAAGAGTGCTGTTACCAGAACCTCCTCACGATTTGTTCAAATGCGCAATATTGGCTTCCACCTTTTATTTGAATCACCTAACGTGTGCTACAGACTTATAGCAGGAAAAGGTAGCAATTGGTTCTTGAATTGTATTCCATTCATGCCACGGATCCTAATCACAACAGCTGCCTGAATGTTATCAGGCAACTCACTCATGGGATGTGACTTATTTCAAGGCCCTTCACTGTGTCTACACATCCTCAACAGAAAAAAGCTCTAACACATGCTGATGGTAAAAGGTCAATTATAATACGTGCAATCCTCACTTGGCAAATGTCAAAACTAAAGTCAAGTATTTGATGGTGAAACACACCTCCATGTCTTTGAAGCATCTATAAGTGGGAGGAATGTTTCTACCCATTTCACTGAGAAAATACCAGACAATGGATGGAAATGAATCAGACATCTAGTGACAGGCAACGGGCCCTAGCACCAAAGCTATTAAGAACAATTAGATCATTGTGCTAGCGAGTGATTTGCATTCGCAAAAATCTGTGGAAACAGTGATCGGATGAAAAACTTAACAAGAAATTTGAATAGGAATGAGGAAGTGAAAGAAAGTCCCTTTTGAAGTACTTTCGTGCTTTGATGAGTCAAAAAAAAGTTAGAGATTCTTTACATTTAATGTTCTCCCTGCAGTCTGGACTATTGATTTATACAATTCCAGTGGTGGCTCCATCATCAAGCAGAATCCTAGCAGTGCTGCAAACTGACATCTTTCCCAACCATCGCTCACTTTGCAATTCAGATCAGTCAGGAACAAATCGGTGTATTTGCGCTGTGTAAACAGAATACGTATTTTTCTCGCTGAAGTTGCTGAATGCAGAAACTACCTCATGACGCATTTTCATATTTCACCGCTCCCCTGTGAAGTTGTCTAAACATTGTCCTAATCGCAAATGTTAAGTGTGCCTAGCTTTAGACTACACAGGCTATATTTTCCAACTTGAAAACAAAATTGCATGTTAATCCAGTGATTAATCACTGATTTTATTGAGGGTTTTGTTCAAATAAAGTAAAAATTGTGTGCAGTGTTTATCTGACACTTTTACTGTATTTAAACTACAATATCAGACGTTGCAGTGATTTCAAAGCCAGTTGTAGACTGCCTGCAGGAAGCTGCCAAGCACAATTGGTACATCTAATGTGTTCCAAACAGGGGCAATGACTGAGAAAGCAACAGAACCACAGCAATTCAGGAAACACACAATTGACATTAAATCCTTCTCAAATTGTTTGAGAGGCAGGAAGCAGAGGTAGGATAAAAGAACTAACTCGCAAGCAATGGCGTGATTCCCCACAGAGGGCAGAGGTATACAACAAAAAAAAAAAAATTACATTTCTAGAGCGCCTTTCACATCGGGATGACGTCCCAAGGCGGTGACAGTCGGGACCTGAGCAAGGGAGAGGGGCTGGGTAGAGGGGAGGGGCGAGAGAGAATTAGGAAGGGAGGGAGAGAGTTGGGAGGGCAGCAGTAGGCACGGTCAAAGAGGGCCTTGAACCAGCCTTGAAGGAGGCGAGGGAAGGAATGAGGTGAAGGGCTGTGGGATGGAGTTTGGTAAATAAAATCATAATCAAAGCCACACTGTGCTCTTCTCTGTTCCCTCACAACTGGAGTGGCTTCGTCCATTTTTATTGAAGAACCTTCTCTATAGAATGAATGCATTTAAGCACTACTCCGCTGCTAATATTGTCCAAGTCCTATTTCTTTTCCCTCTCACTTCAACCTTTTGATTATTTTATTCATTGAAAGTCTGAAAATCAGGAAGCTCGAACGTTTCTTACCTAAGCCAGACAGCTGCCCAGCGACAGGCCAGAGAGCATCTCCACAAGCAGCCAAGTACATCGATGCTATTTCTCGGCAGTGGATAAACTGAAATCAAGGTCATTATGTGGCAAATAATGGGTGACAGTGAAAGAGAGCAGAATGCCTGATTTCATTGACAGTGAGAATAAACACAAAACAAGGTTCATTGCTGACTGCTTTTAGATACACACATCACTTATAAACCACTAATTTAAGCGTGGCACTGCACTCGCAAACCAAGTAGAACCCGTTACGTTTCACTGAATAAACAGAAGTGCTTTTATGGTTTCTATGCAAGCTATTAAATCTATAAACATTTATCTACTGGCCTATGAATCAGATCGGAACAGGCTGTCCAATTCCTTCTTGATAATACTGCATTGGAAACACTGATAGCGAAAGTTAAAAGACCATTTTATTTACATCCAAGGTCTTTTATAGTCAAAAGGCATTTTTGATTTACTGTATATCCATTTCTGTAATACTTTTCTACAGTAACTTTGTTCAGAATATGGAAGCTGCAATCCTCTTTTTAAAGTATCTCTTTTATTATTAAGCATTGCACTTAAGTTTCAGTGCATTAGGATTCCCAACAGATATTAATATTTGTGCATCAAAGAATGAAATGACACAAGATCACAATTAACTGATTTCTATGTGAAAACTTGCTGCAATTTCAGGGGATCTATATTTTGGGGGATAAAAGATATTTGCTGCAAGGATGGTATGTAGCTCAGAGAGAAGGTTTTTGGGGGGAGATAATAGCAAATGATGAAGTATTCCACTTTGAATTTCTAAGTTAGAAGCAATTTATGAGACACTACTCAGGCCTACCCCATGGGTGTATTTCGCCTGAACAGCAATGCCTTGAACAAAGCCCAATTCATTGAAAAAATGGCTGCACTTTCACTTTGGAAACTGCTACTGACTCTAGGATGCATCAGATTCATTTCTGAAAAGGTAACTCCTCAGGTAAGTACAATCCCTGAGCTCACCTATGAAAGGGAAACATTCCTTTTAGTTTCACTTTCACATATTCATCAATGGGGCTCCTCACTGAGTAGCTCCTTGTAGCTCAGTGGTTAGAGCACTCGTCCTACAAACGTGAGATCTGTGTTTCGAATCCAGGCAGGTCAGGGCGAAACCTTGGGCAAGTTTCCTTACTACACACACCTAATAATAATCATTCCAAAAAAAACCTATATAATAAATTGGACACTTCAAACCACGACTGTCTGTGTGGATACTGCAGTGCGCAATTGGCTGCCATGTTCCACCCACAAATACACAGTCAAATCATTATATTCCGTGAAGCGCTTTGAGACGTCTAGAAGATGTGAAAAGCGCTATACCAAATGCAAGGATTATTGTTAGTATTATGTCCTAAATCTTTTGTTTGTTTCTGTGGAAATAGCTGTAATCTTAGTTGTGTTTCTTTCACTTTATTTTCTTCCTTCCTCTGTTCCAAGATCTCCCAGTTTCACCTAGTTATCATTCTACAGGTATCTGATGGGATAGAAGCAGGGGGGTATTTTCAATTTGCAGGGGCAGGCTAGTTAGACAGATGCTCCACTCCTCTCTGAATTTGTCATTGTTACTCGGAGATGAACAGATCTGGAACATAATGAATAGGGCAGATGTCGCGGGTGGAGTGTATGAGGCCATGGTTGAAGAGTGGAGAATGCTGACTGATGAATGTTCTTTGCAGATTTCCCTGGCAGATGGTGAGTGACGTTCATGACAGTATAGTTTTTGCATGGTCTGTGGAGGAAGCCTTTTCCTCAATGTTGGCTGGTTTCAGGCAGACATTGAGTTGCTGGAAAGAAGACTGCAGTGTTCAGAGCCAACAAAAGCTGTCCCCAAATCGCTCCAATTTGTGTTCTGGGACAGTACTGAATAGGCAGCGGTTGATGGAGTGTGGGGTAAGCAGGTCAGATAGGTAGGGGGGTGGGAAGGAATGAAATGATTTGAAAACAAGTGAAATGATCTTGAAATCGATGTATGAATTGGATCCCAAACGTCCACAAAGAAGTAGATAAGATGTGCCTGAACAAAAGCTTAAACAGAGCAAAACGTCCTTCCTGCCTCCAGCAGCCGTGCTGCCAAATTGCTATAGTCTTAGGCTAGAAGGCAAACCACTTCCCTGGGGGCTTTCAATTATTTTTCAGCAATTCTCCCCAGTGTCATATTATACAAATATTGACTACAGTTGATGCCTGCAACAGGAAGAAATTATTGACCCCCTGGTTCCAGAATGATTGCTGTTCTGTTGCCCAAAGCTAGGTCAATAGTTCAAATACTACAACCCTCAACCACAGTCAATATTTGCATAATACATGTGGAATAAGGGAATTCAAGTTAAAAAAAATCAAAACGTGCTTTTGTACATTATACATGAATATCAGACATGGCTGGTTCATTCGAAGAGTATCTGTTATGTTAGATAAGGTATACTAAGACTCCTAGAGTTCCATCTAACAATCCCACAACAGATCACTTGTTCCCTGGCACTGATGATCACCATTTCAAAGTGATTACTTTGTGATTTGAAATTTCAAAGTGATTAAATGTCACTCGTGAGTGAGTTGACTGCATGAACTAGCCAGCAGATTTAACCAGTGATGTAATAAGGTGAACAAGATTAACTTTATCAAAAAAAACACCCTCGTCTGATAAGAGCTCAGTCATTGCAAGTATGACAAACGAGTGTGCATTTAGAGACAATATATTTTCATTTCACCCGTAACCCCACTAGCCACCACACACATCTCTACCAACTCCCCTCTCCCCCAACACCCCCCCCCCCCCACCCCACACACATTAGCATATAAAGAACAGCAAATTACTTCTTGAAAACCAAATACTTTCTAACGTAACAGTCCAGCTCCTATTAAGGAAAGATGGCTGTGTATTTGCAACTCAGTTGCAGGAATTGAATGTTTGCCTCAATTAAAGCAATCATGACAAAGACTGAAATCTGAAAGGGAATGGTTGGGATATTCATGGGAGGAATTTTCTACTGTGTGAGTCTTCTATTCGGGAGAAATATTCAATACAAATACCACTACAATGTAGGATTGTTGAGCCTGCCTACACACAAGTCCTTACCTGCACAACAGTACCATGGAACCAATTACTTTGGCACTATCCTTCTCAGCTCCGTCATCCAATTCCATACGAAGCAACGTTACGGATGCGAGAGCATTTAAACTTTGCTGTAAACCTCTGCCACCTCACTACATCAAGGATTAACACAAATCAACCACGTCGTGCCCTCAGCAAGGCGATGGCTGCATAATGCAAAACCATTGTTAGAGCCCAACTTCTCAGTAACTTTAACCAACTCCTCTGAAGCTTTGACACTAGCCACCTAATTAAACAAATGCTCAATGACAGGTCTGTGCTCTAACACATGGTGGCAGAGCAACTAAGTGCTCCCTTTACTATTCTCCCTTTATGTGAACTGTCAACAAATTCTTCCTCGAGAATTGGTAATAAAAGAGAATGGATACAGCTCTAATGGGTGTGGAGATAAAATCAATAGCCTTGTGAGTCACAGGTCAGAGCGAATCTACTACCTTTCTGCCATAAGCTCAAATGGAAGATTTTCTAAATGTCTACAAACATGAACATCCACCTTTAGAGAGCAGAGTCCCATAGAAAAATTGGACATATTATACTTTTTTCTCTTTCGAGTGTTTATGCTCATTAAGGCTTTCTTTGCACCTGTCAACGGCGCTGACACGAAGCGGGTCGGTCGGGTGGAAACACAAATCAGTTGTAATGTCGGATTGCGACTTAACCTTACAGAAATGGGCTCAGCTGGAAATCCACTCACACCTTGCTCAGTGAAGCAAAACAGCAAGGCAGGAAGGAAGGTATTACACAGCAAAGAGAGCAGAGGGCATCACAGCGTTTAACAATAAGCAAACACTCACGTTGTGGGGTGGATGCGATCTTCGGGATTTCAAAAATGTCCACACAGTTAAGTGGGAAGTCAAATTTTTAAGCTACACAATCAAGTGGAGAATGAGGTTGAAAACACAACGTACAAGTTACAATAACAGCCGGCAAAAAAAAGCATTCATGCAAGATGAAATCAACTTAAAATCCACAAATGAAGCAACACCCGATCAGATTTAACTCCCTCATTGGCTAGTTCACCTTTTTTATAGAATAAACATGTTGTTTAATCCCTACATGGATAACAACTAACTCTCGGAGGAATTCTATCCATCAACATGCATGTGTGTGTGGGCAGTATTTCACTTGTTATTGCAGCTCTCTCTCCTCTATGCCCTCGAGTGCCTCTACCTGCAGGACGTGGCGCTCCAGTCTCGTCTGCAGCATTTTGTTCTCTTCATCCAAGCGGCTTCTCTCGGCCTCCAGCTCCTCAATCTTCTGCCTGCAATAAAGAGCACAAACCCCACAGTCACCATTCCATCTGCCTTCTATTAGCAGTCACTCAACTGGCTGACAAGCATCATTATAAAACCCAAAGAATAAAACTTCTGCTCGAACAGCTCTGGATTAAACTATGTCGTTCGCCTCTATCTCAGTGCTCTCACAAACTCCGTGGTACAGATTAAAAAATGTATCCATGTGAGGGATTACGTGGTAGTAATATCATAGCTCAGACTCTAAGATTCAAGAGTAAAGTTTGAGCACAAAGATTTGAATCCCAAAAGCCTTCGCCTCATTCTCCATTTCTGTAGGATATTAAGCCACAAATCCTATACACTCACTGCATACAATATACTGCCAACTATTACCTTCCAAATGTTTTATTTCAAATGCATTCTAGCAGATTAATAAAAGAATTGGCTGTAGTTTCCGGTCGATGATTGTGTTGTGAATGACTGGTCTCAGTGCCAAAAGACAACAAAACAAAAGTTTTTTATGATGTAATTTGTTTCAAAGAAAACCATTTTGTTTTCAACAAGAGCAAAGTAAAATAAATAAAAGAACTACAGCATGCAATCATTGTCTTAAAGTCGTTCTGTGCCTCTGAAGCTACTTACAAATACGGTGAGGGGAGTGATGCAAAATGTGATATTAAACTTGTCGGTCTTAACACAAGTACAGTGACTCACTCCTCAAGCCAATCCAATTTCCATGTCCTAGAATCCAGGGCAAGTAGTTTTCTCTGGCACTGAAATTAAGTAATACTTGTCCAATAAAGTAAATTCCACCACCAATACAGACAGTGCAAAATGTCATTTACACAAGAGAAAGACAACGGCTGTGACATCGGTCTTTATTGGCTTTTAAGTTGCAATAAAAACTTTCAGACTGAAATCTTATATTAAAAAGTCTGAAAGAGGGAATTTTCTTAAATGTATAAATATTAATCTTTAGATTATCCAGATTTAATGTGCTCTTTTTGGCAATATTTCAGGGATCTGTGGAAATATTAGCTCAACATCAGATTGAAGGATACATACAAGTGTTGAATGTTCAGATTTTATTCATTAAAACATTGGGAGCACAGAGAGAGCAAGAGAAGCTCCATTAGAGCTGTTTGATCATCTGCAAAATATTAAATTAATTGATGCTTCACTTTACAGATGGAATACCAGACAGCTAGCGTATCAAGGAAACTGGTCATTCGCCCAACTAGTCGATAGCAGTCCATGAGCCTCCAACCACTCCTGACCACTCCCCTATCTCTCTCCACCCTTGAGTGGGATCAAAAGCCACTCTAGGACGTCCTCCTGACGTGAAAGGCGCTATACAAGTTAATTTTGTTGTTGTTATTATTGAGTGACAACATCAGTAGGATCTTCAGGACACCAGCAGTGAGGTACTCATCCATCCTCTTACATTGGCTGGCTGGCTGGATTCCTACATGTGTGCAAAAGCAGCCTCCTAGAGGTGCTGTTTCGCTCTCTTGAGAGTCCGGTGACCAGCGACTCGTGGTTTCCTGTGCACAAGTGCAGTTTGAGTGACATCAGAGGTGTCCCAGTGACTGGGGAGTGCCAGCCATTGACAGTTTACAATGTTCTAATGCAGGACCTGATGTTAAGGTCCCACACGACCGTGTTGTAGCCGGGTCTGAATGATAGTACCAACTGCCATAAAGAGAGACTTTCTTTTGAACATCTTTGTTCTCAGCATTTCTTGTGCTGTGGTTAAGATACAAGATGAGCATTGCTGTCAGAAATCGCATCACATAGGCATGTGCCACTTGTGATCAGACGAGGCCTTGGAGCTCATTCAGACAAACAACCAGATCCTTGATTTATAATAACGATAAGAATCATCATCATCACCACATTTGATATAGTTTTCAGCCACCCTGCCCCCACCCTCTGGAACTTCATCCCACAGTCCCTCCGTCTTGCCCCCTCCTTGACTATCTTCAAAACCTTTGACTGCGTCTTTGGTCACCCTCCTACCCTTCCTGCTCTCCACCCCTCCTGATCCCAACCACCAGCTCGGGTACAGATCCCTGCCTGTCAAGCGCCTAGGAACATCCTCCTGAGGTGAAATGCGCTATATAAATGTAATTTGTTGTTGTTGCTTAAATTCAAGATGTCAAAATTCCTTGTTGAGGTGATGACATGCTGGCCCACTTTGTAAATAGGAAACCTTGTTTGTTAAATCAGCTGGTGACACCTAATGGCTGCACATCAATAATGCACTGGTCTCGTCTATTTTTATTGCCTTACTTTTGCGACTCAAGTTTCAAAGTCAGCCTGGTTTTGAACCATCACAAGTAATAATAATAATAATCCTTGCATTTGATACAGTACAGCATTTTTCACATCTTAGACGTCTCAAAGCGCTTCACAGATACACTGTAAAGTGAATTGACTGTATATTTGTGGGAGAAACGAGGCCGCCAATTGTGCACAGTGGTGTCCCACAAACAATCATAGTTTGAAAATGACCAATTTTTATTATTGTGCTTTTTTGGGGATGGATTATTATTAGGCGCATGTGTGGAATAAGGAAACTTGCCAAGGCTATGCCCTGATCTGCCTGGATTTGAATACAAGTCTCAAGCTTACATGACAAGTGCTCTAACCACTGAGCTACAGGACTGGGGGGGGGGGGGGGGGCGGAGAAACTATTTAAACCATACGCCAAGATAAATAAAACAAGAAGATGCACAACAAAGTCCGATCATGGAACATTCAATAAAAAAATGGTGCTGTAATTCAACACTCATCACCCAGTGACCTCTATCCGTGAGAGGTCCCTGGCAAGTACAAGACAACACTGTTATTTCCAATGCATTTTCTCAGAAACAAGTTGCAAACCACCGTCATGGGACCAGCTGTAATGACAGATGTCATCAGACACTGTGATTTCAAGGAGATAACACATATGGTTTCTGTCTGGAGCAGAACAGTGATTGTGGGTCTGTGTGTGTGAAGGCTACAGCCATGCTCCTCAGCCTTTCGGTACACTGTACAGTAAAAGCCCGTTTATCCGTGACCCAATCAACCATAACTTCCGTATAATCGGCACCTCAAAAAAAGGCCCGCATTCGATTAACCAGAATTTATCTGACACAAAGCATTTTTTGGTTTGTTTGTTTTTGTTGTGTTTTCGGCCGAATATCTGGCACGCACTTCAATCGGCATTGGCCAGGTCCCAAGGGTGTTGGATAAACGGGCTTTTACTGAACTTATAATTGATTATAATTATATAATTCTTGCATTTGATAAAGCACACCTCATAAACGTCTCAAAGCACTTCACAGAATATACTGTAAAGTGAATTGACTGGAATATTTGTGGGCAAAACACGGCAGCCAATTGCGCACAGTAGTGACCCCCAAATGGATTGAAATAACGTGAATTGAAATGACCAATTTTTGGGGGGAGGGGTTATTATCAGGCGTCTGTGTGTGGAGTAAGGAAACTTGCCCAAGGTTTCGCCCTTGATATGCCTGGATTCGAACACAGGTCTCACGCTTGTAAGGCGAGTGCTCTAACCACTGAGCTACAGGACCCACGCAAAATCCTTGCATTTGACTCATGATGCTGGATGGAAATTGTTGCAATGATACAGTAGAAGGTAATGTTCCCTTATCTCTTGGAAAATATGAAGCAAGAATCACAGTGGGGCAGTGGGGAGTAACAACAAGATAATACACCCAGCTGTGACCATTCTTTGGCCCTGTCACTGGATGAAAAGTGGAAGGTGCTTAATATCCATGGAATGTCCTCTTTTATGCTGACAATCATACGCAGACATGCAAAAAAAACACAACAACTATAGCAAGTGTCTGCTCAGTAAGATGAGTTCTGGTCAGAGATTTACAACTGAACAAATGAGATTCTTTGTTGAGTTTTAAAGACTGACATTGTAAAAGCTTCTGGAAGAGGGTCAATAGCCACAACACTAAAGATACAATACATGAAATTACTATTGGAGTTAGGCTGTCCGTTATGATTAATATTCCCTCTCGTCTCTCTCTCTTTTATGCTCTTGCGGTAGGAAGATGAGTGGATGTTCAGTGATGTCGAACAGACTGTCAATACGTACCGCACAGTCTTATAGAAGAAGAATGGCTGATTGGCTTAAGGACCACAGAACAGCGAGTACCAATGGAACTACACTGCAGGATCAATCAATACTTTCTCAAGATTTGAGTGCTAAAAATTGAGTAAAATTGGAGTCAAGCTCAGGTTCAACCCAGCCTGGCCTGATGAAAATAAAGGTAAGAGTAAGCGCTCAGAATTCAACAGTCTCAACCCAGTTCCAAGCAAACATGAGACTGCAACACACAAAGTTTCCCATTTGCAAAGCAAATTATGCTAACTATGCTCCTCTTTGCTGAGTGAGATCACAAGAAAAGCTAATACTTTACGAGGGAGATAGTAAAGTATTTGTTCTTACAGAGGCTGCGAGGATGTGGAACGCTTTTCCTCAGAAAGCTGTAGAGGCAAAATCAAAAATAGAAACAGACAGGTGCTTTAATAGAAGAGGTATGAATGGTGATGGTGAAAGGGTTTGGTATTAGGAGTAAAAGATCTGACCACACCTAATAAACTGGTGAAACAAGCTCGATGGGCTTAATGGCCTTTCATGTTTCCATTTAAGCTAAGTAGAGGTCTATTTCCGACTTTCCTTTTTAGACATTAGCTGGTCAAAGCATGTTCTCGATAACAAGTACTCCACTGCATTCAAAACCTCAATGAAGACCTACCTCTCAACCAAGTGGTCGCCCCTTTTCACCCCTCCCTTCTGCTCAGGCTCCCAATCAGCTGTGTGAAATGCTTTGAGACATTCTCTTAACGGGAAGGGCAGTAAATAAATGCCAGCTCTTGTTGTTCCTGCATTAAAAATACTAACTACACCTGCCCTTGGGAGTGCTTGCTCCTGAAATTGGGTGCAAACAGTGAGGAAAGGCTTCATTTCCAAAGCACTGATGCCCCTAACAGTAAGCAATGTACCGAATGGTATAGTGAAGCGGGAGGGGGGAGAGATTTTTAAACTGAGTTTTGGTCGAGTTAGAATTCATTTTCCAAAAGGTTAACCTACTCGTCTGTTGGCCATGAGGAAATAAAAGAAAAAAAATATCAATTTCTCATTCTCAGTCACGCTTAATTGAGTTAAACAGTAAAATTGTCAAATCTGAGTAAAATACTGCTGAGGTCGAGGCATCATGAGCAGTGCCACAACACCTACACTGGTGAAATAGCTTAAGACCTATTAATCACATGATATGGCCACCAAGATGAGGTCAGAGCCAGGAGACAGGAGAGGACAAAGTTAGAGGACTATGTGGGGCAGTGAAATAGAAAGGGAAGAAACAAAATGAGCTAAGATGGGCCGAAGAGGACAGGCCTGGTGGAGCATAACACGTAAAGGAGAATAGAAGCAATTAGCAAAAATGAACTCAAGTGTCCAAATCAATCCACGGCTGTTTGTGGGGACGCTGCTGTGTGCAATTCGCTCCCGCGTTTCGCCCGCAAAATATACAGTCAATTTGCTTTGCAGTATATTCTGTAAAGTGTTTCAAGATGCCTTGACTCCCGATAAGGGGCTCTATCAAATGCAAGGATTAGTATCATGATGTGAGATAGTAAACAAAATCAGAAAATGCAGGATAAAAAACAAACAAAAAACAAACAACCGTGGAACAAAAACACACAACGGCTAAAAGATTCGCACATCGCAGGAGGTTTTTAATTACAGTGTAGAAGGAATTTATAATATGCAAATGGGACCCACAAACACAGGCAACATTATGAAGTTTGCCCAGTCCAGCTGGTTAATGTAGTATTTATAAGCCACTGGAGCTTTAGAGCTGCACAGTTAGAACTCACAATAATTAGCAACAAGCAGCGAGTACGCAACTGGCTACAGGACACAACTCATTGCTCGTATACAGAGCTCAGCGCTAAGTCCTGTAGCTAAGTGGTTAGAGTACTTGCCTCATAAGCAAGAGGACCTGGATTCGATTCCTAGGCAGGGTGAAACATTGGGTAAGTTTCCTTACTCCACACGCCTGTTTACTAGCAGTAAGCAGGAACATGGTTGTTAGTCATTTGGTGGATCACTTTTCTTGCCAGTAATAGTGCCTTTAGATAAATAGTTTGGTCACTCAATCCACGACTGTTGGTGGGACTCTGCTGTGCGCAATTAGTTGCTCCATTTCGCTCACAAAAATATACAGTCAATTCACTTTACAGTATATTCTGTGAAGCGCTTTGAGACGCCGTGAAGACATGATAACACGCCATATCAAATGCAAAGATTATTATTATTTTATGTTTGTGTTTGTAATGCCACCTTGAAATGTACTTCACAAATTTGTTTTTTGTTCTGAAAGGACGAATGAAGCACATGCACACAGAGAGAGAGTTTCTGCCCAACATTTTATCACCGTATTTTTATACCCCTGCCCTTCTGTCACCGCAACTGTTTTTCCTTGGACTTCAAGCCATGAAAATCAACTGAACAGATTGTTGCAACGACCACTGGCAATGTGCTAATGCTGCCGATTCACGCCTTCAATGCTGCAGCAGCAACAATTTAAGATAGGAATATGGCTAATAACCCAGAGAGCCCTCTGGCAGAAGGACTATTAAAAGCAGTGGAAAGTTTGTCAAAAAGTTCTCCAAATGTGGAAGGGAAATAATTTGTGCTCCGCCGCTAATCTGGCAGAATAAAAGAACCATTTAAATATGCTGTAAATGAATATCGGGAGCCTCGGGGAAGGAGAATAGTGCATGTGATGGAAGATAAATCAGGATCGAGGAACGCTAGGAAGGTATCTCACTTCTGCATGGACGAGTCTAAACAATACGGTCACAGACTGGCAGATCTGGGCTCTATCGTCAAATGTGTTTCCCTCATTGATTTCACCCATTTCACTGAGTACAGGAACTAGGAAGAGGGTTAAGTGAAGAGCTAACTGGAGGCAAAATGCCACACTAATTAGAGGAGGAATGAAAGCAAAAACAATTGGGTTTCCATTCACTGAAATGATCTGACTTTCTGACAACGTGAAATGCTGGAAGGTGACTTTATTTAGGATCTTTCTCACGTGTAGACACCTCCGACCTTCCTTACCTCAGTGAGTTTCCCTCATCGTTGGTGATGGAGCTGCTGTCAGTGATCGCAGCCTGGCTCTTCAGAACACTCAGCTCTGCTTCCAGCTGCGAAAGGAAACAAAGAGATTATGTCACGTTTCTTTGGTGCATGCAAGCTTGTTAATTGAAGGAATGATGAAACTCGCCAACAGACAAAAGGACTGTCAGGGTTTTCTTGGGGACGTCAACGAGAACAATGATATGCTCAGGAATGTCTTCCACATTAGACTGGGTACTCATAGAGAGTGGAATTTAATAAGTGACAGAAGCAGCACATTACACCCTGGGCTGCTGTCACACAGAGGTCTGGGGACATGTGACTTGTAACGTTCAGAGCTTAAAATACGTAGGATCACGACATTTGGGATGTCAGGACTGCTCAATTTAGGGGATTTTTTTGAATAGCGATTATCATTTTCTTTCTGTGGGTAAATGTTCATTCAGGGAAGCAAGAGAATGCCCAGGTAAGGTATGAAATAATTTTACACTGCTTGGCACAGAACCTGGCATGTAACACACTCTCTCCTCATCTACAGAGCATCTGCAGGTTAGGTCTGGGACACTGTGCCTGCAAAACGCACCTTAAGGTCAATTTCAGAAGTTTACAGTATTGTGCCAGTGTGACTTTTCCCTGATTGAGACTGGCACAGCCCCTGTGCTGCGAGCTGATAAGTGGTAATAAAATCGAGATTTATTTCACATTAAATCCTTATAAAAAAAAGATTTTAATTCTCGTTTCATCTCCAATTAAAGATGGTTGGATGCCCAGTCCAATTACCCCTCTCTTCCCCAACACCTACCATGTAGGACACATTCTTGTGCATACAACACCAGCCTCCAGTACCCATAGCTAATCCACCAATGGATGCTCCACACATACACTATATACAGTAACCGTACAGCTCTAATGCATGAGCCAACGTAAGTGAACAACAGCCAGTGTAGCTAGTATAGTGTATAAAACACAGCACACACCCTGATCTAATAACTTACTGCAACATCAAATTTAATTGAACCTTTAAACTGACAAACTTCTCTGTGAATTCTGTGCTTTTAAACAAGGTTTCGTTATTCAGTGGAATTCAAAGCTTTCACTTTCAAAGCATAATTTGTAAACTGACGTCGGTAGCATTTTATTTTACAAGCTGAATAAAAATAGCAGGACCAGTGCAACGAGTTCTCTGCTGCTTCAATGCATTGTTCCATCTGTGGGGGTCCAATTCCTAGTTAAGTAAAAGCATCTTACATCTACAAGGTTCCCCTGTGCTTTGTGAAAACTGGTAAACAAAATTACTTTGTGCTGTTTGTGTGTTCTCTAAAGGGTTGAAACCGAAACAGATTTTTTAACCACAATGGGAGTAAAAAAGAGAGGAATCTATACAATTCTGTAATACTATGTACATTCACCATCCTCCTGTCTAATCACACGATTGTGAATGTAAACATATTAATAATAATCCAGGCATTTCATAAAGTCTATAATATTGGAACAACTCAAAGTGCTCCACTGATAATAAGAACATAAGAAATAGGAACAGGAGTCTGCCATTCGGCCCCTCGAGCCTGCTCCGCCATTTAATAGGATCATGGCTGATCTTCTAACCCAATTCCGTTTACTCGCCCAATCCTCATATCCTTTAATCCCTCTATCCATTACAATAATAGTTGTCAAGTGTGATGCCTGTTCATTTGTAAGCAAAAGTATGTGTAATTTTCGCTGCAGGTGATTACTGGTTCAAAATTCATTACCAATACATTGGTTACAGAGGGAATATATGGTTGAAAACAATTGTCAAACATGAAGTAATCCATTTGGACAGAATAATAATGCTTCACAGAAAAGTTTGCTGAATTGGGGGGAACAGTTGTATCCAAAGAATCTGCGACTGTGTAATACAGTATTGCAGTTTGGTTTCCTCTCTATGAAACAATACTCAAAACAGTTTCAATGAACTGAATGCAGATGGTGCCATCTAGGTCCCGCTCACAAACGTTGCCAGTTAGAAATTGCCTGTGTTTTTTTCAGTCGGGCAGCTGTGCTTATTGGAGATGTGAAAAGGGACCAAAATGTAATGGAAAATCTACACATTTCTATCGAGGGTTATAATAGCACACTGCAGGGATTTCTTTTTTAAATTGCTGGAATAGAAAGCTTGGATAGTTAATGCTTTCAGTAGCAAATGCCATTTATATCAGAACACACCCGTGCGCACATACCACTGATCATCTGTAATGATGATCATAAATCTCTGAAAACAGCCAGTCAATTTGAATTCAGATCCATTAAAGTCATTATTTATAGCTGATACAAAGCTGTCATCACAATCATTTTGGGGCTTCACACGGAAACATGGTAAAAAAAATTCCAGTCACCATCATAAGCTATGAAACACTCAATACTCTTCTACATGGGAAGATCGAAACAGCTTTAACAGAAACAACCACTGCTCAGGGTTCAGTCTATACCAAACTATCTGCATGTTGCTCGTACAGTTTAAGAAGATATTTATAGTCAGACGACTTCTTAACTCTTCAGTACATTCCCAGTTGTACGTCATCCTGGAGCTCAGTGGATAGAGCACTCGCCTTACAAGTATACGACCTGTGTTCGAATCCAGGCAGATCGGGGTGAAACCTTGGCAAGTTTTGTTACTCCACACGGCTAATAATAATCCATCCCCCAAAAAAAACTAATACAAATTGGTCATTTCAACCCACGACTGTTTGTGGGGACACTGCTGTGTACAATTGGCTGCTGCATTTCACCCACAAATATACAGTCAATTCACTTTACAGTATATTCTGTGAAGCGCTTTGAGACATTGCTAAAATGTGAAAAGCGCTATATCAAATGCAAGGATTATTATTATTACAGTAAAAGCTTCGTTATCCAGCACCCTCGGGACCTGACCACTGCCGTTTAATCAAATATGCCAGATATTCGATCAGCAAGTTGCTGAAAATCCTACACAAAAAAATTACTTATTTAAAAACATACCATATTAATAATAAACTAAATAATAACAGAATATTGTATGGATACTTACCAATAAAGCATTCCAGCACACTCGGTAAAATAAAAATTCCAGCGTTCGCTAAGTTTAATAAGTGCACATGCGCACGCATTGTTCACATGCGCAAAATGAGCATAATCGCGGGTGTCCCGGATGGCTCTGGTATGAGATGCATTTGCTGGAATGGTGAATTGTACTGGGAAATACCGGTTGGTTGAGCATTCCGGTTGGTTCCTATGTGCTGGAAGGAGGATACAAATAAAATGCAGGCTTTAATACTAGTCGTTCTTCAAGTGTTTGCTTGTTCAGTACCTCAGCAGCATGTCCAAAGCCCATGAGAGTAATTTTGTGGTAAGAAATTGTATGTACCACTTTACATCAAGCGCCAGCCATCCAGGTATTTTATGACTGTCTGTCATCGTTGGTGCTGGAGGGATTTTGTTATTCAGAGGAGCTCGGGCAAAACATGAACCGGAAACACTGCTTAATCCTTGCTCCCGGTTATATCTAGCTTCCAATCTAAAATTTACAGGCAAGATTTGTTCAAAAAATGGAGGATGTCTCTCATCAAGTTCAATTGTCAATCCACGATATTCTGTGAAGCACTTTGAGACGACTAGAAGGGCTATAAAGAATTATTATAATTGGCAAACTCTAATTCACATGAACAGAGATGAATGGACATATGTATATGGTCTTACCCAAGTCTGAAATTTAATTTATAATAATACTTGCATTTGATATAGTGCCTTTTCAGGTTTTCGAGATGTCTCAAAGCATTTCACAGAATATACTGTAAAGTATTTGTGGGCGAGTTCCTATTGATATGCATCCTGTCTCTATTCAACAGAGAGGAAAATTAAAGTGTTCCTGAAACCTTTACCTCCAGCTGATCGCAGACGAATGCTCCAGTGAAATCAGTGCTGGCCATGTCATACTAATGTTATTTTTTCAGGGATTTACTGGCAAAATCAAGCTTTGAAACGTGCAGTAGAAATACCAAGATTACATTTTTTGAATCCCATTTTAATATTAATACATGATAATCCTTGCATTTGATATAGCACTTTTCACATCTTCTAGACATCTCAAAGCGCTTCACAAAATATACTGTAAAGTAAATTGACTGTATTTACCTGGGCGAAAAGCGGCTGCCAATTGCACACAACACGCTGAAGCAACCTGTACACAACAGCACAAAATCAGAATGATTTATTTCAAATGTTCCTCGCATGAGAGAGAAGCTCATGCTACTAACCGGACAGGCTGCTGTCTCCAGTTGCGAAATTGCTTCATTTGATGCAAAATGGTGTTTTTCACGGCCTTACACATTTTTGAATTTAATGTGTACATAACTGTACATATTTCCAGCCGTTGTGAAAAATATGGATGGAAACGTACAATAAAAATAATAATCCTTGCATTTGATATAGCGCTTTTCACATCTTCTAGACGTCTCAAAGTGCTTGACAGAATATACTGTAAAGTGAACTGTATGACTGTATATATGTGGGCAAAACATGGCAGCCAATCATGCACAGCAGCGTCCCACAGCAATCATGGATTGAAAAGACCAATTTATTTACTTTTGGGGGGGGGGATTATTATCCGTCATGTGGAGTAAGGAAACTTGCCCAAGGATTTGCCCTGCCCGGAATCGAACTCAGGTCTCTCGCTTGTAAGGTGAGTGCTCTAAACCATTGAGCTCCAGGACTTCACAATGAACTTAATAGAGGCCTTCAAAACTCTGAGGTTTTGAAAGGAGAGTGAAAGATTATTCTCAATGGTGGATGAATTGATTAACAGGTGGTATAAGATGTCAATGGAAACATTTCGAGCAGAGTGCAATTAGAATATGGACTTCTTTGCCCACAGCCATGCATTGAGACAGTGAACACAACACTCATAGGGAGGCCAATAAGCAGTTCAAGATGAACAGCATAGGCTGTGTTTGGAAAGGGACTCAGGAATCTGAATTCAAATATTTAGTTCCAGTGGCTTGACGAGCGCCAGCAGAGGCTGAATGGCCTTCATGTGTGCTGCAATTTCAATGAATCTTATGATCAGTCAGAATTAGCCCCATCTCTCATCCCTCTCATGGGCCACTTTAAAGACGGATTTACCAGTCTATTTTGGGGGCTATTTTAGCTCCGGAGCCTGCCTGAGCGGGAAAACGATGCATCAATCTCCTTCGCTGGAGAATGTAAGAAATTAATGGTCCCTTGAACCAGGCGAGGCACCTCCTCCCAAAATGATGTAAAAGAAAACTCTAAACAACTGAGCACCTGCTTCAAGCGCGAGCCATGAATTATGCACAAGGTCTCTACAGCAAAAGGCAGCTCACCACCTCCAGCCAACAATATTACTGTCAGTCTTACCACCTAACTCTATCCAGGGTTTTTAATCAGAAAGGGGAAATTCAATTTGAGCCTCACCCAGACCCTAAAACAGAAATTTATATATCTCTCCCTCCACCCAATATCCTGACAATTTTCAATTATAAGCAGAAGCCTCGGGGTGTGCAGGAAAGGCTAATATAGCATTTATCACCAGGGCTGCAATGCTAGGCTTCAGAAAGTCTCCTATACCTTCAGTGACAATAAAAGATGAACAGGCTGTAGTGTGGATGCCCTATGGACTACAGTAATAATAATAATACTTGCATTTGATATAGTGCTTTTCAGATCTTCTAGACGTCCCAAAGCGCTTCACAGGATATACTGTAAAGTAAATTGACTGTATATTTTGTGGCAAAATGTTGCAGTCAATTGCACACAGCAGCATCCCCACAAACAGTCATGGATTGAAATGACCGCTCTGCCTGCCCAGGAATACACACACTTTGCTATATTTCCCTCCTTCTGTGAAAAAACAGTGTCTGCCTCAAATTTAATTCAGTTCACTTTCACATGCAATCTCCAAAAATACATTAATTTCCATGGAAGACCAGTGAAAGACCAGTGCAGATGAATTCAAAGGTAAGTCTTTGTTCCACGATATTAATTTCATATTTTGCCAAAGTCTCACAGTTCCCCAGGTACTTTGTAAAATAGGAAATAAGAAATAATCTGTACAAAAAAAACACATATACCGTCAATTCACTTTACAGTATATTCTGTGAAGCGCTTTGAGACGTCAATAAGATGTGAAAGCACTATATCAAATGTAACGATTATTATTTATTATTGTTTAAAGCCATCAGAATCAGTTGGTGTACTTATAACATTATAATAATCTCATGGATTATTATTATCTCTAAACTGGCAGCAAGCATTCGCCTACAGCTCTCTAACCGGTTTGGGTGTCGGATCAGTAACACCAGGTTAGTAAATGGCTTATTTTGCCTGATTAAATGTCTAAATGTCTTAAGATACCAGAAAAGTCTGACAACAACAACAACAAAATTACATTCGTATAGCAGCTTTCACGGTAGGATGTCCCAAGGAGCTGATTCACGAAACCTGGCAAAACAGGATTCAAACATACATCTGAAAGAGGCAAGAGAGGCAGAGAGTGCCTGCAGAACCAAGTTCTGTTTGAGCCAAACAGAGACAGAGCATCTTTCAAATGCAATCGTGCATTTAGGAACACCATCGAGTCTTTTTGAAAGCTACAGAGCTCAAAAGAGAATACAAAATAAGGTTTTAGTCAGAAAATGTTTGCTTCAAAATGTCGTGTTGTGCACAAAATATTACAATGTAAAATTTAGGCTTATACTTCACAAACAAAACTATTTTACAAATATAGTTTGGGTAAGGCATTTAAAAAAAATTATTGATAATTTAGTGGCTCAGAATTTATTTTGTGCCAATTGAAGAAACAGCAGCAATCAAACAAGATTTTCATGTAAGATGCAGATTATAGCACCTTGGGACGTCCTCCCGACGTGAAAGGCGCTATATAAATGTAAATTGTTGCTGTTAGGTAGTCCAGGATAGTTATTAAACTGCTGACAATTGACCAAGTCTCATACCGTGTATCAATACTGGGCCCTTAACTGCTGGGAATGGAGGGGAGTCTGAGATTCTCTGAGTCCTGTTAAAGACTTTCAGATTCCTCTTATCTACATCTATTATCCTAAACACACTACAGACAAAAGTGGATGCTCAATACTTAATGCAAAGCAACAATATTCTCTTTCAACACATTCTATTGGAGTATCAAAATCAAATCTCTTTTGAAATACTCTGTGTAAGTTGATAATACAAATGCGGCAGCCAATTGCTTATAGTAGTTTTCCACAAACAGTGGACTGAGTGACCAAATTATTAATACAGTATTTTTTTAAAAAAACTTAGGGGATCGTTACCTCCGGAAAACGATCTGCCAATTGACAAACAGCTGGGTTCCTACTTACTGCTAGGTAAACAGAGTGTAATCAAAATGGTAGGATCAGGATACTGGACTCATTTAAGAAACAGCTATAATGGACAGATGATAATAATAATAATAACAATAATAATAATGATAATCCTTGCATTTGATATAGCGCTTTTCACATTTTATCGACGCCTCAAAGCACTTCACATAATGTACTGTAGAGTGAATTGACTGTATATTTTGTGTGCGAAACGCGGCAGCCAATTGCGCATAGCAGTTTCCCCACAAACAGTCATGGATTGAAATGATCAATTTTTTATTATTGTCAAATTATCCATTTTTTGGGGAGGGATTATTATTAGGCATGTGCAGTAAGGAAACTTGCTCCAGGTTTTGCCCTGATCTGCCTGGATTCGAAACACAGGTCTCATGCTTGTAAGGCGAGTGCTCTAACCACTGAGCTACAAGAGCTATAGGATAGGAATTAATAATAATAATATTCCTTACATTTGAAATACCTTCTTATCCCATCTTCAAGACATCTTACAGAATATACTGCAACAAGAACTGAATATTTTGTGAGCGAAACGCAGCAGCCAATTGGACACAGCAATTCTAGAAGTTTTGGGAACAAGTGGGTCAAAAAGACCTCTTTCATCTGAATTTCTCATGCGCATGAACACAACAGCTCATATTTTCAGGATCTCAGATTCAAACATGTTCGAAAGAGGTCTTGAGAAAGTAAACATATTCTCCGGACAGCAAAATGAACAACCTCATCGCATCAGTGTAATTAATGGCATCACTGTTTTGCAAATTGAATACTGAAGATCCCAAACGGAGGCCAAACCTCAACAGATCTCTAAATCCTCCTCTAAAGGAGAGTCACAAAAGAAACAGAAATTAGAAGGTTCCACTTTATGTTGTATCCAGAATGTAGTGTTTAATTAAGCAAAGAATGCAGGATTCCCAAAGCATACAAGGCAATAAGCAACTCCAGCATATTGTACCAACACAAGGCCATCTGCTGAGGGAAGCAAAATTGTTGGAGCAGGTGCAAGATCTAGGCAGCTGCACAGTTTGTGTGTCCCCTTCCCTGAACCCTGGGATAACTAACAATATGAAGACGAAACGTTTGGTTCGCAGTTTCACCCACCTTTCTAGGAATGGCCAGATGCAAACTGAACAACTCACCTCCGAATACTCTTCATAGGAATGCAGCATATTTTGATTTTCAAATTGACACAGTATTTGACCAAATAATTTTTTTCCATGGGTCAGCTCAGTGTCTGACACATGGAAACCCAGCACCCTGCTTACGGAGTATTCGAAGCAGACTGAGAGATAGTTTCACACTTAAGTTTGAGTCAAATGCATCAAAATTCACTTTCAAAGCAACAACTAGAACCAAATTACATTGTAGGCCAACTACTAAAGGAGTCGAGCTCCAACCATCTCTACATATCTCTTAATTATAGGTGGAAATGTCCCATATTAATCAAAGGGATGGGGAACAATCACTTTTTCTAACTTATTTCCATCTGTCCGAGGCAGAAGGCTGGGTTCATTGAGTATTCTGACTTCTATAACACAACTATAAACTGGAATAGGTACAAAGGTCACTGGAAAAAACAGGCATCACCGCCTTATCAGAACAGTCACAAAGCGAATTTGAGCAGGATACAGTGGCTTTCCGCTTGCTGTGAATTTAAAAGAAATTGGATTTTTTTTATATAAAAGTATCATGTAGGTCAGCTAGTGGGTTTTGTACCATACTGACAGATTAATTCTACTCAACTTGGTGTGTCAGAAAACCTCCGTCAACGGCCGAGAATTTCAGAAGCGGAGTGAATTTAGTTAACCCTCTGTTCTCTTGGTGAAATACTTTCCACTGAGTAAAGTTAACAGATTTCTGTATTCCCAGTAAGGACAATGAGTTTAGGGTAAAAGAAACTATCAGGTCATTCCCACCCATGGCTTTTGTGCAGATGAGCAGTTTTGTCTAATATTCCCACTTTCATTAACTTTGTGCTATGCACAAACTGTAATTCATATTGCAACTGTTAAAAACATTTGGGTTCACTTGATCTCATCCCTCCAGGAACACCCTATCTACCATCATCCCATCAAGTTGTTTTTGAAAACAACAGCATCCTGGCCTCTACCTTTTAACCCTGTTCCTGCTGCTAATCACAAACACTGTCTGAAGAGAGAAGCTACACAACATGGCTGTCGCTCCTAAGCATTTAGCAACAACAACAAAATTGCTCTTATAGCACCTTTCATATCGGGAGGACATCCCAAAGAGTTGAACAATCAGGTAGGGACCCGAGCGGTAGGGGTGGGGACGGTTGGGGTAGGGGGAAGGAGAGGGGGAAGAGTTAGCGGGGAGCCGAAGGAGTGGTCGAAGAGGGAGGTCTTGAGACCGGCCTTGAAGGAGGAAAGGGAGGAGGCAAGGCGGAGGGGCTGTGGGATGGAGTTCCACAGTGTGGGAGCAGAGAGGCTGAAAGCCAGGCCACCGATGGTTGGGCAGTTAGGACAGTGGATGCGGAGCAGGCCTGAGTCTGCTGAACGGAAGGGATGGGCAGGCTGATAGGGAGACAGTGGGTCAGAGAGATAGGTGGAGGCAAGGCCATGAATGGCCTTGAAAGTGAGGACAAGGATCTTGAAATCGATCCTCTGGGGATGGGGAGCCAGTGGAGACGGGCGAGGGTGGGAGTGATGTGGTCACAAAGCCTGGTAAGGGAGAGTACACGAGCTGCAGAATTCTGGTTATTCTGAACCTGTGAAGGGAGGAGCTGGGGAGGCCAACGAGGAGAGAGTTCCCGTAGTTGAGCCTGGAAGTGATAAAAGGCGCGGATGAGAGTTTCGGTGGCATGGGGGGTGAGGTAGTGGCGGAGTCTGGCAATATTGCGGAGGTGATAGAAGACTGTGCTGGTCATGGAGCGGATGTGGGGGAGGAAGGATAGTTCAGGGTCAAACATAGCAGCACACAATCCTAGCTACCAGCCTTTTCCCATATCTTTCTCTGCATTGTATACTAGATGCCCATCAAAAAAAAGTTAGATTAGCTGTCGATTCTTCCTATCTCCAATAACAGTTTAAGACTGTTTCACGGTTCACACATCCCTCATTTTCCTCAATTTCCCTCTCTCTGGATGAACGATATGTCTCCGGAGTCTTTCACCTGTGAGATTCAGGGACAAAACGGCCAATATCTAAATCTAGCTCCCAGAAGGTTGAATGCTCTACCACTGTAAAGCACTGAACCAAGCAACTGACAGATTTCAATGCAAATGTGCCTATTACCTTCGCCCATCAAGCAGAGCTCAGACCTAGTCATATCAACAATTTTTTAAGTTAGCACTTTTTTTAAAAAGTAGTCACGAACTTTGTAACTTTCCTTACACTCAATTGGAAAGAACTGAATAGTTACTTGGTAACAGAATGAAATAATTAGGTGGATGAGAGATGAGGCGAACTTGCTTTTTTGTTGTTTATTTTGGAACTTTAACCAGATGGATTGCAATGGTGGTTCTGAACCTGTATATTGAGATTTTCCGATAATAATAAATGTAGCAGAAGCCTGCATTAGTTTGCACATTTTAAATTCTCAAGTCTGGAGTTGAAAATTCCAGTCGATATATATAAACAAATATTTTCTTCCACATTCGCCAAAGATCATAAATCTTGGTCCCTGATCCCAGTAGCTTTCAGCATTCTGCTAAACTGCTTCACTTAATTCAATATTACCTGCTTGGGAGATGGCCACAACCGTTTGTGGACAAAATTATATCATTCAAGAGCAGTAGGAGGTAGTGCAGCAATGCAATAAAGCTCAACAAAGTTGCAACTGAAGACATATGTAGCCCAGAAGTGCTAAGTGGTGTCAATGGATTCAGGAGGCTATAACAGTTGTTGTTTTTTGCCAGCGCAATAACTGTTGGAAAACAGTCATTACACCAGATTAAACAAGCAGGGAGGGAATTACACAGCAGCAACATTCAGGAGTTCATCTTGAAGCATAAACTGTGGGAATAAATCTCAAGTAATTTACAGTCAGTAACTGAACCCAATGTTTGGGGGGTTTGTCTAATTGCTATTATTTTACAATATATCTATTTCTGGTTTCTATTTACAGAATTATAAAGCGAATGCAATGAGGTCTTAAGTAAATGCAGAATTTCAATCACATCACAGTATTATTTTAAATAGATTGAAGGCACCTGGTTACTCAAACCCTTACTTATGCTACATTATAGTCTTGTTAATGAACAGATGTTCAAAATAGAATTACAGATATCTAAATGCATTCTGGATCATATAGGCTTTAGCAGTATAATCCCCAATCATCTATAATTTATCACAATAATAAAGCTTCTTATTGTTCAACTTAAGAAATATAATCATGGATTTGATATAGCGCCTTCAAGTCTTCAAGAAGTCTCAAAGCACTTTACAAAATATATTGTAAAATGGATTGATTCTGCATTTTGTGGGCAAAATACGGTAGCCACAGCAGTGTCCCACAGTTGTGGCAGTCTGCACAATTCACAATTACTGTATATTCAAATTCTCCTGTGACCTGTTTTGTTCATCTTTTCAATCTTCACTAGCTTGATGTTATCTGCAAATTTAGCCACTGTGCTTACGACTCCAGATCATTTATAATAATATGAAATAAAAAAGGTCCCAAAACAGACTCTTGTGGAACTCCACTGGTAACATTTTCCAAGTCTGATGACATTCCTGGTACCACTACCCTCTGGGTTCTTCTGGTCACCAATTCCTCATCCATTGGAATAATACATTTTCACTGATTCCTGCTGTCTTTACTTTCAGTACCAGCCTCTCAAGAGGAACAGTATCAAAGGCCTTACCCTTATCAAGCTCCCGAGTCACACCGTCAAAGAAAACAAGTAAATTTATATTGGCAAGACCTCCCCTTTATGAACACATATTGGCTATCATTTATTGCTTCTTATTTCTACTTCTACAAAACAATAACAAAATTGGTCATTTCAATCCACGACTGCTTATGGGACACTGCGGTGCGCAATTGGCTGCCGTATTTAGCCCACACATATACAGTCAATTCACTTTACAGTATATTCCGCGAAGCACTTTGAGACGTCTAGATGACGTGAAAAGCACTATATCAAATGCAAGGTATATTATTATACTTTACTTATGAAAAATGGTCAGTTTTCAGAGCAACTCCACATGGAACAACCAGAAGGAACGAAGGACATGGTTAATAATGAAGGACAATGTGCACATATCATCACATGAGCAGCAGTGTAATGGCTGCAGGAAGTCTTCAGGTACAAAATTACAGAGTGAGGAAATATCTGAAAATGACAAGAGAAAATGACTGACTGGGGAACATTCCCAGCTCAGTTGAAAAACCGGAATAACTAACTTGACGCTCTTTCGGTCTATTAACCTGAATATCCACTTTTTGCGTTTTATGGGATTTATTTTAGATTTACACCTCTCTAGCCATACAGAGGTGAAGAAGCTGGGGAATGGGTAGGGGACGAAAAGAACGACTCCATTTAAAAAGGATACTGACCCTGAGAGAGAAACCGTTCCTTAAAAGACTGGAGGAGGTCAACTGAAAACAAGCTTAGCATAAAGTCCATTACAAGACAATTTGCCAACTATTCTTTTGAGAGACTGTGAACAAAATAAAATATAATACGTTCAACTCAAGAGCTTTACAAGTTTCAACAGGGAAAATGCTAGATTGGCATGCGACTGACAATAGAGCGAGAGATAGAATATATAAATGTGGTCCGGCTGAAAGGCATTGTCCCTTTTAATTTAGTGACAAACTCTTACATTTCTTGACGAAAGAAAATTTGACAAGAGTATACAGATGGACATCCGAGTGCTGTCAAGCTTTCAGTGAGAGTGCTATTCAGGGTAGGGGAATCTCTATAGAATTAAATCAGTTTCCAACTGACCCAATCCGTGACTTTCCCTGGTGATCTCTTCGGGCAAGGAAGCTGAACACTTTACATTTCAGACAAGCGGTTTCAATATTGTACACTCGGGGGTAAGATGCAGCAATTAAATGTAGAGATAGAGTTCACAATGAAGCGATGGTGTCACATTATAGTGATTACAGCCATATTCACTAGAAACTAGAATGAGACGGGTTTGCGCGGATATGGGGAGAGAGCTGGGGAGTGGGATTAAATTGCTCTTTTTAAAGAGCCGGCACAGACTTGATAGGCCGAATGGCCTCCTGTTATGCTGTAAGATTCTATGATTCTATAAGACTGAACTAACTTGTTCAGTTTCATAGACTCTTCCAACACAACAAAGGAGACATTTGTTCCATCGGTCAGACCATTGCAAACTACAATGATTCAACTCTGATCCCTAGAATATCCATGGTTTACTAAGAAACTTGAAAGGATTGTCTTTTCTATTCTCATTTTCTATTAATTCATTGCAAGGCTCGTTGCCATCATGAGAACGGAAACAAGTTGCATCAAATCTAGGGCTCAACAGTTGGATACTACTCCAATATTTCCAAGTTTCACAATGTATTTCAACCGCAAGTGTTTTGAGGTGAGGTATAAGTTGATAATGACAAATTTGCTTGGATGAATTGTGGAGGCACAGTTAAATCAGCTGACATTCATGAGCCTTCATTACAATTTCATTTTAGTTTGAAGACGATCGATAGCCAATACTGCTCTATCAAGAGTTTCAGTGCTAATCCTGTACACTGTATCTTCAGCTCAGAGCAGTATTTCTATCCTACCTCTCTCCCCTTGGGTACTTGTGTATGCATGAACCTGTCACCCCTGATCACCCAAGCAAATGCACACTTTTCTTTCGCAATTGTTGTTTGCACTTAACATTGTGAAGTAAAGATTAACTCATTAGATGCCCACCTGGAGATTTAAAAGAATCAAATGACAAAACATATTACTGTACATTCAAATCAGATCCATTGAATGCATCATACATTAATGGCGTAAAAGGGACAGTGGCAGTGTGGATCCACAACTGGCTGCGAGACAGAAAGCAGAGAGTTGTAGTGAGCGGCTGTTTTTCAGACTGGAGGGAAGTGAGCAGTGGTGTGCCACAGGGATCAGTTTTGGGACCATTGCTGTTTGTAATCTACTTCAATGATCTGGACTTGGGTGTACGGAGTATAGTTTCCAAGTTTGCAGATGACACTAAGTTAGGGAGAATAGTAAATAGTGAGGAGGATAGTAGCCATCTGCAAGAGGATATAGACAAATTGGTAACGTGGGCAGACACATGGCAGATGAAGTTTAATGCAGAGAAGTGTGAGGTGATGCATTTTGGGAGAAGAAATGAAGGGAGGCAATATAGGCTAGATAGTACAATTTTAAATGGTGTGAAGGAACAGAGAGACCTGGGGATTTGTGTTAGTGACTCGTTGAAGGTGGCAGGACAGGTAGACAAGGCTGTTAAGAAGGCATATGGGATACTAGGCTTTATAAATAGGGGTATAGAGTACAAAAGTCAGGAAGTGCTGACTAACCTCTATAAGACTTTGGTGAGGCCTCAGCTGGAATAGTGTGTTCAATTCTGGTCACCACACTACAGAAAGGATGTGAAGACTTTGGAAAGGGTACAAAGAAGATTTACTAGGATGGTGCCAGGATTGAGGGACTTCAGCTATGAGGAGAGGCTAGATAGGCTAGGGTTATTCTCTCTGGAGCAGAGAAGATTGAGGGGAGACCTAATAGAGGTTTATAAGATCATGAGGGGTTTCGACAGGGCAAATAGAGAAAAACTATTTCCACTCGTGGGCGAATCTATGACTCGTGGTCACAGATTTAAAATAGTTTCAAGGCGAAGTAGAGGGGAGCTGAGGAGAAATTTTTTCACTCAGCGAGTTGTTCGAATGTGGAATGCATTGCCTGAAAAGGTGGTGGAGGCTGATTCGATAACAACTTTTAAAAGGGAATTAGATCTTTATTTAGGGAGAACAGGTCTATTAGGCTATGGGGAGTGGGCAGGGCAGTGGGATTGAATCGCTCTTTTCAAAGAGCCGGCACAGACTAGATGGGCCGAATGGCCTCCTTTTGTGCCTTAAAATTCTATGAATCTATGAATCTATGAATCTATAATCAAACACAAAAAGCAAGTCTCGCTACCACATTTAAAAGTCCCGATTATTCCTCCACTTAGCTATACGCACTAATTACATCTAATAATAAATAATTCTTGCATTTGATATATGAGACTGTTTCACATATTCTAGATGTCTCAAAGCACCTTACAGAATATACTGTAAAGTGAATTGATTGTATATTTGTGGGCAAAACGCAGCAGCCAATTGCGCACAGCAGTGTCACACAAAGTGTGTCTCAGTCGTGGAATGAGGGATCAAATTATTATTTCTTATTTCTTTCTTGAGGGATTATTACCAGGAGTGTGGAGTAAGGAAATATAATGATTTGACTCCGGAGCCTGAAGAAAGTTTAACGTGGTGCGTCAAGAGTTATAAAATTCAGGTGAAAGTTTTTCAAGGGAGTGAATTCTTGATCTCAATTGAACCACGAAGGGAAGTTACGGAACCAAAGTACGTATTCTTGGGGTAAACAAAGACTGTATGATAAATCAGGATGCTCCACTAAAGCTTTCAACAACTAGTCATATGCTTCCTCACTCAGCTAGAGAATAATAATAAATCTTGCATTTGATAAAGCGATTTTTCATGTCTTCGAGACGTCACAAAGCGCTTCACTGAATATACTGTAAAGAGAATTGACTGTGTTTAGTAGACAAAATGCAGCAGCCAATTGCACACAGCAGTGTCCCACAAACAGCTGTGGACTGAAAGGATCAATTTATTTTGTTTTATTATCAATGTATTATAGTAAGCCAATGGAAAATTTACCATTTTATATACTGCACATATACAATAAAATTCAACATCTAGATTTGTATCCTAATAATGCAGAATATGATAACCTACTTGACACAATTTTCCTAAACCACACACAATATTCAGAGGGTATGGCAACATAATGAAGGCAGACACAGCTACAGGGCAGTGTATAAGTCTAGGGATATAAAATGCTGTCCAGCATATATTTTAGCTTTTCTTCTTGAATCCTGTCATGAACAGTCACCAGAGCTCCTTGACATGAATGTCTGGTAACTGATATGTCCAGAAATTAATTTGTTTGGCAATAAATATCCTGGAACTGAGTCCATCACTGGAATGAAGAAAACAAACTGTGGTGACGTGAAACTTTTCATGCAAGAAAGAGTGATGGATAGACAGTCCAGGGGATGGAGGGACACACCAATGGCTAGTACAAAGCAGGTATGAGCGTCAGTATACACCATGCAGTTACTTTGGAACCAATCGTGCTTGCTATTTAGCTTCAAAATGCTTTCCTATAGGTGGCTTGCCCTTTTTACTGCAGTAATTTGAACTACAAATTTGATTGATGGCTCAATGGTGCATGTGAATTGGTTATTCGTACTTCACACCATCAATCACAACCTTTCTGCCACAGCTCATCTGAGTCTCAAGGAACAGAAGAGCTGTCTGGAAGATTAGCGAAAGACTGTTCAATGAGTTTAATGAAAGGGTTCTGAGCTCAAGGGATTGCACTGTGCAGACTTGGGGCCAATCAAGAAATCCTCCACTTGGTTTGCAGAGGTTAGCAACAATATTGTTTGGTCTCAAAACCATCTATGTGGACCAGTTTAATCAGGCCAGCATTAGTTATACTAACCCAAACTGGGATTGAATTCCTTTTTTGATCTGTAAAACAAATTTCACCCAAATCGTTTCCACAGCACAACAAAAGATTGTGGAGTCCTGTAGTTCAGTGGTTAGAGCACCTGAGTTCAATAAGCGGGCAGGGCGAATCGTTGGGCAAGTTTCCTTACTCCACACACGTCTGTTTACCTAGGAACAAGTAGGATCATGGTTGTTAGTCAATTGGCGGATTATTATGTGGAGCTCCTGTGGTTCAGTGGTTAGAGCACTTGTCTTGCAAGCTGGGGAGACTCAAGCTGGGGAGATATATGTTCGAATCCAGGCAGGTCAGGGCGAAACCTTGGGCAAGTTTCCTTACTCCACATGCCCAATAATAATTCCTCAAAAAAAACACAATAATAAAATTTGTCATTTCAATCCACGACTGTTTGTGGGAGACTGCTGTGCGCAATTGGCAGCCACGATTCGCCCACAAATATATACAGTCAATTCACTTTACAGTATACTCTGTGAAGCGCTTTGAGACGTCGATAAGATGTGAAAAGCGCTATATCAAATGCAAGGATTATTATTATTATTGGGGGGTAATAATCCCTTCATTTAAAAAAAAGTTTGAATTTGGTCACTCAATCTACACTGCTGTACACAATCAACTGTCAGGATCCATCCACAAAATATCCAGTCAATTCACTTTACAGCATATTCTGAAGGGCTTTGAGACATCTCAAAGACATGATAAAGGAAGGAGTCCCTTTGCCTCACTCCCTCCCTTACCTCTCTTAAGACCCATCTTGAGACCCTCCTTTTCGATCATGTCTTCAATCATCCTCCTTCCCTCCCTGATTGCGCAGTGCCTTGGGTAAGCAAGCTAATACTCAAATCACAGTATCATCGGAGTATCATCAGCACGCATGCCTCAGGCATAGGCTTCCAACATGCAGAACTGTAAATCTGATACTGTGCTTGACAGGTCTATAAATTATCTAGTTTCTATCAAGGCCCGAATCTTTACTCATAGGGTATGAATCCTACTCCATTCAAATGTTCAAGATCGAGATGGAAATATATTTTTCAGGTCAGGGTTTCAAGGGATATGGAGTTGAGGCCCGGATCAGACATGATCTTACAGAATGGTGGGACAGGCTCAAGGGGCTGAATGGCCTCCTCCTGTTCCTATGTAAGCGAGGGTGCTCTAGCTTTACCAATTATATAATATGGGAATTTAAAAAAATTCACCTTGTTCAATAGATACATGAAATGGAGGATTTAATATTTAATATTTTTGTATTATTTTAACAGCCAGGTTTGAAAATTTCGGACAGACATCCTTTTGTTGTGAAAAGCTCGATACACATGTAAATTGTATTCCACGGAACAAAAACAGGACACAGGTTTTCTGTTTAACATTTTGATTTGTGCACTTGCTTTAATCAAATACTGATCAGACTCATACAGAGGGAAACGCAAGCAATAACTGGCAATAGCACTGATTAATGAGATCATCTGGTAACTTTGTGTCTTGCAAAAAAAATCCCCTCTTCATTGGTGTCAAAGAGCATCCTATTTCATTAAAATTGATGCATCTGGATGAAACAGCCAATGCAGCAGTAGCAAGTCTCCCAGCATTTCCAGAGTCGTTTTGTTACTCAAAAAATAATGCAATTAGCAAAAATGAGTTTCAAAAATTTAAGTGGAAAAATTAAAGTTTACAATCATTGTTAAACATTTTTTTTCAATCCACGACTGTTTGTGGGACACTACTGTGTGCAATAGGCTGCCGCACTTCGTCCACATATATACTGTCAAGTCACTTTACGGTATATTCTGTGAAGCGCTTTGTGACGTCTAGAAGATGTGAAAAGCACTATATCAAATGCAAGCATTATTATTATCATTATTTACTATTTTGGGATCCCGATTTGATTGCTAATAAAGAATAGAAGCCTGGAGATAATAATAATAATAATCCTTGCATTTGATAAAGTGCTTACCACATCTTTGAGGCGTCTCAACAATTAGAGGTGTGTGTCTGTACTTGAATTTCAGCTTCTGATTCACGTTTCATTCAAAGACTTTGATCCTTGGATGGTTGTACATCTGCTGATCACTGAGTAATCACAATATGGAAGGGTGTAGGGAGGAAATTGCAGCACATTTTACAGCACTTCAGGTAAATCTGCCAGCACATTAATTTGCGTTAAAAAATTGCTCTTTTTTTCCCTTCATTTTTGTTTTAAAGCCCTGGGCTTTCGGGAGTCATAAACCTAAACAGGCAAAGTTCAAATCTTTCCCATGTTCATACTTATTCAATATGGCTAAGCAATTATGGGTTCTTTAATAAAGATATAAGCCCTGCGATAGAACATTGAGAGAGATTTTTGCACGGTTGGCAATTGATCAATTGAATGCCTCAGTGATGAGATGTCACTTTTGAAGGATTTTATTTTGAAAAAAAGATACACATAACAGGGAACCTTTTCCTTTCCAATGAAACCCAAACTCGTTAACCCATTCTGTTCACCTGAGTTGGTTGAAATGGATGCTTAGTATACAAACCTGACCCATACCACACTTCTTAATAGAGGAACATGGGAATATACAGGATCAGGAAAGACCACTGTGTGGTTCCAAATTGTAAATGATCTCACACTGTTCTAGCTCTGATAATCTTCAATTGAATTCTCAGCCAAGAAGCTAGACACCAGTCGCAAGACAGAACTGTAAATCTGATACTGTGCATCACAAGACAAAAGTTAGCTATTTCTGAATGCCATTGTTCAAATTCTTCACTTTTTCTCCCTACGTATTGAAAACATGTGATCACTAAGGAATCAGATTATTAATCGGTAACATCTATAATGGTTCCTTGGCACACAGTCCACTATTTGCTATAAACTGTACAAACCACAAGGTTCTAAAATGTCATTTCTAGCATCTAAATGATCCGAAGCAAAATCGATTCTTTCTGATGACTGAAGTACTGTAAGAGTGTTACAGCAAGTAGAAGAGTGAATGTTAAAATTAAGAAAATCATTTGAGCAGTAAATCCAGAACCCTTGAATGATATTTTATTCATGAAGGTACTTACAGATGCTTAGATACCTACTGCATGAATAGAATACAGAATATCATATACTGCCTATACATTAAAATTGAATTATACAAGGACAGGCATCATTCTAAACTGGCTGCACAAGGCTAGGAGGAAACGAGGTTGAATTCCAGGGAATACCCAATACACAGTGAAACGAAGATCGCCAATAATCTATAATGTAATTTCTTGGTGTGGTTGTAAAGGAACAACAACAACAAAAACTTCAATTTATATAGCACCCTCCACGCCGGACGCCATGGCAGAGCGCTTCACAATAACGGATCCCGGGGGCGAGCCAGGGGCAGGGGGAGAAAGGTGACCGAAGGCTCGGTCGAAGAGAAAGCCGAGACCTGAAACTAGGAAGAGAGGGGGCGAGGCGAAGGGAGTGAAGAAGGGAATTCCAGAGCCTCAGGGCATATAGTGGCTGAAGGCACAGCCGCCGATGATGGAGCGGAGAATTCGGGGGGCAAGGAGGAGACCAGACCGCGTGGAGTGAAGGCAACAGGTGCTGGTTTGAGGAGAGAGGAAGTTGGAGAGATAGGGGGGTGCGGAGGGATTTGAAAACAAGGGTGAGGAACAATCAGAAGGATGTAGATTTCCAACGCTTTGTTACACTGCTGAAAGGTCTCAATCAACCCCACTGGAAAGTGGAGAAACCTCAGTGCCAATCACTAACATCAGAATTCTGAGGTCTACTGGATGTTCTTCAGTAGTCCAGGCTCCAGACGTCAGCGCAGACTCAGGTCCATTTGCATACACTTACGCAGCAGTCTCAAGTCAAACTCAAAAAGGCACAATCTAAAATAGAGCATTTCCGAATGCTGCGGTTCAGACAAATATTCAACAAAAGATCACTCTGTCACTCTCCCATCTCCAATTAGTTAAAAGTGAGCCTGGTGAGCAAGTTACATTGCAGGAAATAATTTTGGGGTAATGAATGACTCAATATTTTCCATAAAAGAGAGAATATAAATAGCCACCACAGCAAGTACTCGAGAATTAGGTGTCAGGGTGGTTCATTTGGTGACACTCTTGTCAATGAGTCAGAAGACTGTGGGTTTAAGCCCCATGTCGGGTCTGAGAACTCACATAGGGATACACTCCAATGCAGAGCTGGGGAAGTGCTGCGTTGTTGATGTGGTTTGAGACACAAACTCACTTACGGTCATGTCTGCTTGCCAGCGCCTTGGGACTTACTCCCGACATGAAAGGCACTATCCAAATATAATGCAGTTGTTGTTGCCTGTACATGTGGACATTAACGATCCAGTGGCAAGTATTCAAAAACGAAGGGAGTTTCTTTGGGTGGCTTGCCCCACAATCTTCCAGATAAAATTGGTGATTCACTCCATGGTGCTTTGTAGGACATTACTGTACATAATTCGGATGCTGCATTTGCCAATAAGTAGACAGGGGTGATACTTTACAGTGAAACCCGTGAAGCTCTTTGAGATATTTGCGATAGAAAGCTACATCAAACACAGAAATGGACTGAGCTTTCAAAAAGGCCATCATAGGCCCGATGAACCAATTAATAATAATAATAATAATTCTTGCATTTGATATCGTACTTTTCACATCTTATCAATGTGCTTCACTCAATGTACTGTAAAGTGAATTGATTGTATATTTGTGGGCGGTAGCCAATTGCGCAAAGCAGTGTCCCACAAATAGTCGTGGATTGAAATGACCAATTTTTATTATTGTGTTTTTTTGGACGGATTATTATTAGGCGTTTAGAGTAAGGAAACTTTCCCAAGGTTTCATCCTGATCTGCCTGGATTCAAACACAGGTCTCATGCTTGTAAGGCGACTGCTCTACCCACTGAGCTACAGGAATTCCTAAAATGGCATTCCTCTGTGCTCAAATATTCTCCTGGCTGTGACGAAACGGGGGGAACGATTAAAAATACAGAATACCACCAAAACTGATTTCGAACTAAAGCAAGATTAAAACATATGATTAAGAAACAATAAAAAACAATTCATTTATGTTGCTCATCAACAGCATAAATGATTTGTGGCATCGGTGGTTTAAACCTGCCTAGCTTACGGGGTAGGTCGGCACCTGTTCAGCTAGTTTAGAATTGAATTGGTCCATTGAGTAAGGCACTGAGGGTAGCTGAATAACAATTACTGAATAACATTTTAATTTAAATTCTGCTTTCCATAGTACTCCTATAATTAATTTTCTACAGGTAATAAATAGTGAAAATTATGTTATTTGTGCTTCCGTTGCAGTAGTTCGGGCACATAATTAACACAATTCAGGAAACAAGCAGTACCGTTAGTTTTTTTAAACTGAGCAATGCTCTGCATAAAATTCAAACAGCCATAATTTCTCTACTGTGTCCCCCGAAGCCCTCGCCCACACCTTCGTCACTTCCCGGCTGGAACATTCCAATGACCTCCTTGTTCGTCTCCCCAGCTCCACCATACATAAAATTCAACTAATTCATAACTCAGATACTCACCCACACAAAACACCACACTCCATCACACCAGTCTTTGCCAGGCTTCACTGGCAACCAATTATCCCGACCTATCGATTTCAAGATCCTCTCATTTGTTTTTAAATCCCTTCATCCACTCGCACCCCGCTACCTCTCCAATTTGCTTATCCTCCACTCCACCACCCTCTGCTCAGCCTGCTCCAGCTTCCAGTTCATCCCTCATCCCCTTGTCGCCACCATTGGTGGCAGTGCTTTCGCCACTACTCCACAAACCCAGAAACTCTCTTCCCCAATCACTCTATCTTGCCCCGTCCCTCTCCACTTTCAAATCCACCCATAAACACCTTCCACTTTGACTGTGCTTATGGTCACCTCCCCCATCCTTCTCCCCCTGGCTCAGGGTCAGGCACCATCACTGACAAGCACTGCCAGGAAATAGAACTTGTGCCCATCACTAACACCTAGTATCAGCATCAAGCACTCACAACCTTTAAATCCAACCTTTGAAGCCACTACACCATTATGACATTGCAATTCCCTTCACTAGCTATCCTTTCCTAAGCAATATTGATTGTTTAATGCCAACAATCGCAACTTGCAGGTAAAGCTGTGGACACGGGTTCAGACAATTTAAGTGCTTTCACTTAGGGCCCGTTAAGATTTTGACTGGACTGGACAGATATTAAACCCAAGTCTCAGGGATGGAAACAAAAGTTTTCCTACACACTGTGACAACCCAGTCCATTTTGAAGCACGCAGTTTCAAATCATTACCGGTTGTTTAGGAGGTAGATGTCCTTATTAAACCCTTAGGAACAGAAACTGATGCATTTTGAAATGTAATGGCATGAAGAGAGATTCACATTTGCATTTATATATGTAAACACAACTCTGAATCATCTCAGCAATTACTAACACATTGAGAGTAGGGAGATTATGGAATATTAAAAGTACGACCCTAATAAACATCAAAGCTCTAGAGATTGACCCGTGTGTCACATTGCATTCCAAAAAAAGAAGAAATGATTAGAGGTAATGCGTTCATTCAATATGCATATTAACAATACTAATATCTACTCACTGCCCACTGGCAATGTTGAATAAAGACTATGTGTATGCATAGCGGCGTGACAACTAGACTGAAAATGTTTTCTTTATTTGGAAGGATGAGATCAGATGGGCCATCGGCCTTCTTCATCTAAACTAATCTTGTGATCGCATTCCTGATTGACAGATAATAGAGGAAGTAAAAGACCCATCGCAGTAGAAATTTATGGAGATCTTTAGCAATAGAACACGTGGCTATCTATTGCAGATCACCTCACAGCTTTACCATTAGGATGTGATGTTGGGAGTGTGTATGCCCCAGACATTATAATGCCTGACACTGTGTTCTCTGTATCTATCCGAATAGTTTTCTACATCACACTGTGCTGGATCTGATCACAGTCGACAGGTAGTTATTCCAGCTGACTTACAACCACCGTTAAACTACTGTTGAGTTCAATCGAAGAAACCTCAACGTTGATATGCAATGTTCCCCTCTGTCAGGCCAGACGTAACACAGCAAACCTTCCACATCTAAACAGTCACCATCACTCACCTTCAAACAAATGAGCACATTTTCTTTTTTTTAAATCCATTCGTCCATTCAAAATTCGTGACTAAATAACAATCCTGTAAAGAGCCTAGATTCCTTTCTTAGGTCTCTCACCTAGACTTGCGACTGTCATTCTTCCCATTTGGCTCTTGTTAACTATGCAAGTCAATACCTTAACAAGGAAGGTGGTCCGAGCTGGATAAGCAATGGGAAGCTAACTATAGTGTATTTGGTTTGGCGACTGTAAAGCAAGCCAATGAATTTCCACATCTATCAGACATCTGGAAAAGCCACAAGGAGCTCAATAGTTAAAAGAAACCTTAGTCTTACCTGTTGACGCCTGCTCAATTTACTTTCAGCAATTTAATCTCAGCAATTTAGACTGCAACTATCTTGGGTAACATCCACATGGTTTCAGTCTTATTCAATACACGGGACATTTCATCATTCGCATGCTCTAGTGCAAATCCCAAATAATCACAAGTTCCAGTTATTCTCAACATCTGTTGGGACCACCTGCTTGAACCATGTTAAGCGGTTAAGTTGTATTTAACCAGTTGGTCCATTTTGGCTAAGGCACTGGTTTCAATCAGCTTTCTGCCCTCGGGAAACGTGCTTTCCAATCTTAATCAAAAGGTAGGAAATGGATTTTCTTTTAGCTGTTGCAGGTCGCAAGTGGATTTGATTCTGCTTTTTTCACCTGGTGTGCTGTGGGTGTCTGCCTCGATTACAATTTTAACTTTGTGTTGAAAAAAAACTCCTGAACTAAATAGAAACCATTGTTCATCAGCCTGCATTCTGATGCCATTTGATTAATAAGGTGAACACTGAATTCAAAGGGTTCTTAGAATACAAAAGATAATTCTAAAACCAATATGTGGAAATAGATTTTTTTAAAGAAAAATCATGCTTGTAAACCTGAATTTCTTTCAGCACAAATAAAGGATGGCTAACTGTTTCAATCCTATTTAAAATGTTACACGCCTGTATAAAGTCCTCTCTGAGTCATCTTCTCTCAAGCCTAAGAACCCTAGTTTGTTTTAAGTTGCTGCTCATCGCTCCACCGTCTAACACTAGGAGCATCCTGGTTGCTCGCTGCACTGCCTCTAGGACCCGGACTGCCCTTTATTATATCAAAGTGACCAGATTGTATGCAGTATTCAAGGTGCATTCTCACCAGATCACCGAAGAGGCTGATAATGATGTCTGGGGATTTTAAACTCAACTGATTTAGCAATATAGCCCAGAATCCTGTTTGCATAACATAATTTTCACTTGAAGATCGTTATAAATAGAATATCTCAAGTGCACAGAAGTACTCATTAAAATTCTCTTTGAGAGATTGCAAAATGAGCCTCTCCACAGTTAAAAGGCATGGACTTAGTGCCCTTAGGGCTCAGGAGGGGCAAAGTGTGTTGAACCAGGATCCAGTTCAGGATCTTTGTCTTCAAATGGCCTGTTGGCATCCACTATCAAGACACACATCCATTCTATCTATCCCATGAGCTCAGGGGCTAAGACCAATTTAGCAGCTCTATTGCTTTCATGGCTGAGACTCTGAGGTCCCGAAGGCTCTTGCCAACCTGCGCCTAATACTTTCCGGAATTAGGTAAGCAGGATGCATGTATCCAGCAAGAGAGAGAGCGCATTCCATCCCAACAATCTTTTCTCTGGGATTTCCATGTGCAGGTGGGATGTATGAAAATCTCAGCTTGGTTTGGAGACTCTTAAACAACAGTCTGACACCCGGCTGACCATACAAAAAAATGTCTGAGTCTTGAGATTGAATATACGAACGTTCGGGTCTGCATGGGGTTAGTGTAGCAACTAGACCTTTTAACTGTGAAGGAAATGAGATGAGTGAGGTACCGGTTGGCACCTGTAAACTTCAACAGGAGTCAGAAACTCCAGTAGAAATGGGAGGAGAAAAGGGAAACTTGAATAAAAGGGAAATTGGAATAATAAAAGGTAAACTGGAATAATCCAAGCAACTCAATGGCAAGTCTTCTAACAGTGTTTTCAAATATATAGCAAAAATATACTCCCATGTTTATTTCACTACTCCAAATTACAGTCCTCACTCAATCTAGTGGTTCCAACGAGCAATGAAAATCGTTCCCACTCTGAGAGCCCTCAAAACACCCAGTGTGTGTGTAAAAAGAATCTGTAACTTACTGTCCGTGCTCTGAGCTTGTGATTGCCGACATCCTCAAGGGCACGTGACAGCTGGAACTGAAACAAGGAGAGAAAGAGAGTGCATCAAGATAAGGGAGAGGGAAACTACTATCATAGACATCAGACAAACGTCAACCGTGGAACCCATAATGAATTCAAGCTGAGATTTATAAACTGCATTAGATCCTGTCGTTTTTTTCATTAAAAAGAGTGACTGCAAGATGCAGGGACATCCTCTCAAGTTGCCACTGTTCCCTTTTTTTGTGAATTAAAATCGACTGCCAATGGTCAAACGCCCACATACAGGGAATTGAGGTTAAACGGTAAATATTTAACATATGCCCACCTTATCAAGGATCCTCCCTTATTGAACCTCCTGGGCTGTCACATTGTGTTAGTTATGAAAGCAAAACTATTCCTGCACCTACAAGGAAAGTTAAATGAAGTGCTAGAATTGTGAGATAAAACTTGCAAGTATTAGGCAGCCACAGCAAGTCAATCAACATCTGATGGAGAAGGAGGTAATTTTGCAGGTGTGACCCTTCATGTCACACCTGAAGTGTTAGTCACTCTCCTTCAGACACTGACAAATCAACCCGCTGTGCAGCCCCATCAACAACAAAGCTCTTTAAAAAGCTCCTCCGCACATTCTTGACTGTCTGACATTTTACTGAAGCAGATGGGAAACTGAGACCTTCTGAAGTCAGGATCTACTATTGAAATGCACATAGTTATTCCACATACACACTGACCAAGCTTCATTAATTGTGATTATTAACTTGGTCCCAAGTTAACAGTTCTACTGCTTCTTCCCTCCTGTAATGAGACATCAGATGGCCAAGGAATCGTGAGCAATTCCACAGTGAAAGATTATTCTAGGTGGGTCTTTTTTTTAAATGATGCATGCACATAACGTTACCTCTCCTTTACAAGAGCAAATCAGCAACAGCTGACTGTGTGTTTTGACAGAATATTCAAGGTGTCTGGATTAATAGATTCATAATCACCATTAAGAAGGAACCCTGCCTTGAAGGCAAGTGCAACTCTAAATCAGCTCAAAGAATGTGTTTATGATTTATGCTCAGTTCCCATATTTCACTCCATTAAAGTATTATATACAGCACAAAGATCCATTTACCATAAATGCAGGTCTTTAGCTATCCACAGATGAGGGGAAACAGTAAATGAAGTACTGGGGAGAAATATAAATGTCTGATCAAATTATTGGTGCCTCTAATCAAGCAAGTAATATAAATAAATCATTTAAATATATGTGGACACTTGAACTTATCCTAAATCCTTTAAGAAAGAAAAACAATTTGCTCTAATATCCATTTCCTCAGACCTGCATTTATACCAGATTTGAAATTACATGTTTGCCCACAAAATATAGTCAATTCACTTTACAGCATATTCTGTGAAGCACTTTGAGACATCTTGAAAATGTGATAAGGTAAAGTATCAAAAGCAAGGATTGTTATTGTTATTATTGTTATGGGAGTCCTGTATCTTAGTGGTGAAAGCATTTGCCTTGAAAGCAGGAGACCTGGGTTCGATTCCCAGCCAGGCCGAAACCTGGGCCAGTTTTCTTACTCCATATGCCTGATAATAATCCCTCAAGAAAAATAATAATAAATTTGTCACTTCGATCCATGACTGTTTGTGGGACACTGCTGTGTGCTGCCGCATTTCACCCACAAAACATGCAATCAATTCACTCTACAGTACATTCTGTGAAGTGCTTTGAGACATGAAAAGCGCTATATCAAAGGTGAGGATTATTATTTTATTTTATTACCAGATTTAAAATTACAATGTCACTCACAGCACAGGACGGAGCGATCAGATCCGGAATGATTCCACTCTGATTTATATTATGAGATGTTTGCATTGTTTTAGGGTCTGAGAATCAATCACAGGTGTGAAATCTTTGGAGTGTTTCCTCTATCAAAGATCTGCCAGGAACCCAAAACCATTGACCATTCTAGTTTGTTTTTATTAAAACGTTATATCTTTTAGATTGCAGATCTTTTCCATATTCCACCTACCTGGTTGATAGCCACTACATGCAATAAATATACAGTATAATAAAAGCCAATAGTACAGACACTCATATTATTCAGAAAGTCCCCGGTGTACTCAATGAAGATCACTATTTCTCAATATTTTATTGTGGCTGCTGAGTCTCAATATCAAACTCACCCTCCCTGGTGATGTACAAATTTGATGTGTCTCAGGGATAGAAGCCACTTCAGCTGCTTGTGGTATAACCTGTGGAGTCCTGTAGCTCAGTGATTAGAGCACTCGCCTTACAAGCATGAGACCTGTGTTTCGAATCCAGCCAGATCAGGGCGAAACCTTGGGCAAGTTTCCTTACTCCTCACGCACGCCTAATAATAACCCATCCAAAAAACTATAATAAATTGGTAATTTCAAACCACAACTGTTTGTGGGGACGCTGCTGTGCGCAACTGGCTGTTGCATTTCGCCCATTAATATACAGTTACCGTAATTCATTTTACAGTATATTCTGTGAACCGCTTTGAGACATCGAGAAGATGTGAAAAGCGCTATATCAAATGCAAGGATTATTATTATCTCTCTTCCAAATAAGTTCTATAGAGTGATCAAAATGTTGTGATACCGTGACAAGATCTAATAAGTCTTAAGGAAATTATGATTTTTTGTTAGATAATTGGGTAGCTGAAAATGAAGACTTTTTGGTCACCCTATCGTAACAAACGGATAAATAAGAGCAGCTCATCCCAGTTTGATGTTGGATATGATAGCCAAGAGCATTTTCAACCAGGATCAAACTGGAGCACTGCTAGCGTCTCATAATGTTGGCTTGAAGCACTCCCAGTATCTGCACTGCTCTATATCTCTAATGTAAAATGAAAACGCCACTCCAGCAGCACTTAGTGCTAAATTAGACTCGTCACAAACCAGTCTCATTCTCTTCCACTGAAAAAAGAAATCTCCTTCAGCATTCTCAAGGCTTTAACATGTGGAAACACAGGCCAAACTCACTCTGGACTTTTAGCAGCAGTCTCTTTTATTCAGTGTTTCTAAACACATCCCATTGGTGCAGCCCCTTTTCACACACTCCAGTTCTGTAATCAATCATGGTACAGGTGCATCAATATCTCAAAGTCAGCAGCAAGGAACTCAGATATGACTAGAGATAGAGCAGGGAAGCAGCGGGAATAAACATGGGATGCAGAGCAGAATCTTTACTCAGCAGAAGAAGAAATGTACGCAAGAGGAACTGTGTGCATGAAGTGAGTTAACTCACTTTTCTGCTTCATTTGTGGTCCCTTACCTGATATGGCTAATGCTTCCCGATGAAATGCTCTCTTTACAAGACAGCACCAGGCTATTGGTATTGCTTCCCACTAAACTGTCTGTCCTTTGTAATTGTGCTTTAAATGTACTAAGCAATAATATAAAAGCACTGCAAGGCAATCAGCTAGTAAAAGCAACCATCAGTCCACATGGAAGCCAATGCACCAAGTACAATCCCTCTAATCATCTCAGGGAAAATCATCCTCTGCCATCTACAATAAAATAATGTGGAGTCTTGTAGTATACTGGTTAGAGCATTCGCCTCTCAAGTGAGAGAACCTGGGTTTGATTCCAGGGCAGCACAAAACGTTGTACAAGTTTTGTTTCTCCACACATCTCTGTTTATCTAGTAGTAAGTAGGAACCCAGTCGTTAGTCGACTGGCAGATTGCTCTTCCATGGGGTAATAATCCCTTAAAAAAGAATAAATAATAATAATTTGGTCACAATCCATGACTATTAGAGTACACAGCTCTGCACAATTGGTTGTCGCATTTCACCCAAAAAATACACAGGCAATTCACCTTATTCTGTGATGCCATTTGGGACGTCTAGAAACCGTGGCAAAGACACTACATCAAATTATAATGTAGAAAATCATAATTATAATTTCTATGCAGTGAAAGATTCAGCCCCGTGAGACAAAAACGCTGAACTGTTTTTTGACACTTGGACTCTGGTGAAATTACATTGAAAAGCTTAGTCATGAATAGTGCAGGTTTAAAAGATGGCATACATCTGTGGGAGAACCAGGTTTCTGTTGCTAGGCTAGTGCTATGACTTGAATAGAGATCTGACCTCATGGATTTTGTTTCAGAAAAAAGCAAAAAAGCAATGTCCCCTTCCACTGGTGTAGTTAGTTAGAGGAATAGAGTGCGTCAACGAGCAGGAACGGGTTAAATAAAGTCACACCAGATGATAGAAATCACACTGGTTTTTGTGGAAATCATTTTAAAGAGGCCAGCGTTTCTTTGCTTCACTCACCCACTGCAAAACTCAGTTTATACTTAGTGTGCAAGAAAGTACATCAGAAAACTTATTAACATCTTCCATACAATATTGAGGCATCTAGCACAGCCAAATAGAAATTAGTATTCAATTCAACGGCATCTTTGAAAGGCAAACTGTTACAACAGCAAATAATCTTTTACGTTATAGACTACGTTCCAAAAGTATAGTTTTTTTTTCTCTTAAATTTCAGACATTATACATTTCAGACAACAGTGGGTGGAACAGACGCAAATGAATAAAATTTCAGAATAGAAAATGTGATTGTAAAAAATAACGCTGTGGGGGGATGGAGCGGTTGGGGTGGGGACAGAACTACTCTGCAACCTCACCATACTCCTGCATGCTTCAGGCATTTGATCATAAATCTTTAAGAACATAATTTTCAAATGCAATTAAACACTGCAATGAACTCGAACAAACCCATTGAACAAAAATACTGAGCCCACCACAAGACACCAGCAATTTCAACCGGTAAAAGACAGCAGTGCCTTCAAGGCCAGAAATATGCTACAATACTTCTAGACCTACTGAGAAATCCCATCTTTACCAAATGGAATAAATCAGCTCATTCTAAACCAATTACTGAAAGCATTTACCCAGCATTTTATCTTTCGTATTGCTAAGATTTCCAAGTCAAAACCGTGCTAGATAACTATCTGAACGCAGTCAATCTTTAAAGCGCTTTGAAATTCCTCATTTATGTTCAGACCCGCATCAAAACATGGCTTCAAGTCTTGATAGAAAGGTAAAAAAAATAGCTGCTGTACCTCAGCCTGCCTGGCTTCCACTTTTCCATCACATAAGAACAAAACTTGTACCCCACACCCACGATGTGCTTTTCAAAATGCAACTGGCCTTAATAAAAAAAATTGCTACACACTAGACTTCTTTAGAAACATATTCTCTATAGCTAGAGTACTGTAGCTCAGTGGTTAGAGCACTTGCTTTACAAGCGAAAGACCTCTGTTTGATTCCAGGCTGGGTGAAACCGTTTCTTTACTTCACATGCCTGATAATAATCTCTCAATTTTTTTTTAGTAATTTCAATCCACGACTGTTTGTGGTATACTGCTGTGCACAATTGGCTGCCGCGTTTCACCCACATATATACAGTACAATATATTCTGTGAAGTACTTTGAGACATCTAAAAAACACGAAAAGCACTATTTCAAGTGCAAAGATTATTATTATTGCTTACTCCTGTATCCCTAAACACGCAATTAAAATTCCTTTTTAGAGACATACAAAAAGATAATATCTAATAGTTAATGGGGGGGGGGGTGGGCCACATTCAGTTACCTTCAATCAAGTAGTGTTGGCACTAGCGCCTGGGCGTGTGATATTGGTTGTTTGTATTAGATTAATATTAGAATCTATGTCATTTGAATTTACAAAACGCCAACCTAGTCCTGGCATTAAGAGTTTCCTGGTTGTGTGGGAACAATCCATGCTGGCTACTGGTGTATAAATCACAGGCTGATCTACATGAATTCTCGGTTTGTCAGCAGCCACAGAAATCACTACGGGTACCAGTTGCCCACCAACAACTGTATGTGCTTGTGCCAGCTATGATGCCAACATAGTGTTACACGGTGTGGTTCTCAACAAGTAAGACACAACACTGTGAGTCAGGAATTCTTATATTGCTTGTTTGTACTTGTATCCAGGGTGATTAAGGAATGTTATGAATTAATATATCTCTGAACTTTTCAAACACATTTCCATTGCCACTGAATAGCTGTTCTGCTTATTAACTAATATTCCCACAATCAATTTATTTATTTCGTATTCATTACAGATTAACACCAGGGGTTTTCATACAATCTGTAAGAACTGATAGTTCATGTGGAGAACAAGACTGTGCTCTTTTCTCCATTACAAATAGATGTTGTTTTGACAGCAATTACCAGAGTGTCTAATAATAATCTCCGCTTCGAACTATCCCTAAGGAAAGCTGTGTGTAAATAAAAACTTCAATCATACAGAACATGAGCAAATCCATCCATCTTTGAACTGCAAAGTGAAGCTTCCTATACAAGGAGGTTGGACTCACAAATCCTGCCACAAGCTGCATTACCCTGATCAGCGAAGTGTTTAAAGCAAGGATTCATAACATTACAGCACCATAACAATAGGAATAAGACACTCGCATTGATGGAGTAGGAAGCTTTGAAAGTTGATATTTTGGAGGTGTTCAGAAGTACTTAGAGACACTACAGAAATAGTCCCAATGCTTTGGGATGTCCTCCCGAGTTGAAAGGCGCTACACAAATGTAATTTTATATTGTATTAACTATGATATTAGGGATCGGAAGCAAAAATATGTTCCATTCAGTGCTGAGATCAACAACAATTATCCCTGATATTTAAATCTACAAAGCTTCGTCAAAAATGTTTTAAAGTCGAAATCTTTTTGTTAAAACACATGAAAACAACAATAGATCATTCTAAAGGTTCTCATTTAATTTATGTAAAAATGTAATGCAGCAATACAACACAGAAGAAATATGCTATTCAAAATTGCTGTGACAGATTTAAAAAACTAGACTAAACGCACTAAATTCTGCACTTTGTACCTCTGTTACCCTAGTCCTTGTCAATCTCCAATCGCTCCCTGTCACACAGTGGATAGATTTCAAGATCCTTACTTTTGCACTTAAATCCCTTCATGCCCTGGCACCCCACCTCCTCTCTAACCTGCTCTCTCCCTACACGACCACCCACTGCCTCCACTCAACTGGCTCAGTCCTCCTTGTCCCCCAGACCCTCCATCCATCATCGGTGGCCATGCTTTCAGCCATTACGTCCCAAAGTTACGGAACTCCTTCCTGCAATCCCTTCGCCTTGCCCCATTTCTCCTCATTTTCCGGTCATGCTTGAAGATACTCCTCTCCGACCACGCCTACAGTCACCTTATCCCGCTGGCTCATGTCAAAACCTCTGACCACATTAAACGCACTGATTGTGAATGAAGACATATTTGTATCTTTTTATTTGCACCCATATCACAAATTGCATTTGTACAGTGCCTCTCACACCGGGAGGATGTTCCAAGCGTGAGAGGAATAGGGACTGTTCTCAGGTTAGCTATTGGGGTTATTCTCAAGGTTGCATGTAAGGAAGCTGAATGCTTCCCGGTTCCTGAATTGGAAGAGCTCAACTGTCGTTTGAGGGTAGAGTAGCACTTTTCCCTCTTTCAGCACTGAAGTCTCTCACTTTTAACATAAATCTGATAGGACTGATTTTTTTTAAAACAAAGTCAATCACATATATGAACAAGCAAATGTATGAAGAGGCTTTTTTTTAAAAAAAACAGATTTCCTCTGTGGCCCCAGAATCCATGATCGACTAAAGCCCAAGAAACTCATCACCAACAAGTTCCAACATCACTCTCTGTGATGTGCGTCATAGAACTCCATTCGGTGATGTACACACCATCTCAAAATAAAAATTAATATAGATTCAAACATGCCCAAACCCGGTCAGATCCAACTTTCTGAATAGAAACCATCAAGTAATAAAGGCTGAAATCAGATGAGAATTTACTTAATAAGCCCACACAAACTGTGAACTAACAGCAGTGAGTTTTGTATAAAAACCCAATTACAGTCCAACAGTGTATTCCTAAAAAGAACTGCTTGACCTTGAGAAAATCTATTATTAGGTTTGCTGGTGTTTCCAATGTGGAGGTTATTTTCCAGCTGAAGGTAAGACAGAACTGAACAAATGTTAATTGAAGTAAGCAATTTTTCCATCAGTCTCCAATGGCGAGGCAGCAAGATAGCGATCACAGCCTCATTCAAATTCCAATTTACAAAGACTGAACTAATATTATCAGAGCTGCATCAGCTATGCATTCATTCAGCAACGCATTAATCACTGTTCATCATTAGAGCTGCCATTTCCGAAAACCTCAATTTCTTCGTGAAATATTTGTAGAGATTTACAAAATCCCACATCAACAGATATTGTGTAGCAAATTATTCTGTGGCAAATTTTGACCTGTAAGAACTCTAATAGCTCTTTATCCAATACATTCTCCTCAGGTTCCCCAGAGCCAGGAGATTCCAGATGTTGTTCTTATATTGTACAGTATTTTGAAAATCAACTCAACAGTTTCCATACATTATATATAGAGATAATTATATACCCCACAACACAGCCTAACAGACTGCCAACAATCAAAGTGTCCATCCTACCACCCACCCCATCAGCTACATTTTTTATAAATGGGATGGGGGAAGTGGGGTGGGAGAAATAGACTTCAAGCCCCTTAAAGCATTGCATAAATAGACTAAGAAGTTATATTTGTTTAGCACCTTTCACGTCGAGAGGACATGAAAGCCATTGGGACCAATGTTCAACATAAGAAGATTAATTCATTACCCTGGTCATGTAAAGGCAAATGAGTTATAAGTCCATTGGTAATATCACAAGAACTACCCAGTATACTGACCACTTCACCTCTTGCTGGCATCATTGATACCATGCTATAGGGAACTGTATTGTACCTCAGACAGAACCCAGGCATTTCTTGGATGGCTTTTCTTTACACAGTTAAATGAAAGACTTCACATTGGGAAGATTTGTTCTGCGGTAACTTACTCCGTCTGTTCAGTTTTTTTAAAAAAAATAAGGAAGGCACCTACACTATGTAATAGTTTCATGGAGAGAGAACACTTGAACCAAAAAATATTTCCAGAACAATGACACATCAATGACAAAGCAACGTTAAGTAATTTTAATTTAGTTATTTTTAGCATTAATTTGTTTAGCATTCATTTTTTTAAATTGAAAACATATGGCAAACATACACAAACGCATTGATATGATAAAATCAATATTTCTCCCCATTACACCAAACATAACCTACTTTATGATTTTCTTATGAATTACCTGCTCAGGTTTTACTAGTGGAGATGTTTATCACACAGGCGATGACGCATTCTCCCCCTTTCGAGCTCGCAGTACCTTGTGATACTCATCTGCGCCAGTTACAATGTCATGAGGAGGTTATGGTCACCTCATGATTCTCTCACACACACACCACACACACACAGTTACAGAATTCCAAACATCAGAAGCTAGTTGCAAATGCTACTCTAGATCCAATTGTATGACCGGTTAGTAAATGAGATCACGGGGGGGTAATAAGCTCTTGGCTGGTGAAATAGAATGCCAGAACGCAAGAGAACAAGCCCAATGTAATTCATATCTGCGCCGTTCATAATGCTGCAGCTTCTGTCAGGACTTCCCACCGGTGGTGTCAACCGAGGCCCTCCAGCATCGATCGCGCTGACCTAAACATCGCATGACTGACTGTAAATGCTTTTGCTGCCAAACGTGAAGAGTTACTTGGGTGGTCTCTATGGAAAAGGAGCAGCTGAATTGGAATGCAATCAGCTGCTTCACGAGGTGATCTTTGTGCCAAGAATACAACTCTTTGAGAGGGTTAATTTGGTGTGAAAACCACAGTACTGTCCAGTGTGGAGGGCACTATATAAATCCAAGTTGTTGTTGTAGTTGCTGTACCACACAAGGCAAGAAGGGAAGATTAGAGTAAGCATGAAGGCCAGCCAGACCCCATTGTAATATCTTTGGATACCAGCCATTATTTTAAAATACATCCTGTTCAATGATGTTATAAATGCATGTTTCGAGGTATGCTGAACATTTTTTTAGAACTCTGCAAGCTAAAAGCTTTAGAACGGTTAGTATTGATTCCATCTTCAGGCTCAGGACATACTTCTTAAAAAAAAATGCACTACCCATGGTGTGTGCAATCCTTTGATGGCAACAGAGCAAAGTCAAATGTTTTCCTCCAAAGCAGGGAGTGAAACGGCGAGTATAGATCACGAGTTGTCATCAATTGAGAAACATGCTACTATAGGAATGGAAAATCGGAGCACTGAAAATCAGACTATAGTTAAACCACAAATATACATGTTAAACATGTATGGCTCTTTCTAAGGTAGGAAGATATATTTCAGCTCTCTTAGATACTGAGAGAGGATGAAAATTGCACAATCATCCAGAATTAAATAATATAAAGCACTTGACCGAGGGTTAATGCGGATTAGAGTGCACGGTGAGGAGATTAGTCCCACTGATGTACTGAATGATTCAACCTGTGAATTACGATTCCCAGGAGTAAAGGGAATCTGTCAGGAAAGTGAGAGCCGTTGATTTTATGCGTAATGGTGCACTCCTCAAGATGAGGGAGTGAATTTCAAGGATTCATGCAGAACGCCCATACAGGATTAGATCATTGAGATAAAAGAACAGAACAGTATCAATCCTTGCTGCAGTCAGCCGTGAAATTGATTTCTCCCCACATCTGTAGGAAAACATACATAGAGCTTGGAAAGGGACAGAAAGTGACGGACAAGAAAGTAAGGAATACAGGACAGATATCTCTCAATGTAAACCTTGTGGTTACCGTAGAAGAAAGAAAGGCAGAGAAACTAAATAGATTTGCCATATTCTAGTGAAAGCTTTGCCAGAGTTTGAACATCCGTATATTACATCCAGCAGCGTAACTGTCTGAGAGGGAGAGCTCCACAGGCAAAAGCTGTGATCCATGAAGCTACCCCATTGAATGTCTAACTGATGTCAAACTGCTACCCATTGAGGTAGGTGAGCAACAGAACACTCAATCTTTTCAAGTTAAAGGTATTGATTTAGGGGCGTTTACTCAACCAGATGACCATACATATTTTTTTTCTTCTACTGTCCTGTTGTATCTGTATTTGCTGTCCATTCGCCTTGTGGATTGTATGGGTTGAGGTTAAACATTCTCCGGGTTGATGTTGCACAAAATGCAGAGCCAAGTCAAGGATCCTTCCTCAAGGGCTTGTGCACAGTTATTGCAGTACAAAGCTATCGTGGTCCAATGTTTATTCTCTCAAAGGATGGTACATACTTAGTGCATCGTACTTGAGCTCCTGTAGCTCAGTGGTTAGAGCACTCGCCTTACAAACGTGAGACCTGTGTTCGAATCTGGGCAGATCAGGGTGAAACCTTGGGCAAGTTTCCTTACTCCACATGCCTAATAATAATCCCTCCAAAAAAAACAGAATTGGTCATTTCAATCCATGACTGTTTGTGGGATACTGCTGTGCGCAATTGGCTGCTGCATTTTGCCCACAAATATACAGTTAATTACAATATATTCTGTGAAGCACTTTGAGATGTCGATAAGATGTGAAAAGCACTATATCAAAATGCAAGGATTATTATTATCGTGCCACCAACAACCACATTGCATCCTACTAAAGGCTCAAGCTGTGCTGCTGTCCCTATTCTACGTTGCTGCTAGAGAATAAATCAACTTCAGGGCTGAAAGAATGACATGAGATTCGCTTCCCAAGTTTTACTTCCTCGTGACAACAACTCCCATTTATATAGTGCCTTCAAATAGAATGTCTCGAAGCACTTTACAGTGACAGTGCTGAGCTGGAGGGAGGGCAGAGAGGAGGAAAGGGAGGTCACTTCCTTTCAGCTTCACTGTTTATTTTTGAAGAGGGAGCAAAGAAAGGAAACGCTGTGATTTTTTGTGAATCCACCTTGAAAGAGAATTCTGCCTTCTGGGAAAGGGAAAACTGGCTTCTCGTCAAGACCTGAAGCACATCCTTCATGTATATGGATCGTTTTATACAGCAGGCGTTGGAACACAACACATCACAGATTGAAGCATATTTCAAAGATACGGCAGAAGTCCCATAAACACCGGTAAATTGTTCACAATTCGAATAAAACTTTATACACACCTGTCGTCTGATGATCACTTAAAACCGGATTTCACACAGCACTGTTTCTTATATTGTATAAGATGGTTTCTGTCGAAAAATGCTGAAGTAAAAATAATCTTTCAAAGGGAGTATGTTTGGAGGGAAATGTGAGTTTGAACAAGGGCGTACATATCAAATCTTTACCCATACTACTGGAAGGAAAATGGCCATAACTCCCTCTAACTCACATCCAACACGGGATAATTGATGTAAGAAATGAAAATGTCATACTGGGTTAAGAAAAGCAGAGAGAAGTTAAATTTTGCATCCAGTTCATACTACATCTGACATGGAAACATTAAATATTGTCGATTCTAAAAACAGGGAATGAAAAAGGCTTCTTTTCACCAATATTGAGATCCCTCACACCTTGATCAACACAAACCGTCGTTGTAATAAAGTCTGACCCGGATTTAGTAATAAATGCCTTATCTGACCTGGAAACCTTAAATGTTTGTCAGGTGGCACACTGGCTGGCCTCCATGTCTTGAAAGTTGCTCAAGACCTAAATCAGGACTTGGAACTCCAATGCAGTCCTAGAGGTGTGCTGCACTGTGTCTGGGAGACACTGTCCTTCAGGTGAGATGTTAAACTGAGAACCTGTCTGTTCAATTAAATTCTCCAAATGAAATTGGTCAGTCGTGAGGCTGTTTGGGGGACTTTGTTGCAAGCAAATTGGTTGCTAACATGCGCCTACAAATAACAGTCCACAAATAACAGTCGCTACACTTGCCAAAGAATGCAGTGAAGTGCTTTGAGTGGTCCGCCTGAGATAAAAAGCTCTACAGCAAATGTATGTGTTATTATTATCGCTTATTAACTGAAGGATGGGAGGTGACCAATGCTCCAGCGAGGTGACACTAACATGCTGCATCTTGTGGTAAGACCAGCTCCTCATCCCGACATTGCTCTAAAATATCCTTATCCAGGCTCCAAAAAGCAGGGAAAAAATACAAAGCAAAACAAGAGAGCATCAACAAGAGCTGCTCTCAGGCACCCGGGGTCGGACAGCAGAAGAAATTACAAGACTGCCCATCACCCTCAGGAACTGTGCACACAGAAGTGGCTGAAGAGATGGTGAAAGTATATTTATCATATACACAAAAATATGTAATGGGCAAAAGAAAAGAATTTAATCCCAAAGCAAATCAAGTCAGTGTATCAGGAAAAAAAAGTTATATTGCGAAAAAACCTGCTGGGAAAAATCATCAACAATCTGCTTCTTTGAGAAGGAGCCATCTGGTTCTATTTTTATAGCATCATTTGTTCAAGGCAACAAGAAATATCAATGTATTTTTTTGTCAGGCAGGATCAGCAGTGGGAAGGAATATTCAAATTACACTTTAACCGACTCCCGGTTACTCCCAGCCCCTGAGCAATCATGACTGGAGTACTGTACATTTCCCTTGCATAACCACTGATTAGTCAACAGATTTTGAAAAATCAAACACAAAATAGCCTCATTAAATAAGGCATCTGTTGTATTTAATGAAGATGGCTCCGTGACTGGACCTGATGAATTCTAGCCACTGTTTTCATTGATGTGTGGCTGCCAGCTCAACACATAGGATTTGAGCAAAAGAAAGAACTTGTTTTTACAGCATTACCATGTCGAAACATGTCAAAACATGGAACTGCATTCAGTTTAATGTTTAATCCAAAAGATCTAGTGAACAGTACTCAGGCCAACCGAAACATTTTTTTAATAAAAAGCAGATTACCACACAGTGAATTCAAAGTGCAACAGTAATAATTATCATCTTTGTCAAAATATGGCAAAGGGCTCCAAGGGTTTTCTCCTGTGAAGCATGTGAATGTGAGTTTATAAGCAGATACATCAGTAGATATTCAATGGAAAAGAACAGAAGTTCCAAACAGTGGATCTCCAAATGGCAAGCTCACAAGCGGCACAACAACAACAAATTGCATTAATATAATGCCTTTCATGATGGAAGGACGTCCCAAGGCACTGAATCACCAGACTTCTACCAAGTAAATATTTCCAGGCATCCCACCTACACATGGAAATTCCAAAGATAGATTGTTGGAATGGAAAGCACACTCTCTCCCTGCTTACCTAATTCCGGACAGTATTAGGTGCAAGTTGGCAAGAGCCAAGAATCAGTGTGTGTTGGGGTAACTGCTGGAATCTAACCAACTAAAACCGCATGGCTTGCCATTAGGGTCCGTCGATATGGAAATTTTCTGATTTAGATATATCGATGGGCTCATATCGAGATATATCGATATTTTCGGGGTTTTCGTACTGCGCATGTGTGCGCGTCGCGAGGTGCGCGCGCATTCGCAGGTGCACGCGATTTGGGGCCTATCTCCTCAGGAGGTAAATATCTCTCTCTCTCTCTGTGTCTCTCACTCACTCTCTCCATCTCTGTGTTTTTCTGTCTGTGTCTCTGTGTCTCTCTCCTCTCTCACATCCACCCCATCCATTCTGGGTCTTGTAGTTCAGTGCGCGCACATTCTGATTTTTATCGACTTTTCGATATATCGATATTTTGAAAATTCCTATATCGGCATATCGATATGAAAATTATATCGGATATAACCGATATATCGCCGGACCCTACTTGCCATTGATATTGTCCTCTCCTGCACCAGGCTCCGTAACTCCCCATCCTTCAGAAAAGTTCAAAATCCTCAAACTCGCCTTGAACGCCCTCCGTGGTATTGCCACTCCTTACCTCTGCGAACTGCTGACCCCACATCAACCTGTCCACTCCATCCACTCAGCAGGCTGTGGCTTGTTTTTTCTCTCCACCACCCACGCCTTGTTCCCAGCTCAGGTCTGAAGCAGTGACTGCCCAGCGCTTTGGGACGTCCTCCTGACTTGAAAGGCGCTTAACAAGTGTAATTTTTTGTTGTTGTTGTTTACCAGTGTACCACTGGTGGTCAGGCCTTCAGACTTTCTGCCCATTCCACATTCCCTTCACCTCTTGGTTTTTAAGTAGTAGATTTTTCCTTTCTCTGAGAGTAGACATTGATTACTGAATCATTAGCAGTCCGTTGGCACCAGATAACATCACATTGCTGCTTCTCAGTTTAATTGCATGCATATGGAGAAGCTCAAGGTTTTAAATTCATTCATCTTCTCTCTAACATGTTGGAGTGTCATTAACAAACAGAAAACTCCTCGGCTGTTTCAATACTAAAACCCGGTATTGATAGATCCTAATTTTAAATATTTATTGATATATATATTATATATATAGTTTCCCTCTGTACTTCACCCAATGTCAGCACTCCCTGCTCGCCTGATTTACCAAATCTTCCATCCACAAACTGCATATTATTCAGAATTTATGCAGCTTATGTCCTCTCCCACACTGAGCTCCATGAGCTGATCAGCTACACCATCGCCCGGCTTCACTGGTTCCCCACCCACCAGAGGATCAAGTTCAAATTCTGAAATGCAGTTGGGGAAAAAAGAAAGATAACTACTGATTATTAAATTGTGACAGGTAAGGTGGCGGCTATTCACTTGCCTCAGGGATATCAAAGGTGAATTTTGGCCGCCTACTTCTCTGGGTAGTTGGCCAAGACTCTTGAGAGAAACTCCTTTCTTATTTCAAATAATGCCACCTGCAAGGCAGATCGGACCTGTTTATCATTTCATCTGAAGGACGGCACCACTGCATTGGATTATGAGCTATCTTAGACTATGAGCTCAAAGTTCCGATTTGGGGGCTCGTACCCACAATCTTCTGACTCACATGGCATTTCCAGAAGGAATCAGCAGATCGATTGGGGCGTAAATAGGACAACACCAATATCAGGCGGTTCAAGCTGTGTCAAGCCCTTTAGAGCCCTTCAAGTTGTTCCCCTTTAAGAATACTGGTTTCCCAATTCCCTCTCCTGATCCCAACAAGCTAACATCAAACACAGCTGACATCACCTCATTTGCAGCCTATGCTGAATTCCTGACTCATATCAGACTGCTAATTACAATAGCTTGATGTTGAAGACAAACTATTAAGGAAAATGTAGGCAGAGAAAGGAGTTAGCACTGCCATTTTCACTCATATCTTATATGCTGCTTTCCTGCACTCATTATACAGAATTTTTCCATTCAAATTGAATTGATACCAGATTCATTTAAGAATACAAACTTGCACTGTAGGGGACTTATAAGAGATTTTGTGAATTAATCAACTGATACGGTTTCAGCTAATGTAACTTGCATTGCAACCTCATGCACAAGCTGTGTTAGAATGCTGCAATCAACCCACTGTCTCATCTCAGCGAGACTCACATGATTCAGTCTGTGCAGAACCTCTGGGCTAGAAATTTATCTTCATTTAGCCCACCCTTACCATTCATCACACTGGACCATATTAACCTTGGAGAGGTGGAGTCGCAGTCAGCCATTTAAATCTGTCTTTGGTTTCTAAAAGTTTATCCACATAATGATAAAAAACAGAAAGTTCTATAATTTACTTATTCAAACCTTTTCGCCGTTTCAAACACTTCAACTTCACAAATTGCTACGCAGGCTCAGGGAGAATTTATAGAGAAGGCTAAGCTTATGGCTAAGGCTTTATAACAAAACCAAGGATGCTCCTTATGGCTCAGAGGTTTAAGCTCCCAGAGTCTGTATGAGTTTAGCCGCTGAGATTTTTTTAATGCCAAAATATCTACTTCTCTACTTAAAACAAGAAGTTGAACTCTTATGTAAGGCACTATTTAGGACTTGGTGGAGTCCTAAAGCTCAGTGGTTAGAGCCCTCGCCTTACAAGTGAGAGATCTGGGTTCAATTCCAGGCAGTACAAAACCTTGGGCAAGTTTCCTTACTCCACACACTTGATAATAATCCCTCAAAAAATAAAACACGAATTGGTGATTTCAATCCATGACTGTTTGTGGGCTGTGTGCAACTGGCTGTCGCATTTCGTCCACAAATATACATTCATTTTACAGTACATTCTGTAAAGTGCTTTGAGATGTCCAGAAGACATAAAAAGCGCTGTATCAAATGGAAGGCTAATTATTATTTTTATTATTACCATATTGAAAGTGTATTCAACAAATGCTGACAATGTTATCACCATCATCTGTCCTTTTCTCAGTACAATTCAATCCTTGGAATTGTTCAGGCTACTGAGAAGGTTAATGTAGGAATTACAACGCATTTACGCTGAAGTGATTTATGGCTTTCAAGTGCTCCACATGTGCATTCAATCAGTTAATTAGAAGTTTGACAAAGTTGGCACATTAAATCCCATATGTTCAGCTTTCATCTGTGAAGACAATATCCACCTGTAATAAAAATTGTAGTGTCTGTCGTGTTCTGAAATGGAGATGACCTGGGAGAGTTACAGAAAGCTTCCTCCCGCCACAACCTACTGCATATGAGTTCAAACCCCAGAGCAGTACAGTACTCAGTTCTCCCAGTTTTAACTGTGAAGAGTTTCACCAACATCCAAGACAACAAAATACTTTGTGGGATTGGTGCCCCACCATATAAGATGGTATTCACAATCTCGTTTTTTTTAAAATCCTTGCATTTGATATAGCACTTTTCAGGTCTTCTAGACATCTCGAAGTGCTTCACAGAAATACTGTAAAGTGAATTGACTGTAGATTTGTGGGTGAAACACGGCAACCATTTTGTGCACATGTGGCTCATTCATTTTCCTGTAGTGAGCTTCTGACTCCAACCAATCCAAAGGATATTTTTGTGAAATAAAAACAGAAGTCGATGGGAACAGGTGAGGCAGCATCTATGGAGAGAGAGACATTAACTTATTTTCCTCTCTCCATAGATGCTGCCTGACTTCTGCGTGTTCTCATTGACTTCTGTTGTTATTTCAGATTTCCAGCATCCGCAGGATTTTGCTTTTTACTTTCTCTGAATGTGGATCCCCTCTTCCAAACAGCTAATATCACCAAAGGCTGAAGGGGTGACAGTCGATGGTAGACCAGGGGCCAGTAATTGTGATTAAAATTGGTTTAAAATAAATACACTGATAAATAAAGACCTGAAGTTTAATCTATCTAACTACCATAATATTAGTGTTTGTTTTAGTGCATCAGGAACATGTTGCACACATGAGAAAAGTTTAGTTCAACTGAAATGCCTTCCAGTGCCTTGGTAAACCAAGAATCGTTAAATCCACATTATACTTGCTTTTGCATTTTCTATTCACCTGAAGAGACAGTAAGAGACTTGTCACTTGGATTGGTTTATATCTGCAACTAAAATGGGACACTGCTGTCTGCAATTGTCACACTATGACTAAGCTCACGAAATATACCATCAATTCACTTTACAATACAGTATATTCTATGAAGCGATTTGCGACATCTCATAGATGTGATGAGGCACTATATCAAATTATTATTGTTATAAGAGACGTGTGTGCCAATCCATGTGTATACGTATGATTGTGTGTGTGTGTGTGTGTGTGCACATATGCCTGTGCAAGCCCATATGATTTCAGAAATACAATATTTTCTTTTCAATGTTTTCGTATTTAAAATATTTATCTTTGAATGGTTAACACTCTGAAATTCACCGTTTGCCTGGTTACATTTTTGGAGCCTGCAAAGGACCTGTTGGAAAATTGCCCAGTGAGGTCCAACTGAAGGAATCAAATAACCTCAGAATGAACATGGGCTGCTGTGCATCACTAAACTTTTAAATATTAAAGATATTCACTGTTTGTGGTTATCTTTGATCCTGCAATCCCATTGGTATTTCCCAGTTACTGAATTAAAACAAGCCGTTCTATAAATACTAAGATTTCACTTATTCATATTGCTCTAAGCCAAGACAGCCAAGACGATCATAACTGTACATTTAACCTTCAGAGTAAAGTTGTTAATGGATGCAGTACAGTTAGACTGACTTCAGTATTGATGAGAGAAATCCTTTATAATGATAGGCTTTTAGAAACAGCATAATTTTCCAATATGAGCTAGTCACCACCGTCACAACCACAAATTGTATTTATTTAGCGCCTCTCATGTCGGGAGAAAAAAAACAATAATAAAATTGGTCATTTCAATCCACGACTGTTTGTGGGACGCTGCTGTGTGCAATTGGCTGCCGCATTTCGATCACAAGTATATAGTCAATTCACTTTACAGCATAATCTGTGAAGCGCTTTGAGACGTCTAGACGATGTGAAAAGCACTGTATCAAAATGCAAGGATTATTAATATTTTATTATTTTTATATCCTGAGGCCCTGGACAATGAGGGGTTTGTACCCGAGCTGCTGGGAGAATAAATAAATCAATAAGATTTGTCACACAAATTTTTGTCAACATTTTTTGGGGGGTGTTTCACATCTGAAATAAAAACTTCTTTTGAAAACAATGTAATGATTATTCACAATTTAAGTTAATAATTAATTCACAGAGCCACCAAAGACTCATCCAGCTTATCCATTAAGCAGCTGAGTCATACAAACCAAAACGCATCAGCTTCAACCTCCAGTCACTGCTGAATTGGTTAATCTCAGGAGCGTTAGCACTGTGGCATTCTAATTAACAATTGCATCCAAAATTGATGGCGGTGTGGACAGGGGGGAGGAATGAAATCAGCCTGGTTCCTCTCCTGATTCCTGTCGAGAGAGCACCTCACCACACCCACCCCTTTGAAAAGTGCGCTCAATGAGCCAACGACATAACCTTCAGGTAAAGTGAAAAGTGGCTTATATGTTGTGCATACGGACTGAATTTTGGAATCCTTATAACAATTACTGTACACCTGAGAACAAAAAGGGAGCAGTCAATCTTTACAATCAAAATGGGGAGTTAGGGATGGTGGGGGTGGATTATGGAAAATACCATGTGGATTAAGGAAAATAAATCAGCGAAAGGAAGGAGACAAAGTCAAATTCAAAACATGTCCTCAAGTTGTAGAAATAAAGCATTTCATATTTAAAGAAGTAAACCGTGATCAAAATAAATCTCTGGTTTGGGCCTTCAAAAGAATGTGGTTAGAACAAGCGGAAAAATTCATGAAGCAAGCAGCTTTTATTTGAAAGCAGAGTACAAAACTGAAAGTAATATTTGGCGTATATTTGCTTAATTGGTTTCACGGATAGAAATTTCTCATATTACAGATATGTGAAGACTAGCTATTCCAGCATTGCTGATTGGTCAAGGAACGCCTTAAAGATTAGATCTGGATGGGAATAAAGGAGTGCAGTACATCTAGGGCCCTGAATATTGAAATTACTATTTTTTCAAATGATTTAAGTCTTTAAAAGAAAATTAACAAGCACAAAGGATGCGTAGACACAGAAAGAAAATGAAGTCATTGGCACGGCGATAACCATTTCAAAACAAGGGTCAATCAGCATGCGTCACCTAAAAGCTTTTTGAGGAGTTCAGAGTCTCTTTATCTCCCTCCCCACCCTGATGTTGTGGCTTAATAGCAGAGTCTAATCCAGTAGAATATGGGCAGATGGAGAATGAGGTGGAACTCATCTGATAGTCAGTTGACATCAAGCCACGAGTAATTGGCAAACTCCTTTTGAAAAGCATCCGAAGTTCAATATAAGTATGGCAAGTTAACTCTAATTTCACACACTGGAATCAAGCAGGTAGATGATAGGTAATTGTCAAATTATATTAGTGTAAAAGAGTAAGGTCACTTGCTTTAAGGGATGATGCTGTCTTTACATGTCCTCCACACGAAAAGCAGACCTGTGCAAAACCGATTGATTGCCGTGGTCTGGAAAGGGGCCATTCTTATTGAAGTTGCAAAAAAATTACTTTTTGAAGCTGTGATTGTGAAATTGGGGACGGGGAAAGAAAGTGGGAGATTCAGTCATCGTGGTGAGTAAATCTGCTCAAATAGCAGGGATGGGATAAATGATAATATCTTGTGTAAGTACTAATCAGTAAGAGGAAGTGGAAAAATAACAATAATTTATATTTATATTGCGCCTTTTGAATCGGGAGGACATCCCCAGGTACTGAACAGTGTAAAGTTTGCACTCAAGCTGAGGGTTCGAATCAAGAGGGATGAAACAGACAACATTTTCTGCTTCTACTGTCTCCCCTTAGGGAGCCTGTTCCATGAGTTTGCTACTCGCTCACTGAAGTGGTGTTTCCGCAGATCTGTTCTGAATTTATCTCACTTCAATCGTAGGCCGTGACCCTTGGTTCCATTGTTCAGTGCAAGATAAAACAGCTCATCGTGGTCCATATTATCTGTTCCCTTCAGAATCTTAAAAACTGCAATCATAATAATAAATAATAATCCTTGCATTTGATATAGCGTTTTTCACATTTTATCAATGTCTCAAAGCGCTTCACAGAATATACTGTAGAGTGAATTGACTGTATATTTGTGGGCGAAACACAGCAGTCAATTGTGCACAGCACTGTCCCACAAACAGTCATGGATTGGAAATGACCCAATTTTATAACTGTGGTTTTTTTTGGATGGATAATTATTAGGCATATAAGGAAACGTGCCCAAGGTTTCGGCCTGACCTGCCTGGATTTGAACACAGGTCTCACGCTTGTAAAGCAAGTGCTCTTACCACTGAGCTACAGGAGCTCCACAAATATCGCCCCTCAACCTTCTTTTCTGCGGTGTGAACGTGCCCAGTTTATCTTATCACTCCTCACAGTTCTGTCCTTTCATCCCCTCAATCATTTTTGTTGGCCTCCTTTGTATCCTCTTAATTGATGCAATATCCTTTTCATACTGCAGTGACCAGAACTGCCCACAGTATGCCAAGGTTGGGGTTGATTGGATCCTAGAGCTTGGTATGGGAGAGGAAACAAAATTCTCATAATCTGTGGTTTGTGGAGAGAAACCAAACCAAACTAAATGGGTTTGTAACAGTTCTGATTGTGAATGTTAGTATTGTTAATGCAGATACATGGGACAGAGGAGGCAATTTGTGTGATGCTGTGACAGAGGAATGGAGCTCATCAGCAGATAATAATTGATCATTTTGTTACCTATTAATTCATGCTGGGAAGAAAATTACTGTGGAAAACAGTTAAAAAAAACACATTCACTTTACCATTTTGTCTCATATCTGCTTTGATTTTAAAGAAATTTCTGTACCTATGGTTTAACAATAAAATGGAGGAAATGCTCACCTCTAGCTCAGCAGTTTGGGCCTGTAGTTTCTGCACCATATCCTCTGCTTCACGCACCCGCCTGTTCAGCTGAGGGGCATAACTGGAGGAAACCAGCTCATTGTCGTAGGAATCCAGGATGCTTTTCATCCCATCGCGAGCCTGAAACAAAAACACTCGGGTTACAAGAATATAAATCTCTTCTTTAGCCTGTCTAATAGGACCTAACTAATTTGGTGAGCAGTTCCTAGGAATAATTGGTTGCATTCAGGCAAAACTCATCTGGATGATCCTCAAAGACAGAGTTGCAGATTGTAACTTTTAATATTTCATGGAATATATAAATATTTCATGGACATATATAAATATAAAATGTACTCCATTCAATCGCACCTTGGCTCACAGTGGTTTTTGAAAGCTGTGATTTGCTCTGTAAACCACTGAGCATTTATGATGCAAGATGCTATCCTATATCTTGTTAAAATAGACTATTTTAAATGTGTTGAATATCTGGAGAAAATATCTGGAAAGCCTGTCACATAAAGCCATGGGACAGGTAAGGATTTATACAAGAGACTGAAAGGAGGAGGAACACAAGAGAAATGAGATAAACAAAGAAGTCTCAAGCAAATATTATTGGTTAGAGAGATGACATTATTGAATTTTCTATGGTTGACTGATTGAAATCTTGCATTTTTGCTTGGAATTTGGAATAGAAACAGAAGTCATTAGATATTGTTCTGTGCCGTGCGTTGAGATGTCTCAACAATGTGATAAGGCTCTTTTTCAATAAAATGTTTGGGGTCTGCAGTCACAAACAAAGTGGTAATACTAAAATTTCATATTCACGTATTCGACTGAACTAAACCATCAGTGCAGCGTACTCTCGACTGAGGCTGTTTCTGGTAATCTAGAATGCAGTATAAGAAGTAACTAAAAGTTATTTCCAAATGCAGCAGTACCATGAGATGGTGGCTGCTATTCATAGCTTTACAGCCACAAGCTCTACTTTTGTGACTACATTCATTAAGAGCCCTAATCTACGGCATTCCATTTTCGGAATCAAACGGTTAGGATGCAAGCATTTGAATCTTGCGCAACTTTTTGAACCTGAATGAGCATGTAAAAAAATTATATTCATATGCTCCTGCATCATAAAAGCAAACATATTTTGGTTTGTAGTCCACTTTTTCTCATCTATTCAAGAGGTCAGTGTTGAAAGAACTAGGAAAAGTTCCCCTCTTTGTCCAAAGTTCAATTGTTCAACGCCATCTCGGTCTCATCTCAACAACTCTGCAATTAAGGGGCAAATCGGTCAGCTCTCTTCCAGGATATCTTGGATTATCAACGGTATCTTAATCTAGGCAAATCCTTTGATGTGAAGAATCTAATTGATGTGCAAGGCATCACCGGTTGCTTACAGTTAGTCTGACTGCACTGCATCCTTAATGAGAACAAGAATCAAGCCCTGAGTTACCACTGATGTTACCACACTTGACAAGATGACTCATTCCACAACAAAGAAAATATACTCATCACATTCAAAAGATAGGAGTTCAGCCTTAGATGGATCAAACTGAGTGAGTTCCAATGCTTTCAGATCTGGATCCTCTAATCTATTGGTGTAGTGCAAGGATCTGAGAGCCTGGATTCTAATTTCTCAACCCTGGTTGAACCAGGTCCAGTCAGAAACAGTCTCCCAACTCTATCACTCAACTACTCTTTCCACAGCCTGAGACTCAACCCCATCATTAGCGACAATTCTTTAAATAGATTTTTATTGGACCAAAGATAAGATTTATGTTCAAATTAGTGCTTTGCAAGAGTAATATTGTTGTTGTTGTTGATGCAAACCACACACAGACTCTCAGTAATGCATTCCTCATCAACCTCTCAGGTAGGTAAAGACCAGCAACTCTACGGCCGAAATGCATCATGTTTAGTCCAGCACAATTTCATTTTCATCTTTTGTTCCAGAGCCTCACTTGTCCTCTGATGAAACAACTGGAATTGTTCATTTCCTTTATTAGATTTGCTCAAACTCCCATATGTGATCAATTAACATTGCCAGCTGCCTAGATTTCCCAAAGCCAACCTCAAGACCGGTTGTGATATGAGACTCAATCTCAGTGAAGGCGAAAACAAATTTAAATGGGTCTTCTAAGAAATACTTTCATGGGTGGTTTCCCCTTAATTACAACTTTTGTTCCCCGCCCAGAAATAAATCTCCTAGACAGCATCAATAATATTGTAATCACCCTAGCATAAAAATTTCCAGGTGAACCCGCAATAAGGAAGGAAGCCCTTATAATGCTGGCTTGTTGAGAAGCTATGTGAGCCGTGTAGCTGTTGTTGTTGTTCTTGTTGTTGTGATTGGCTTCCCATATGCCAGTCAGTTTTGTGGGTCAAAGAATCAATTTCTGGAGACTTATGATCACCCCCAAAGCCACTTTCTGTGAGCTGTGTAGAACACCAGTTGCAACCTTATGATCTGGAAGTTGACTATTTTGGTTGGGATTTTAAAGACCCCAACTATCAATTTGTACAAGAGTTTGAGTGCATTAACGGAGGAGGATGCAGTGGCACAAAGCTCAGAGGACTCTAGTCCACACTGAAGGGTGCACAGGAGTTTAAACTCAAGATTCATTATACTGTGTGTTTTATAATCTCAATCGTAGGTTACTGCACAGAGAGTAAAGGAAAATCAATCTTCTGAGTATCTCTCTCAAACCTCTCAGCTTTACTTAATCCTGGTTCGAATCCTTGGAGCTCCATCCTGCCCGCAGGACATATTGTACAAAGTTATGCAGCTAGAAGGAGAAATAAAACAAATTGAAATAAAATGCAACTGAATATTAGTTGCCCAACATTTGAGCCAAATTGAAAAATCCAGAATAAACCACAGATGCCTGCTTCACTCTTGCTTCTCTCTAAACCCCACCCCCCACTCAGCCCTCCACTCCCCATATAAAATCTTGCCCTATAATTGGTTAAACGTAACACTAACCCATACCAATTCATGAAAAGATCCATTCATCTTGCAATGCAGCACACTGCCATACATTAGTCACTCTTCACTGAATGATAGCAATATAAATAGAAAATAGATATCTAGGAGTAATTACAAACCAGTAATCTCACCCAGGGCTTGAAATGATATAATAAACTGCAAGAGCAAAGCCTAAGAAGCCTATCAATGTTATCTGAAGCCTGAGATGAGATTACAGTCTTGCAGCCAATTCCAGATATCAACAATTCTCTTTAACACCTAATGTGGAGTGGAAGAGGCAGTTTCCTCCTCATTCAATCTTCTCCCTCCCCTCCTAAAGGTATCTAGCTCTATACATGTCAGTGGTTCTCCAATACTCTGGTCAAGAAATATAGAAATAATAGTTTTTTTTATTTGGAAATAGAAAGAAAACCAGAAAATACTGAAAATCAAACAGAAATCCTGTTGAGGTTACTCAACATGTAGAGTTTAGGTTCTGATGAAAGTTCCAAACTAATTTCCAGAGTAATATCGGAGCTAATTGGCAGTGGAGATACAATACCACATTACGTGTTAACTTGAACTGTTAGATGGTACAGTTTCAGCAATTTCAGGTATTTTATTTTATATGGTTAACTTTAACAAATACAAGCACTGTTCTTCCTACCATTGTCTGCTATATTACACAATTCCCTATCCAGCCAATTGTTGTTGAATCATTCTCAGAAACTGTAACAATATGCTCTTTAAATCATTTTCTCTTCTTTAAATTCGTTTAACAATAATTTGAATAAGCTACTGGAAAAGCGCACTTTGTAAAGTACTGGTAATAGCAAGTTTTTGTCTGATTGTATTTCTAAATATTCCCATTGTATTGTCGAGCTGATTATATTTTAGCTAACTATTCTTGCTGAAGAGGCATCCCATCAATATTTTCCAGAAGTGCACTCTCTAATCTAGCATTTATTCACCACTGCATTCATAGTGTATAATGTTGGCTTTCCCTATTGACTTGTACTGAAAGTGAATAATTCAATTTAATTGGCTGCTTGTCTGGTACTAAATTTTAATGGTGACATTAACTAAGTTGTGACACATAGGTCTAAATGTCCCAAATTTACTGAACTGGAATCGCAAGATAAATTTGAGTTATTTTGCACACAAAGGCAGAAATATCCTTAATGGACTCAACAGTACACATCATTAGTGCGACCACTTGACAAACTTCTACAAATGTGAAAAATGCATTTTGTCACTATTTTAATCTTATTATGAACCAAACTCACATTTACATTTCTCTGAGGACCAGTGGCCATAGAGACAGCAAGACAATTTGTTCAGACTACTAAGACATTTGAATCGTCTGCTTTGCTCCTTCTTTCTCTCCAAGGACTCAAAGTTGACCAAAAAATATCAGAGATAGCAAATTAGGCGCAGTTCCTGATGGCTCGATGATAAAGGACCAGTGTAAAATGGCACGAAGCCACACAAACCAGAAACAGCACAGAATCAATTTGTGGATTGCATTGAGTTACTGATCTCAGCTCGGGGGAGGAGAGGAGGTAGGCGGAGGAGGAGAAGAGATACTTCACAGTTCCCAAGCTGGGAAAGCAGACAAATGGTGAGTGTTTTTTCTCCTGATGCTTATCTGATGAGACTTTCACATGTGTGTCAACCCCAAGAGGATAACACCAAGCCTTCCTGAAACAACTTGCCAGGTTGAATAGTTCAATGATAGCCACGTTCTAGGCTCTCAATTGATGAATGGTCAGCCAGGTAACAACAACAACAAAATTGCATTTATATAGCGCCTTTGACATCAGGAGGATATCCCATGGCGCTCGCGGACAGTCAATGTTTCAAACCCGTGCTGGGGTCAGGATCGGGGAGGGTGGAGGGAAAGGAGGGGAATTGGGGTGACCGATGGGACCATTGAAGAGGAGGTTCTTGAAGTGGAACTTGAAGGAGGCCAGGGAGGGGGTGAGGCGGAGAGACTGCGGGAGGGTAAATGATAAAGAGGGGGGATGGCCACAGCACATTACCAAATCTAGGAACAATCTGGTTTTAAGCCAATATCCAATCGATTACGTATCTATTCCCCATTTTAATTGGCAGGTTTGAACTATTCTATCATATGGGAAGTGTTTAGCAGCTGTTAGTATCAGGATTCTGATAGTGCCAGGCTAGGGCTTCAGCAACCCTACATTGCTGTATCTACATAACCAGATTTGCTTACCCTGATCAAACCAGGTGGGGGCTTCGGAAATGTTGTTTGCTGGAGTCAGCTTCGCCTCTCGGCTCCCCCAATAACTCTTCCACTCTCCTTCCCCTTTCCCCCTATCCCGATCCAACCCCACCCCGCTCGGGTCCCGACCTGACTGTTCAGCTCTTTGGGACGTCCTCCCAACGTGAAAGGCGCTATATAAGTGTAATTTTTTTTTTGTTGTTGGTGGTGGTGGTTGTCTCTCAATGGGTGACACCTTTAGAGAAAGACTATGCATTTTGACAAGGCCTTCCAACACTGCAGTCAGTGTTCCTCCATTTGGCATTGCAAACATACATCTCATTCAACTCTCTCTGTTTTTTTTCACGTGTGAGCAAATCGGAGGACATGATGAAAGAGTTCAATGATTCGCGCAACTAACACTCCATTCCGTATTAATATTTAACAAGGGTAAAATCTTTGGGCAATCGAACCATGTTTCTTGAAAGCCTAGGGATGGTTTTACAGCAATGTAACACAGCAGATGTCACCAGATAGTTAATGTATACAGCAACAGTGTTACAGGCAACATTGATTTAGGCATCATGATACTGGCTTTAATCAATAAAATATGCTGTTAGTTGTTGGACTCCAAGCACAGATTTTTTTTACCCTTTTAAAGAAATATGTACTTCTTTCCTCTGTTGCTCCTTCTTCATTGAGTAAGCAATCTGCCTTAACTGGTAACTTTGGATTCAGTTCTCTGGCATTTGGGTCAACTTTCTGGGTGTTTAGTTTTGGAGGAACAAATTGCAATTACAAATACTGCCCAATGCACGTTTTCTTTCATTTAAAGAGGCTTGGCAAAGACTGGCTAGGTTCGCTAGATAGCTATGAGAGCAGAAGATTGAGCTGCAGTTCAAACTTCTAGATTTAATATACCACCTGGAGTGTGAAGTCATTAAGGCTCTATTTCTCTAAAGCATCTAGTAAAGGGTACAATCATTACTCTATCCTTCCAACAACAACAACAAATTACACTTATAAAGCGCCTTTCACGTCGGGAGGACGTCCCAAGGCGCTGCACAGGAGGCGTGTGACCCGAGCTGGGAGGGGGGTGTTCGGGAAGGGGTGAAACAAGTAGGGGAGGTCGAAGAATTCGGGGTGGAACAAAAGGCACGGTCGAAGAGGAAAGTCTTCAAACCGGCCTTGAAAGAGGAAAGGGAAGAAACGAGACGGAGGGATTGTGGGATGGAATTCCATAGGGTCGGAGCAGAAAAACTGAAAGCCCGGCCTCCGATGGTGAGGCGGTTCGGGTGGGGGGCTTGGAGCAGGCCAAGTCCTGCTGAACGGAGGGTCCGGGTGGGCTTGTAAGGGGAGAGTAAATTGGTTAAATAGGGAGGGGCAAGGCCATGTAAGGCCTTGGAGGTGAGGACGGGATCTTGAACTCGATCCTCTGGAGGATGGGGAGCCAGTGGAGACGGGTGAGGGTTATATGGTCGTGGAGGCGGGTGCGGGATAGTACACGGGCTGCAGAGTTTTGGATGACCTGCAGCCTGTGAATGGAGGAACTGGGGAGGCCGACGAGGAGAGAGTTTCCGTAGTCCAGCCTGGAGGTGATGTATGCGTGCACGAGTGTTTCGGCAGCGTGGGGGGTAAGATAATTGTGGAGCCTGGCAATGTTGCGCAGGTGGAAGTAAGCGGTGGCGGTCAAGGCACGGATGTGGGGGAGGAAGGAGAGTTTTTGGTCGAACGTGATGCCGAGGTTCCTGACTGGCTTTGTGAGGTGGAGAGTACAGCCTTGGATGTTGAGGCTGGCAGCGCCCGATGTGCGGAGGCGCTGGCTTGAGCCGATCAGGAGGGCCTCGGTCTTACTCACGTTCAACTGGAGGAAGTTGTCCCTCGTCCAGGACTCAATGTCTGACAGACATGCTGTCAGAACATCGATGGTCTGGGGGTTGAGGGATGAGGCAGAAAGGTACAGCTGGGTGTCATCCGCATACATGTGGAAATTTACCCCATGTTTGCGAATGACATCGCCCAGAGGGAGCGTATAACTGGTGAAAAGGAGGGGGCCGAGGACAGAGCCCTGAGGGACGCCGTGAGAAACTGTGTGGGGGTTTGAGGAAAAACCATTGGAAGATACAAAGTGTAAACGGTGGGTCAGATAGGAATGGAACCAGTCAAGGACTGTGCCTTGAAGGTTGAGGTGGGAACAGAAGCATTGAAATGCTTGTTTGTCTTGGGACAGATTAACCAATTACTGTTAAACAATATGATTCCTCATGGGATTTGACAATCTGGTCAAATCCTTCTCTCTTTTAAAACTTTGCTTTATTTTCCTTAATATACACTTAATTATCTCTCCTTTGTGAATCTTTCTCTTCATCAAGAAAGCCATTAGTATTATAGACTGGAAATTCGTTCCACTCTTCACAGGCATCAGCATCAAGCACTTTTGGATCAAGTATTCTGTTGAGTAATATTGGACAAAGGTCTCTCAACTCAAAAAAACCTTAACAACTTAACATGATTTCAATTTCATAGCAGATTCATCAGGGGGAGAATGCAAGATCATCCTGACATGATCAGATTTTATTGTAGCTGTAATAAATTGGATTATTATGGGTTGAACTAATTATAAAGATAGTAAAATCACTTGTACAGAGTTGGAGAAATACTCACAATAGCCATTTACACAACAAAATATTGAAGTAGACAAAATTGCGATCCAACTGTTCTCTTGAAAACATCAAACTTTTATCACATCCTGGAATCGAGATTACGGTAGTAATTTATAAAAACAAAGGCAATAAAAACACTTATGTATAGACTTTGGCTGGCCTTCACACAAAAAATATTAGCTATAAAGTGGAAAATGCAAAAGTGTCATCCAATCATTCTTTCAACACACATCATCAGAGCCATGACAAATAGATTACAATTGGGTTGGAGCAACAAAGCGACTTATAAACCAAAGTCAATAAAAATACACATTTACTTATGGGTAACGTTGTTGTGTGAAAGTCTTTGCGAGCCATTTGCACTAAAGACACTCTTAAATCAATAAAAACAAATTACTATTACTGAAACTGTCAGGCGAGAACATCGTCTCTTCAAATATCTCCCCTAAAGTGTTTCATCCACAGCGATAATGTTATTGGAACACTCAGTCTCCTTCTTGACTTTTATTGTTAAAAACCTGACCGTTGAAGAATAATTGTCACAGACTCAAATATTGGAGAAGGGGCAAATGAAGAGGTAGGAATATGGGGAGAGAAGAGGGGAATATCCTAATAGAAATGTTGTACACCATGCAATTGTCTTCAAGTGATAAATCTGTGAAATGCACCTTGAATTCATTGTAATATTCCACGAGTTTATTATTTTTTTTAAAGTAGTGGTATTGATTTGTACATTGATGCAAAATGGGGTTTATGTAACATCGGACATTTTGGAAATCATTCTTTTAGATCGTTCTACAGCTTTACTTCCAAAGTTGATCAAAAAATGTCAATTTGTTATGGGAAGTTTAGCACAAATACTCAAGAGTTCTTTTCTCCAGTACTGTACTACTTGAATCTTAGCAGTGAATATTTTAAAATGCAAATCACAAATTTATCTGACATGGTTTAGTACCAGATTGATGAAGAGTAATGGCACCATCTGAAAACATCCTGCCTTTGTCACAATCTCTCCTCTCAGGTAGATTTGACATAATTGTCCAGAGTTAAAGGCAGTGAACATCCTCAGTAGGGCTGCAGATTTGATGTATTGTAGCTTGGCATAATTAAATGCACTAACTACTGTCACCAAGAAAGAGAAAAAGGGTTGTTGGGAGAAATTAATCAACAATTTTTTCTAGTCTCCATGCTTCCACTGTGAGTTCATGGAAATCTCAGCCTAGTTTGGATACTTGTAAGCATAATGATGGGTTTCCAACAACAACAACAACAATTTACATTTATAGAGCGCCTTTCACGTCGGGAGGACGTCCCAAGGCGCTGAACAAGAGGCGTGTGACCTGAGCTGGGAGGGGAGTGTTTGGGAAGGGGTGAAACACGAAGGGGAGGTAAAAGAGTTCGGGGTGGAACAAAAGGCACGATCGAAGAGGAAAGTCTTCAAACCGGCCTTGAAAGAGGAAAGGGAAGAGGCGAAACGGAGGGATTGAGGGATGGCATTCCATAAGGTGAGAGCGGAGAAACTGAAGGCCCGGCCTCCGATGGTGGGGCGGTTCGGGCGGGGGGCTTGGAGCAGGCCAAGTCCTGTTGAACGGAGGGTCCGGGTGGGCGTGTAGGGGGAGAGTAGATCGGTTAGGTAGGATGGGGCAAGGCCGTGTAAGGCCTTGTAGGTGAGGACGAGGATCTTAAATTCGATCCTCTGGAGGATGGGGAGCCAGTGGAGACGGGCGAGGGTGGGGGTTATGTGGTCACGGAGGCGGGTGCGGGATAGTACATGGGCTGCAGAGTTTTGGATGGCCTGCAGCCTATGAATGGAGGAACTGGGGAGGCCGACTAGGAGAGAATTTCCGTAATCCAGCCGTGGTAAAACACCCAGCTGACCCAAAAAATGGCAAGCACTTCATGCCAAACTGGTTTTGATCAGCGAAACCTATATATAAATGATGAGCTGGAGTACCACCGGCCTTAGAATGTGTTCCAAGGTGTGGGAGCTGAACCCACAAATTCTTATTATCTAAATTCTGATTTAGATAATAGGAGAGTCAGCAAGTTTCTGCAAACCCAAATATCTGAAGGTTCCTCAGTGAGTGTGTTGCAGTGTCATGAACTGAGTCTCAGACAATAATAATAATAATAATAATTCGCACCGCTCTCACCTCCTCCTTCCCAGTCTGCCCCTAAAACTCTTCGAACCTGTGCACAACCTAGGCACCAGGTTCAACCCCCAACTGTCCTTCCTCCCCCACATCCGATCCCTCACCAGCACCGCCTTTTTCCATCACCGACAGATCTCCCGTCTCCGCCAATATCTCACCCCAAAAGCTGCTGAAACCCTGGTCCACGTCTTTGTTACCTCTCGGCTAGACTAGTCCAATACCCTCCTCAGCGTTCTCCCCTCCTCCACAATCCAGAGTCCAGCTCATTCAGAATTCTGCCGCCCCCGTTCTTACCCGCACCAAACTTCGCTCCCCCATTAATCCAGTCTTTGCCAGACTTCACTGGCTCCCTAACCCAGAGAGGATTGACTTCAAGATCCTCATCACTGTCTTCAAATCCCTCCACTCTTCTGCACCTCCCCCTACCTCTCTGACCTCTCTCTCCTCAAACCAGCACCCGTTGCCTTCGCTCCACTGGGTCTGGCCTCCTCCAAGTCGACCAAATCGTCCGCTCCGCACTTGGTGGCCGTGCCTTCAGGCACTATGCCCCACGGCTCTGGAATTCCCTTCCTCACTACCTTCGCCTCACCTCCTCTCTTCTCAGCTTCAGGTCCCAGCTGAAGACCTTTCTCTTCGACCACGCCTTTGGTCATCTGCCCCTGGCTCGGTCCCGGGATCTGCTATTGTGAAGCGCTGAGACGACATCCAGCGTGGAGAGCGCTATATAAATCGAAGTGTTGTTGTTGTAATACTTATTTTTGCATTTCATGGCCTTATCACGCCTTTGAGACATCTCAAAAACAATACTATAAAGTCAATTTCTGTATTTTGTTGGCAAATGGAAAAAAACAACACAACCATTATGTCCCATTCATTAGGTGTGTTGTCTGTGTAGATTCCCTCTCTCTTCAGGTAGTGAAATTGGATCACTTCAGTCAGCAACTGGACCAAGCAATATAAATGGAAAGTTATTCAGAATGTAAAATAAATGATCTAAAGTTTTATGAGGAATTCAACTTTCAGACTTTTACTTTTAACAAATATCTCATTATCAAAACACATTTACTCAAATGCATTTTCCATATTTGGTCAGATATGTAATGCTTTACAATGGTGTTGACTTAAGGCTTATTATTGGTATATTGGCATACTTTTTAAAATATGGCTATTAGCTTCTTGTCAATTTGGAAAATAAAAGTAAAAATTCCCAAACAGAAAATCATGTATCATTTGAGTTACGGAGTTGCAGAATGTACAAACTTTACGTGCTTGAAGACCTTCCTTTTCAACCATGTGTAGCCCCACATAAGTATCTTCTCTCCCCTGATGACACTGACACAGTTATTACATGTTACAGTAAATCCTGTCAAGCATTTTGAGATGTCCTCCCAAAGCGACAGGTGCAAAGATTGACATTTCTATTAGTAACTCATACTGGGACACATTTTGAGTCATTCTCCAATAGCCTGCCTAGTCTTTATATGTGAGCATACAGTAGGGTATTCGACAGGCAAGGGGAGAAAACATCAATTATTTACAAACCTGTCTTTATCTAACCCAATCTCCCATTTTCCACTAGTTGGAAGGCAAAATAAAATTAAGCAATAATATATTTCACAGAGGCAGAAGAGTAGGTGATTTTGCATGGAGAGACGGAGTGTGTTACATTAATCTTGAATCGGGCACTTAAACGTGAGGCTGAGTGTAGCAGCCTGGAAAAGCAAGTGAGCCTTGTGGAAACCAGGGGGTTGGCGACGATAACTTTGACAACTTAATCTGACTCGAGGAAGAAAAGAAAACAGAGATAATTGAAGGTTCTCACAAGCACAGAAGAGATGAAGGGAGTAATATGCAAATCGTTTGGCGGGAGGGAACATGGTGTTCCATAATGTGCAGTACCACCCACAAACGCAGGCAGACGAAACAACTTGGCAAACAGATGGTGCTTTCTTACATGTAGTCTATAATAAAAACGGGCAAGCCAGGGCACTGCCGATACACCTCTCCTGACTCGCTGACTTTGAACATTGTACAATTGAACACAGTGCCATTAGATGTAATGGCAGTTCCATGTCCTGAATTTCCCACCAAGCCTACATATCATTGCCAAGCCTCAAAATAAGTAAGACAAGCTGTCAAACTCTTTCAAATGATTAGCAGCGTAGCTTTCAATGCATATGTATTGGAAAGTTAACATTGATTACCATCCAATCATTTTCTTTCCAGAAGAAAAGCCATTACATTGTGTTGTGTATATATATATTTTTACACACACACACACACACACATAGATTTCATTAGTTGAACCCAGGATCTACTTTTCTATCTTGCTGCAGAAATGTAATTGCAGTCTATATTTTTTATGTATAAAAAACAATTGTAGTTCAGTAGTACTTATTTTTGACAGTTTGAAAAGCACTTTAAATAATAATAATCCATGCATTTTTAAAGTGCCTTATCAAGTCTTTGAGACCTCTCAAAACGCTTCACAGAATATACAGTAATGTGAATTGACTATGTATTTGTGGACGAAACGTAGCAGCCAATTGCGCACAGCAGCGTCCCAAAAACAGTCATGGATTCAGTGATCACATTATAATTTTTTTTGCAGATTGTCCCCGGAAAAGCGATTTACCAATCGACTAACAACCGGGTTCCTACTTAATACTAGGTAAACAGAGGCATGATAAAATAATGTTAATGATAACACCATAGAATGAAGTCTTCCATGCACCGCTTTCCTGCAGCATGTTAGCAACTCATTGGTCTAATGTGCATGCTATTCAGCTCCTTATCGATCAGTGGCCGATCACCTTGCGGGGATTACAGTGCACAACTGGACTCCAAAGCACTGGGGAAATGGGAGAGAATAGGATTTGACAGCACTGAACTGGGACCATATGATTTGGTGACAGCGAAAATTTCTCTAGGGACAAGAAGCCATATATCTCAAAACAGGAGACGTGGAACAGCTCTGTAAGGCGTGTAAAATACTGCAAATCTTCCACAGACAAACAGAAGCACTTCCCGATCGAAATCACAAAACAAGCAACAGAATTTTGACTGCAAAAACTCAAATGAGTAATTTCCCCAAAAGGTTTTATTACCGGAATTCTAAACTTTATGCTCCACAGCTAAACATAATGTCTACAATTGGATTAGCACGGAGTGACATCTCAATTGAGTTACAAGCTTGACCTCCTTCAAGTGTTCTTATCATTCCCTTTGCTGAAAAAGTGATACTGATCTCATTCTAGAATCCCATCCACATGTCATAAACTAATTTTCCCCATCACAACAACAAAAACAAATTCACAGCTTTGAATTGCATTTTGAATACACTAACATCAATGTGTTTGCCTTGATCACCAAACTTGGTGGATTATTCTATTTATCATGCTTTGAGTAACAAAGCTTTTCCTGATGCTCGTTTCAAACTTGTTTTCAATAGACAAACATACATATGGTGTGTTGAAAAGAAAGTGAAATTTGTGCTGCTGTGAAGGAGATGTAACAAAGGTGAAGCAGACAACAGGTTGTGCTGAATGACAAATCCTGATGGTGTTTGTTATTATAATAATCATCCTTGCATTTGATATAGCACTTTTCAAGTCTTCAAGAAGTCACAAAGCGCTTCACAGAATATACTGTGAAGTGAATTGACTGTACAGTATATTTGTGGGCGAAGTGCGGCAGCCAATTGCACTGCCAATTCCTACTTACTACATAGACGGGATTTATAAAGAATCATAGGTGAAAGTTACACTGAAAATATACTGAAAATAAAAGGGCTCCACACCCAAGATAATCAAAATAATCAACCCTTATGATAGTGGTTACAAGGTTAGTTTTTTTTAAAAGGGGGTCAGTTAATTTTTCCAGCATTGAAAATCAAAGATTTTTTTGTTGATGAGTTAAACAAAATGTGTACAGATGCAGTTTACATAAACATTTGGAAGTATTTGAAAAGAGCCAAAGGATTCTCCACTTGAAACTCACAGGATCTTATGAGATCTTCAAAGCTTAAATTTTTTCCACTTATTACCTCCTGACGTGAAAGGCACCATACAAGTGTGATTTTGTTGTTATTGTTCCCTTCTTCATTAAAATGAACTGTCTGTCAGTTTCCACTGAAGAGCAACTGCCTTCAGGAATTTGAATGATCTTTCACAACATGCAGTTGTCTATTGTAATAGACAGCCAAAACATAATAGAATGGGCCGATACAGTTTTAGATGCATTCTTGCTGCTCAGTCCAATGGCTCGAACTTTTCCATGATGTGCTCTGTGCTGTCAAGACTCTTTGTTACTCCTGTATTAGCCTGTAATAGCGAGCAGACACTGGATCTGACATGCGAGGAGCATCCTTTAATTAACTCTAATACCCTTTTCAGTCCATCCAACAATCTGTTCAGGCATCTTGCCACACCATCTTGACATCCTATCAAAATATCTTGAATCAGAAGAAGCCAATTTAAATAGTGATTACACACATCAAAACTGAACACTGCACAAAGTTGCCTAGAACGTTGACCACACAACAACAATTGCAAGCATTGCAAATAAGGAAACAACGCAAGGGTGGTGACGGGTTCATTCAGAGCTGTGATTCTAGTGTCAGATGCAAATATTGCACGAGTCAATTTCTGCCATCATGTCATAATGCAACGAGATCTGAAGCAATTCAACCACAAAAATATTGCCTTTAAATGCAATTTTTGAACACAGATCCACATTCCCTAAATTGAAACATTTAATTCCCCGCTCCCCTCTCTTCCTATTCCCCCCACCACCACCCTCCCTTGTATGGAGGCTCTGGTATAGGCTGGGTACCCAAATCACATCAGACCTCCAAACAATGTGGAGCCTAAAGGATAACTTCAGGTAGACTATTCAACTGTGGGATGAACTCATTCCTCATTTTTCCCCTGTCTTCTACAAAGCATACTTTCCAGCAGGGCAGCTATAAGGGGCTTTGTTCCCTCATGAGTCCTCAAACAAATATAGAGCTTGTTTCGCAGTCTCTGAATGCTCTGAGAAAGCCTGGTGTCAGTACCCATACTGTCTCCAAAGTCCAAGTTGCTTATATGATAGGTATTTACAATAAATCAGTGTGGTTTTCTTTTCCTTTTATTGGTAATTTTCTGCTTCCACAATACAATAACTGGTCATGCAATTCACCGTGCAAGTTGAAAACAAAATAAAAACTGGTGGAATCACACAGTTCCCATTGCTACACTCATAGTGATTAAATAAAATATTTTGGAAGTAAAAGCCAGTAACTAGTTTTAAATGGAATTACGTATAGCGCCTTAAGACATCCACCTGGCATGAAAGGTGCTTATGAAATCTATTTTGTTGTTGTATAATAAAACCACGAATCTACAGCTTATTTTACAAATTGCCTGCAATATTTCTAGTTTCTTGCTTAACCACCATATAATTTGTAAGAAGGAGTACTTGATCACTGGCTCTCACAGGCAGTTGATCCTCAAACATTAAGTAGGAAGATCCAAACAACAGCAGACAGAGCTGGAAACAACGATGTATGGATTTACCAAGGTGTAGTAAAAGGGGAAAATTACACGTCATTCAGAGGTCAGAACATAGCAGGACTGCTTCCACGCGAAGCTGTTCGCTGATATAAACAGCATAAAGTCCTATTCCTGTCTTGACTTTCTTCCAAATATAAAGGCAATTTAGGAAAATAACTAAGTACTATACTACCTTTTCAAACATATCCTGTCACATTAATTTTCACAGAAACCTCCCACACTTTGGTTTTCTCCATTCCTGCCTCCAGCTGTCACATCGCATGTCTCTCCTTTTGTACAAAGCTCTACCATTAGCTATATAAATATCTCCCACAAAACCAAAGATAAAAATCTTTCATTTTTCATTTGCAGTTTCTTTTTAAATTCCCAGCAAATGCTTTAAAAAAAGTCTATGATTCTCTCTCCTCGTTCAAAATACTATAATCCAGGTAACCAGGCTCACATACTATGAAAGAAAAAGCATTTATGTTAATTTGTTTTAAAAATTGATGCATGACACGTCAGATGTTCAGATGTCAGCCACAGTGCAAAAAAAAGCCTTTCAAAGAGACGGGGGGGGGGGGGGGGGAGGGAGAATAATTGAATTAAGAAGAAAGAAATCCTTGTACTGAACAAAGGAATCATAGCACAGGAAGGTTAGAAGATGACATTGTTAAATTTTTAAAAAGAAAGATGCAACAAGTCTCATCAGACTGATGGAAAGCATGAGAAGCAACCCTCTCCAAATCATCACAAAATCAAAATGATAGATAACAGGCATTATTCTCTTCAGTTTGTACTCTTCTGTTCAATAAAAGTCACAGAAGCTGGCAGGATCTCCTTTGTCAATTTGGAATGTACTCATTAGGAATTTAATTAGTGGTGTGGTCTTGTACATTGTCCCTATTTACAATAAACTATCACATTACACACCATTGTCAGGATAGAAAACATCACATTTCTACTCATGCAATGAAAATAATGTCCAAACAGTTTGATGAATCGACTGTTTTGCTTTGTATGTATATAAAAAGTTTCATTACAGTAGCACCTTGAATAATGTATACACATCCAGCCATAAATTTTCCAGAACACCATCCCAATTCATTCCTGTGATAAATAACTGCTGATCACAGCATCATTCTTTCATTTGAAAAATGTTATACGGAATTTGAGTTTCCTCATGGAGTCTCCATGTCGTAATCTCTTTCTCTCTCTGTCTTTCACCCTCCCCCACACCCACCCACCACCACCCCACCTCCACTAGGAAGGCTTCAGATGTACTGTATTCTGGAGTTCGGTCGTTAAGTGCTCGCTTCTCAAGAGAGAGGACCTGAGTTTGATTCCCGAGTTGGTCAAGATTCTTTACTCCACACGCCTCTGTTTACCTAGCACTACGTAGGAACTCGGTTGTTAGTCGATTGGCGGAATGCTTGCAATAAGGTAATAAGCCCCTAAAAAATAACTGGTCACTCAATCCATAATTGTTTGTGAGATACTGCTGTGCACAATTGGCTGCCACATTTTACCCACAAAATATAAATTCAATTCACTTTACTGTATATTCTGTAAAGCACTTTGAGATGCCTCGAAGACATGATAAGGCGCTATATCAACTGCAAGGATTATTATTATACACAACATATCTCAAAAACCTGCTCAACATCAGGCACGCCAAAACTTTGTCTCAAATAATCTAAGATCAAGTGAAAATAGATACTTAATTAGCAGGTTAAAAACAAGCTGTATCCCCCATAGAGTCCTATCTCACACATTTTCCTGTACTGTCTACTTCATAAATAAAGTTATTTGGCACCCTGCACATAAAAGGGATGTTTTGAAGAATTTTACAAGATGAGATCAATCAGAAATGAAGTGAATTGTTGTTTTGTAGGCAAAACCTTTATCTGTACCCTTAATAATCCCTCAAAAGACAAATAATAATAAATTAGTCATTTCAATCCACTACTGCTTGTGGGACGCTGCTGTGCGCAATTGGCTGCCATGTTTCACTCGCAAATATACTGTCAATTCAGTTTGCAGTATATTCTGTGAAACACTTTGAGATATCTAGAAGACATGATAAGCCGCAAGGATTATTATTTTTATTACCAGATTCTTATGTCCTGCAAGCAAACAAAGAATAACCTTAAAACAGGGATAAATCCTCAAAAGTACAAATGGAACAAATATTTCTGAATGTCTGCACTTATTTGGACCCGAACAGTAGAAAACTTGCATTTTTTGCTACATTCTGGTTAACTAATATTTTATTCTGATCTCAATTTCTAATTTAAATTTGAATACTAATTTCTGCTCTCGAGTGTCAACAGAGTTTGGTTCTTGCCCTCTGAATCTGTCCTAAAAGTGATTGGGATATCACAAGTGGCTGGCATGAGCAATCAATCTTACATTGAATCAAAGCCAAATCTGAAGAGAGAAAAAAATCACAGTTATTCAAGTGGATATTACCTCCTCGATCTTCCAGCCGATTGAAACAGTGAGACCTCAGCGTAGGTGGACGGGAACGAAACCAAGTCTATATCGCCCAAGTCATCTCAACGCAGGGTCACATATTTCTGCCAAGGGGCAAATTCAGCTCCTACAGTTTATTATTTAGGAGATGGGGATGGAAGGATATGGAATTGATACAACATTTTGGAACAACTCTACTACCTTGTTGTTTCCGGTTAACTAAGGGAAAGAACACTACAAATGAATACATTTGCAGTTGAAATATTTTAAAATTCTTGCTCCAACGGCGTAGATGTCATTGTGTATCATGTGAATGAAACATCCTGGCCAACATCGGTCATACCATCTGCCACAGACCAAAGCACACCACACGGGCAGAGAAAACACTAAATGAAACTGCCCCAGGCATCTCCAAAGTGAATATTGTAACACTTTAGATAAAAAAAACACAAAGACAAAGATCTAAGAGGATTTCACATACCCACCGTGCCTTACGTAACATGGGATGTTATTTGAAACCCTCAATGAGACTCCTGCTGATAATCACTCCCAGATAACCATTATTCTTCACTTTAAGGCATATTTTGATCAAGCATTCAATTTAGCTTTCTGCAAAGATGGATGATGGAATGTCTTGTTTCTCTGCAGGCAGCATTTGCCCCTTGGCTTCCCCCAAATTGCATTCCTCTTCCACCTTTACATTTTGCATCTTTAATTTAATTATTTTTGTATAAAAAAAAGCACACTGCTCATTATCTTTTCGACAGGTGAAAATGATAGCAGTAAGAAGAAAATTAAGCTTAAAACAACTGAGCAGCCATATTCTGAAATGAATGTACATCCTGCCAAAGCACACAAGGAAGGCATACCTTTAACTCATGGAGTGAATGTACATCAAAGCACATTAAAGTGAAATCCAACCAGATGGTAAGGGAGGAGTTATTTGGCTGTTTCTAATGGAAACTAACTGGTACACAGAGCGCACTACTGCAGTTCACCCCCTCGCACATGCCAGGGCTGCACAGCTTGCAAATCAGTTAGGGAAAAGAGGTAATGTTTGTTTTCTCTTCATCTCGTTGTTGTTCACAGAACTATTACATATCCGTCTGTCAGAACCAGCACTCCAAAAACCCCGTCATCTGCACTGCAATTGTGCACAGTTTGAGAATCAGCAGGGTTTGCAATTAGTGCTAGCAACTTGCATATTTGACTTGTCTTTTCTTCCTATTTCCGCGAGCACACAAGATTTTGGCACAATCTTTGTCCAAACAGGAAATAAAGGCTTCTATCTAGTTTGTTTTTAGAGCCACAGTATGTGCCACTGCAGCATATTTCTATCCAGCTCCTAGTCTACCAGCCCTTCAAATTCCAATTTCTATTGGGAGAGGTTTACTGAATTAAATCAGAACTTATAAACAAAATGGAACTGATGAAATATCGGGCGGGGTGGGGGAGAGAATCATACAATGACCAATGAAACATGCAGATCAATAATCCATAGGACACAGCATTTCTCCAATAGGTAGCCTCTGCTCAAATAATGCACAAAATGACACACATATCCTAATTTTTTCAACACCAGCTTTGGACAAAGGTTGTATCCATTGGGTCTCTGGTGAACACATGGATACATGGGGGGGAAAATGCAGCAAAATGCAACTTTCAAAGCATTGAGATCATAAGAGAGATTTGGACAAAAGAGGTCCTTTGGCCCAGTTGACATCAGCAAGTGTCAGGCCACATATTAAACTGATGCTGTGCATCATCGGTCTTGACATCATTGAAAATGCAATACTTCTCAAAGGGAACATGAAAAAAAGAACATTATTGGCCCTCTGGTTGTCATGGTTGCGAGCACAAGAACTGCTTTAATTGGTTTGTTCAGGTCTCTGTTCACCGGAGCCAGGGGAGCAGCCATCGTGCCATCCGTGATTTTGTGTTAGCGTGTGACTGAGCAGAACACAGCTGTTCAAGCTTATGCTGTGAGCACATTCTGTTACCCTCAAATATGTAAGGAATATAGTTCTGTAGAAAAAATAGGTCCTCTTGAGTATTACCTCATAGGCTGAACAATGCTGCCCGTGTTTTAAAAAACCCTGTTAGTTTTCAATGCCTGCAAAACAAAAATAGCTTGAAGTGTTTCCAGACTTAAAAATCCTGCAAAACCACAATTTCCAAAGACCTTATTTAATATCCCAGAATGTGTTGGTACAAAGCGATTCTCGTCTTTATAGACAATCCCAGGGCTCAGTGTCTGCTCTCACTTTCTTGATCTTTAGTAAATGTTTGGAAAATGCTGAGTCAGTTTTGCTGATTCATTTTCATTCAGACGTTCTCAAGACTGGTGGCTGAACAGAAGGCTGATCCTGAAGAATTGGCCAAATCAAATCTCAAGTATTCAACTTGCTAAAAAAAAACGATTGTAGAGATTTTTGAATGGAAATCTTTGGCACGTTGGCTTGCTATTCTCTCGTTTCCATTCCTCTGGTACAAATCCTTTAGTTCTTTCTCATCCCTATTTCTGTTCTCTGCCAGTTACTCATCCCATCCTGATTGTTTAAAATCCTTTCACAATCTTGCCCCTCCTTACCCATTCAATCTCCTCTAACCCTACTGTCCACCTATACCCTACACGTCATTGATTCTGGCATAAGTTTACCTCCGCATTCACTCTTTTCCACCAGGGGTGGCTAAGCTTTCACCTACAATAAGCTACTCTCTGGAAATCTCTTCTAAAATACCTCCATCTTGCACCTCCCTTCTCTTCCTTCAAAGAAACCTCTCTTTGAGCAAGCATTTGGCCAATATTCTCAAACTCCCCTTATAGTCAGTTAGACTTCCCTATCCTCTGCTTTGGCACAGTCGTCCAATTATAAAACCAAATGTATTGTAGCAAATCACATCAGAAAAGCATCATCACAATGAAAAAGACACAAAGAATTTCCATCACTCCCTGGGTTTGACACATACTCAGGTAAAACGGCTGTAGATCCCCACAGAAAAGATAGATAAATCTTGAATATTGTTGCATGAAAGTTGCTGATGAACCAAAATTTCTCCACCTTTATCACTACTTTCAACAGGTAGGAGGAATTAACATGCGCCTTCAGGTAAATTGCTCCATGAATCATTACAATGAACTTGTCAGTAACCTAAGCATAGATCAAAATATGGAATTCGAAAATCCTAAGAAGTAAGTATACAGTCAATGGGAGTGTCCTTTGATTTTCTGACAAGATGTTCACGAGTGATAAGGTTTGAACCCTCATGCGAATTACTGGTGTTTTAAATTTATTATGAGTCACACCGAGTGAAGGCAAAGTGCTTTGTTGCAGGGCAGAAGGGGAGAAACATTTCAGAGCAAATCAATAAGTGTACATTACCTGCCTCTGTAACCAGTTACAAAGCAGTACTGCCAAAGGTCTGGGAACAGGTCACACACATCCATCAATGTGAGGCCTTGGGGTAACAAAGAAAGCGACACAATTGGAAGAACAAAATAATATGATGTCAACAATCAGACCCTGTAGAGGTCCAGGTCCTGGAAAACTGATTCTATTACTTTCCAGGTAAAAGCCAGGCTCGAAAGTGGGAAGGTAACTAATAAAAGGTTTCCATGTCAGGATTAAATAAGGGAATCGCACATTCCAGCTCCGCAAAATATATGTCATGGCTTGGAATGAGCACTTCACTATTAGCAACAGTGCAATTTTCTGTTGATTAAAATGTGTAAGTCTGTTAATGAAATGCATCTAATTATATCATTATCTGATTGTTTAGTAATGGATTCAATTGAGATGCAGAGCAATACTGAACCTGATTTCCTTTAGTTGGATGTGCAGTCACGGAATATGTCAAAGCTGAAGAGTTCCAGACAAAACTTGTTATAAACATTGAATTCTAAGATATCCTGAGTATCAGCCTCTCAAAGGGCCATGCTGTTTTGATCCTTAGGTCACTCTCCAGAACCAAATGCAGCTATATTTAAAAGTGGGTACCATCAGCTCTGATTTATGTAGCTTGTAAACTTTGACAGGTCAAAATGAATTCCTACAAGACTTTAACCCTAATCTTGGAGGACGATGAGCTTGTTGCAAAGTTGTTTTTCTTTCCAGCTTCTTAATTAAACTCATCATTTAAAATTAATTATGTGAGCATAGAATGGTTACAGCACAGGAGGAGGCCATTTGACCTATCGTATCTGACCTGATTCCAGCTCCCTCACTGGACCCATCTACTGTAATCTCATTTGCTTGACTCTAGTTTAATTCCCCTAACCACTATTTTAGTTAGAAAACAAATGAACTTCACATCTCAATCTCAACCTATTTTAGATTTGGATAAACACTGCAGCTTGTAAAAAGCAAAAGGCTGCCAGATCATTGCATGTTAGTGGGATGATCTTCCGTCATTCACATCCCCAGCCCTCAACTTCTAGGTCCATGAGAACCTTTCTTCCTATAATTTGGAGCCTTACAGATTACTGAACTAAATGGCAGCCAAACATATGCCATATAACATTTTATCTTGTGAAAATGATTCAAAACATTTTTTTTTTTAAAAACTCATCAAAAAGCATTAGGATTAATTTCCTTCTTAAGGATGGCAGTTGATTTTGTTTTGTCTTAAACTGCTGCCAGCAGAGAAAGGGAAAGTCTGGCGTGAACCGACTCCAACAATGCAACTGATTTCAGCGCTGAAATAAGGCAACCCTCACACAAGATAAGATCCTACAATAACCTTATCAGCATCTTTGCAGTCGAATATTGAAGTGAAGTTTCGAAATGAACTCACTAAAGATTGCTGTCTGTGAACAGCTCCAAAATTTTCTTTGCGTCTTCACAAGTAGGGCACAGGAGCAGGTTTATGTTACCCAGCCTCATTCAGCCATCTCGTGGCAAGCAGAAAAATGACTTTTTTTTTTCAATGTTAAACAGAGCTCCAAGTTTGCTAAGCTTTACTTTTTGCCAATATTTAAAGGATGTTACTGTAAACAATGCAACTCATGCCTCTCTAATAGTTCAGGCAAAACAATGAAGAACACCCCACCCATCACTGAACAATAAGGGTGAGGGGAGGAGGCAATTTTGTGTTGAAACAAGACAACCTCCCAACCATCTACACTCACCGAATAAAAAGAATATCTACTAACAGACGTAAAGTTACTCAACGGTTTTTAATTAGCTGATGACCATTATCTCTCATATTAAGCACACTGGCTGATGCCACAGTCAAATAAAAAATTCTGTGCTTTTCAGCTAGGCAACGGATAATATGATAAACATGAGGAGAAGAAAAGACACACATTGATCTTAATCATATCAGTGTCATACATATCCTTAACAACTCACTCATATCAAGCACCCGGTCCCTGAACTTTCAAAATCTACGTCACCATTCACTTCAAACAGTCGCTACCCATAGGCTCATTGCCTTGCTTCCCCCTACATTTGGCATTTAAAGGTCTCTAAAATAATTCTTGTGAAATAACTCTGGTGTTCAGACCAATTTGTGTTGGAACTCAAACATTTTTAAAACGTGAAAATTGTCACGAACAATCACCAATTGCTGAAACCAGACCAGTTCACTGCAAATTGCAATGCGCTATGGAAACAATGCTTTACTCGTTAAGCAAAAATCTCATCCTTGACTGTTAAAAATAGCATTAACATGCAACCAGATTACAAATAAATCATAAAGCATCAGCATGAAATGAGAAAAGGTCATTCTGCCCATCAAACCCTCCCCAGCCCATTTGACACTGACCCTTTCATACACTTCTGCCATTGGAATGTCCTCCAGACGTGAAAGGCCCCATACAAATATAATTTTGGTTAGTTTGTTTGTTTGTTCTGGGAGGGGGGGATAGGAGGTGGGTAACATATTTGATGGCTAAAGGTAATCTCATTTACTAGAGAGTGTTTTGTTTCTTCATTTAAATGAATCTTATCGACGGAAAGTATGTTGAAGGAGAAAGCAATCAGGATTCCCTCTCCTGAGCATTAGGCACAGACCTTGCTGCAAGATGTTAAGATGTTAAAAGTGTACACATGAGAGAACATTGAGTTTTGGCAAAATTGAGATGAGCACCAATGCCTCCTACTCCAAAGTTAGGAATCAGTCTTCCAATTATCATTATCTAGTATTTTGATGGTTAATACACATGGGGACTGCCGATACTTTCAGAAGAGGAGAAGAAATTCAAAAAGAATTTAAAGGGCAATCATTACTGAGAGGTGCCAACACATTGATAAACTACTGTTGCCTATTCTGCTGATGGTTAAAGCTAAGATTAAAATTGAGGTCAAATCTAAACTAATTAAATAACCTTATGACATGGGTCAAGGCACAGCCAGATGTTTAAAATGTATAAAGATCCATTTTACTCGTCACTGATGGTGAGATATCACTAATTAATCCTTTGGGGAGGCCATTAGCTCTTGATGTCAACTTAAAAACTGTAAAACTTTTTATTCTAGCTTCTTGAGAAAACAGAGGCAAAACTATTGATAGTTCATCTGTCATTGCCTAACTCTGCACAACATATTCAAGATAAAAACATTGTAGAGAAGTAAAGTTTGCAGACATTCCACAAAGTGACAGAAAGTTCAAATTTTCAAGTAGTAAACAAGTACATTTTCTCAATTTTTGGTCTTCAAAAAAAGTTAGGTTTTTAGTGTACACTCAAGCAGGACTTTTTTTTAAAACTGTTTTTTACTCTAGCAATTTTTCTTTTTCCAATTTTCTCTCCTCCCTGGAGGTGTTTTGATTTTTTCCTCTTCTATACTGTTGCCCTCTTGGTACCTCACCCAGCGGCAATTACTCAATAGCAAACCGATGACAGCAAGCAGTGCCAGACTGGTCGAGCAGGGGGAGGGTGGATTGTTATCACAGTCAAATCCAATGCTATCTCTACCTGAAATACACAAATACATCTGCCAGCAGCGAGTCGCCAGACAGCAATCAGAAGGAGAACCCGAACAAATGTTTTTTCTCGCTGGATCAGGAGCAATGAGATCAGCTAACTCAGCATAGACATCAACATGTCTCTTTGCTGAATGCCCCCAACAGTCTCCTAATCTGTTATGATCAGAATATCTCAAAGTGCTTCACAGTTTACCACAAACTGCCATGACTGTATTTTATAGGTGGATATTGAAACAAAAGCAGAAAAATGGGATTGAAAGCTCTGCCTTTGGTGGAGTAGGTTTAGCAAGTTGAATAGCTATTCCTAAAGTCTTACGCAAACCTCCTCTTCTTTCTCCCACAAAAATGTTAAGTGCTAGCAATTCTTCTGGACCTACCTCTAGACATAGAACGGTTTCCAATGGACCATAAATTAGTGAGATACATGCTGCTGTTATGACTCATTAACTAGTTGGACAAAGTCCCAGATGGGAAAGGATTGAACTTGTTTTAACGACAATTTATTGAGAGCACCATGCAGGTGTATTTCAGCATTGGATCTTGTTAGAATTCTTTCGATTGCAGATCAAAGTGCTTTTTTGGAATGTTTTCTTTAAGTAATGCTTTCTGCTGCTGCATGGCAAATTATATTTTTACGAGAAGTTTGGATCTGAACCAGCAATCCAACTTAATACCACACAAAACACGTGCGGCAAAGTCTCAGATGGGTAACACCATGAAAGCTTTGAGAAATGTCAGCATTTTTCCTGACATTTACATTTAAATTGGATCAGTCAGTGTCTTTCAACTGCTGATGGACAAATCTCCAGAGATTTACTCATTAGGAATTACTATAAGTATTACCGTCCAGGGAATCTGTTCTAACATCAACTGCAAGACACTGACTGGTCTGTTTAAAGGATTATCCTCTAAAAATGCTGACAATATTGCCCACTTATCAGGTTGTGTAACAACCCTCCACATAATGAGTCTACCCTTCACCTCAATCTAAATTACTTCAGTGCTTCCCAAGTCATGAACCTAATATTTTTACCTTCTCCAATCCCGATGCAAAGAATGCAACACGGTCAAGATATCTCAGTTGCACTCATACTAAAAAAAATCAATGAGATATACAGAGAATTCATCAATATTACACCGCAATGCCTCAAGAAAATATGCTGCATTCATGGCAGTCACAGTAAAACCATGATGCACAGTTTAAATTCTGGGCTTTTATAAATGGATTGTGTAGCCTCAGCTCAGTACGAAAGAACAGATATGAAAGTGCACCAAAATCAAACTGCCACTTCAGAAACCAAGGTTCAATAAATATTTTTAAAATCTCATTGCAATCAATATCTACAGGTGTCTTAAGCAAGCCACGGAATTTCAACAATGATTTTTTAAAAAAATAGGAACTAAAGTTATGAACTGCACTTCAGTTGCGAAGATATTTTGTTAACTGTAAGATCCCGGGTTCTAATTTGGGAAGTTCACAATCCAGAAAATGCAATTTCGAAATCTCAAACAGATTCCCCCATCATTCGTTTTGGAAAGCAATATTTTTATATAATCAATGAATGCAGAAGGGTAATTACTTAAGATACTTACTCAGCCTCACCACATCAGCAAGGTGAACATCAACCTACATGATCATCAACATGTAGCTATTTTATCTTCGTCAAAGCATAAAGCTCAGTTCTCTTCCGGTGAAGCCATGACTTTCTCAAATCAGGCCTCTCTTCCCCCCCAACCGAACCCACCCTACCTACCCCAATAGAAAAAGGCTATTATTGGAAAAAGGCTACGTTGAAAGCATTATACAGCTTTCAAATTTTTATATAATTATAGAAAGCCGAGTTCATTAGATGTATATTTTTTATTAATGAGTACTGATTAAGCAGGGCCATTTGAAAACAATGCAACTCAAATCGCAACCAGGGCATCACATCCTTGCAGGATCACATCCCAAGCAGTCATGTTACAAGCTGAATTCTGTCATAGCAAAGCAGGGCTGCATTCAATTATCAAACAGAGCAACTGCGCTGTACAAAAGCACCAACACTGAATGAAGTAAAATCTATTTAGTGGCTACTTTATTTCTTAGAAACATGCATTCACAACATCCAGGCAAACTCCTTGTTTGTCAGCCTTCCCAACTCCTCCCTTTACAAGGTGCAGATCACCCAGAACTCTGCAGCCGAACTCCTCACCCACACCAGGCTCCGTGACCTTATCAACCCTACTCTCGCCCGACTTCCCAACAGAGGATACAGTTCAAGATACTGTTCCTCACCTTAAAAGCCTTCCATGACCTTGCTCGCCCCTAGCACTGCGACCTCCACCTCACCCCATCCCTCGCCTCCTTCAAGACCTACCTCAAGGCCCTCCTGTTTCACTGTGCATTTGATCAATCTCTTTCTCCCCACCCTGCCCTCCACAATCCCTATCCCCAGCTCGAGTCCAAAATACTGTCTGTCCAGCGCCTCGGGACGAACTCCCAACTTGAATGGAACGATAGAGATGTAATTTTGTTGTGGTTGTCAAAAGACTTAGGCATAAATTGATAATGATTTGTCACATCAGAAGAATTATATTATAAAGTGGTAATCCCAGTTTAAACACTTTATGAAACATCATATTTTCCCATTAGGATGCACACTGAGCAACTGATGCCTGAGCATCTACTTCCATAAGCACAATGTGTTTATTATCATGAAACTCATTAATTGGCTTTAATGTACATTTCCATGGGGTGGGGGTTCCCCAATGGAAGTACATGACAATGAAGACTCAAATGGAAATGCAGGAGAATAGAACCTTACAACACCAGACCAGTTCATGTTGTATCATTGCACGACTTTGCAATGAAATGTGACACAGCGTCAAAGTTATTCATTTCAACATCAAACACTCCCTTAAATGACAATGAGTGCTATTGCAGCCAATTGTTCCAACCTAGAATAAAAAGCAAGCCAGTGAAGAAAAGCAACAGATCAAAGTGGCAGAATTAATCAGAACCATTGTGTCCCTAGGCACAACACTGATGCCCTCTCGTGTTCTGTGCCAAACGTGCACTGTTAGCCAAATGAATAAAGAAAACAAGCGATGCAGTTCAACTTATTAATGGTGTTTTTCTCACATAGGACCAAGATTACATATCTGGGGCTGCATTTCTTACTCAGAACTTTTTGCTCTCTCTCCTGCCCCCACACCTCACCCCACCTTCACCACTCTGGGGAGAGTGATAAAGCCTACTACCACTATGTCCCCACCCTCTGGAACTCCATTGTGCAGTCCCTCCGCCTTGCCCCCACCCTTGCCTCCTTCAAGACCCTCCCCTTCGGTCACCCATCATCCCCCCATCACTCTCCACTCTTCCCGATTCCAACCCCCAGCGCAGATCCGAAACATTGATTGTCCAGCACCTTGGGATGTCCTCCCGACACGAAAGGCGCTACACAAATGTAATTTTTGTTAGCATTAAGTTAAAGAAAAGATCCAAAGCTGCAACATCTGCAAGTTTTGGTACATTCCAGTCACTCTTTTAAATTGCAAGTCTAAGGTATTTCTGTATTCTGCCTAAAAAACAAAACTGCCATTTATCTGGAGTCATCGAAATTACCACGTAAAAGAAATGTTGAAGTTAACCATATATTCCCTGGTGGAACGTTTTTATTCACCGTTATTCTCACAAACAAAAGCCAGCGATTTGCTCACTGGCTAGGTACAAATTTCACCTGAGAATTTTATGATCTAAAGTGTGATTTATTTTGACAGGGACTGACTCGCAAGTAAAGACCAGCATTAAGCAGCCTGCAGAGAAAACCCCACAGTTTCACAATGCTGGAGGAAGCATTTCACACAACCCTTCAGAATTTTGAGGACAGTTATGTTTCCCGATATCTTAAATGAATTAAAGTAAACTGCTCAATGAGATACATAGACCTCAGCAGCAATTCAACAGAGCCGGTACATAAAAATTGCATTTTACATTAAAAGACTATCAGATGGTATGGGGACGTTTAGCATTGCTACCTATAGAATATAAGTCGTATACATAGCTGTAAACTTACCCAGGAAAGGTTTACCATTGTCTTACTCGGATAACTTTGAAAACTAAAAAAAAGGGGGATTAAAAAACACCACACAAACTAAAATCCCTGATTTGCAAATCACTGTTACGCCCTAAGCTTAGGATATGCACAACAGGACTCTGGATGGTTTACCCAGTGGAAAGTATAAGGAAACAGAAATCTGTGGTGAAAGGTGCACGGTATTAATTGAATAGGAAAATTAATTGCGAGATAGTGATGCCTGTCATGCTTTCAAGTTAAGCAGATTGGAAAGAGACCAGAAATCTGATGTGGAAACACGCTCGCTGATCAAAATGAAAGATCCCAATCAGAGCTGCACCCTCATCCTGTTAGAGACAGCCCACGCAAACGATAAAATCAGAAATAGAAAATGATGATCAGTATTTCTGGCCGAAACCATGAATTTAAGAGGAGCTTGGTTTGCATTTTTCTTTTCCAGGGTAATGCATGCAGCAAAAAATAATTTGAAATTCCTCGTGCCCTTAGCCTTAAATTCAAATCAAACTCCTGCAGGCAAGGCATGAAGCTACATACGTCAGCACAAGGCAATGGAGAACACAACACAGGCAATTCTTTTGTGCGGCAGACTGTTTCTAATCCAATGTTAGAATGATAACATTTTCTTCAGAAAAATACATGAATTTCAGCATTTTGTTTAAGAAAACAAAAGCTTTTCTTTGGAAAATTAGATCTAGCGACACCTTCTGAGAACGTTAAAACTTGAAAAGGGAATTCTGCCTGCAATCAACCAACCACTTTGCCAGCCACTTAAGCAGATAGTTGTACATCAAGACCATATATTTTAAGATGTGAATACGGTTTAATGGAATGTCAATTTCAAGTAATGACAAATGCACTAATAAACAAAAGAATTATAGAATCACAGAATTTTACAGCCCAAAAGGAGGCATTCGGCCCATCGTGTCTGTGCCGGCTCTTTGAAAAGAGCTATTCAAAATCAATCCCACTCCCCGGCTCTCTCCCAATAAACCCGCAATCTTGCCCACCCCAAATAACCATCCATGGATATTAATAAATTCATAGAATCCTACAGCAGAGGAGACCATTCGTACCATTGTGCCTGTACTGGCTGTTTGAAAGAGCTATGCCTGCCCTTACCCCATAGCCCTGCAATTTGTTCCTTTATAAGTACCTATTCAATACCCTTCTGAAAGCTACTATCAAATCTGCCTCCACCACCCTTTCAGGCAGTGCATTCCAGAACGTAACAACTCTCTGGGTGAAAAAAATTCTACTAGCTATTTTGCCAATTATCATAAATCCGTGTCCTCTGGTTACATTTTAAAATTTAGCACAAAATTGGGACTGTTGTTCCAAGAGAATGAGCACAGTTTTGATTTAATAAAGGGCAGAGATACCAATAGGAGTTAAAATGGCCAATAAAGTGACAGCGCATAGCACAATAGAAAAGACACATTGAAACAACAGCCTGTAAAGTGAATTGACTGTATATTTATGGGAGAAACACAGCAGCCACATCTAAACACCACTGCAAAATGTGCACAAAGATTCTTACCTCAAAGAAGGAAAATTACAAGTGATACTGAGAAGCCACTTGTTTTGCAGCATTATCTGACATGTAGTTTCTGGAAGTGAGAGCCAAAACCATGTGCACTTCTCATTAGAGGGAGGAAACAAATGGAGAAACAAGACAGTTGGTGGAACCAGAATATGTACTTGATAATATCAATCAGCTGAATGCCATGAACAGAGTCTTTCATTCCATCAGGTTGCACACTGCTTAATAAGTTGGTGTTTCAAAATAGAAACAAAACTAAAGTACTGTATGAAATATGCTTTCACTGCTAGGATGTCTCAGTAGATAAATGAACTGAATCATGGGATACTGAGAAACAGGACCTCGGAGGTCAGTCTGTTAGCTGATTTGTCTCAATTAGCTGATCTGAGGAAGGTATTGAGAATGTTATAATGGGCATCTCAAGGTCCAAGAGAGGAAAGGGTGTGCAAAGGCTCTGAAAGAAAGATCAGCCTGGGTTCCCAGTCCTGATCGCTATCAGTGACCTTGCCGAAATGTGAACATCTGTGAATGAAGATTGAAACTGTGTTCAGCTCTGATACTCGATGGATGGAGAAACGTAACGCTGGATACAGTCAAATATCCTGCAAACACAATTTGGCCTAAATACAGAATGGCTTCCCGAACATGATACCCATGTGCACCCATTCCTCACACAATAAACTCTGTGAGTGGACAACACAAATAATCAAACTAAAACTATTGTATACTGAAGAAATGAAACCCAAGCTCTGACAAGTTTATTTTAAGTCTATTTTAATTTGAAAGACTTGAGATTTAATACACTATTATCCACAAGTCTACATCCACAGTAAGTTTTTTTTATCTGACAAACTAAATAATTATTATACTAATAAACACATTATATAACTTCCAACTGAATCTAGTGATGAGCACATAAGATTTGCACCATAATTTCCAATTTCCAGAATGCCAATTCCTTCGCTGGCAAGAACATCTATATAGTTCTGGATAGCCTTGAGACATCATTAACCTTTATTGAGTTTTGCATTTCCATTAGCTGTAACCAGCAAACTCTTACTTTCCTATAGCATTCTTTTTAAAAAAGAAATAAACAGATGTTGCTCAATTAATACTTTAAACACAAGTACTTTAAATATTCATTGAACGGATGTTTCAGTGAACAGGTAGCACAGCACCCGCCTCTTATCCAGATGGCCGTAGGTTTAAATCCCACAGCTGCCTACCCCCCGTTGGTCTTCTTTCTGCTGAAGAGAGAATTGCTTAGGTCCTTTGCCAAGACTCTAGATGGAACACTCCTGTGTTGATGGTTACATGGTGTTGAGTAGATAAAGAGTTATACGGTCTTCAACTTATGACCCACGCAAATGCTGACCTTTACTGTAATATCACCAATGTACATTATCCTGACAGCAATTAATATACATTTACTCAATTGTTATAGGCCCCACTCCCCCCCACTGCAGCAAACAATTTAAAACAAATTAGGAAGAACAGATGTCTGCCCAATAAAACAACCAATAGAAACATTAAAACCTTCAAATGGGAAAAAATCATTTGCAGAGAGAGTTCTTTCCCTCCTGAAAGAGTACCAGAGGACAATCAATAAAGCTTAGAAAGTTTAAAGATCCCAGAGCCAACTAAATCACATCACAGGTACGAACACAGAAGTTGACAACCAAAGCAATCTATACAGCAGGCATCTTGACAAGTTCGCTTTTGGCAGAATCGTTTAATTTAATACCAGGCTTAATGTACCTGTCCCAGGGAAAATCGACAGTTTATATTTGCCACACAGACCATCAAAATCAGTAATGTTGAAAATGTGAAGGAGAAACGCTTTAATTTTGTGACTTAATCTACATAATCTACAGTATGTGTATGTATAGTATGTGGAGTCCTGTAGCTCAGTGGTTAGAGCATTTGCCTTGCAAATGAGAGACCTGGGTTTGATTCTAGGCAGGACAAAACCGTGGGCAAGTTTCCTTACTCCACATGTCTGATAAGTTAAGGACCTGTTGTCTTCCACATACCTTGATAAGTAAAGCGTTACGTTTCTCCATCCGTCGAGCATTTGCATCCTGCTGTTCCCGCTTCTTCTGTTCAGTCAGGACCTGAGTACGCAGTCTCACAACTTGCTCCTGAAGCTGCTTTCGAGCTTTTTCCAGCACCCGAGCACTGCAACAACAAATGAGCAATGTTAAGAGATTGGCAATGGACACGATTGAAGTGACTCTCCAATGATGCAACGCTCGCCAACACTGCACTAGAGCGTCAGCCCAGATATAAAATGTTATGGGGGAAACTAGCACAACATGGGAAAGATATAACAGGCCTCCTGTGCTGACATGTTTAAAATTGTATGAGCTAGATAGCTAGATAAGCAAAATGTTTACATTTTGGTGGTTATACCAAGCAATGGATTTCAGAAAGATTTGTGCTTTTGAGTAGCTACAACAACAACTTGTATTGATATTGGAGCCCTTCTGCAGCATCGTGCCTGAGAGGACTGCACAGTGGTGGAGTAGGACACTGAGCAAGGGGGAGGGGGGAAGGCAACTATGTCTTAAGGTGGGATCAAAAATGAAAGAATTATTATTTAAAGATAAAGAGTTGGTGATTGAATTAATTAGAGAGAGATCATTCTTTCAACTCTATGGGGGGAAGGGGTTAGAGTCCCTTTAGTATTGTGTGTTCATATCTCTGTCTCACAGCAACATGTACATTGAGCCAAACCTCTTCCGAATCACCCACTCATGCATAAAGGTTCCTTGCAGTAATGTTTTAATGATGAGCATTTTCTCATTTCAATTCCGATGCAAGTGTATGATAAATGATAGCATAAGTTGTAAGATGTTTTTTAAGCTAGCAATTCATAACAATTCGGATTTAAGTACGGTCTTGGTTAACAAAAGCTTTCCTTGGCAAATGAGTTATGCATTTATTTGTATCAAATAGCATATAAATAGGCAATTGACTGCCATAGCGTTTTATCAGCAAGGAAGCAGTCTTGTGCCAGCAAAGAAGCATACTGATGTGGTCAGGCTCCCAGAAAACTATTTCACTAAATTATCTTTTAATAACAAGTCGTGTAGAGTGCACTGCAGATCTCCTTCACTCATTTCCTTCTTTGTCTCTTACCATGTTTATGCACAAATTGAAAGGAAATTTGTAATAACCACAACTCACTGCTACTGAAAACAAAAGCATGGACAGGTAGACCTCCACAGAAGACGTAAAATATCTATTTTCAAGGCAATAGTTGTCAGAAACTCTGATGAAAATGAAAACAAATTCTCATCTGCAATTCATATTTATTCTTCCCAAACAAACCTTTAAAAAGCCCCATAAATTCATTCCATCTCAAACACACTGAATAATTGATAGAAATTAATTTGCATCCAATTTGCAAACAATGTCCCACAAAAGGCCACAAAGTGAACTGCTAATTTGAACTAGAGGCTCGTTGGCCAGGGTACTGGGTAAAACTCGTTCTGTGTTTGAATAGTGCCGTGGGATTTTTAACATCCACTTGGTCAGATAGACAGGATTTCGGTTTAAAGTCAGAAGGACATCAGCGCCTTGGAAAGTTCTCCCAATGTGAAAGGCACACTATAAATCCAATTTGTTAAGGTCTCATCTAAAAGACAAGACATTATGATACTGATAATAATAATCCTTGCATTTGATATAACGTCTTATCACATCTTCGAGACGTCTCAAAGTGCTTCACAGAATATACAGTAAAACCAGGATAATCCGGAACGGTTGGGTCCACTCACCTCCCGGCTATCAGAGTTTGCGGATATTTAGAACCTACACCCTAAAAATGGCTGGAGAAGCCCTGCCCCATACACCACGAGAGCCGTAAACACAGCACTGAAGCCAAGCTACATCCGAGCGGCAATCACAGTGCCAGATAACAGCGCCAGTGTGAACTGCAAGCCAAATTTTGTTCCGACTTTGGGGAATTTGCCAGACATCGGGAAAAAAAGTAAATGCTGTTTGTATTTCAAAATCTTGCTGGGTTTAGGGAGTTGGTGGCTTTCGGAATGTCGGATTATCGAGGTTTTACTGTACTGTAAAGATAACTGTCTATATAATTAGTGGGTAAAACTAATAAGTAAGTAATAACTAGCTGCAAGTAATCTATGGGTTCCCCACACCCTTTATGATCTGACTAATAGAATTTTACCTGAACCTGGTTTTACCAAGACAGCTATAATTTCTCCCAACTTTACAAACACCCCATGTCACTGCCTTTTTTTTGCCCCAAATGTAACTTTTCTCAACCATTGCAACACAATGCAGATCAAAGGCTGTATTGCTAGTGAAATAAGGCCAGAGGAACATAGATCCTTATAATACCATTGTATCTGTGATGAGTTTCATTTCAGCAACAGATTACCAGTAAATAAAACCATACAACGGACATTATATAATAATACATCCATTTGTCAGACCTAAATATCACACCACAAGGAAACTGGAGAAACAAACAAAACCAAGGTTTAAATCATCTCCTTCTGTGAGTTTTCATTTTTTGAATGGAAATCAGTTGATTAGTTGCAACCTCATCTGTACGACGAGGGTGTTTCACTGCAGACTCTGCAGGGATTTACCCTTTCAATTTCAAGCCTATTTGGTAAATTCAAGATTAATCAAACCGTTATCTTTGTATGTTCTGCTGATTTCGACACAGGGCAATGAGTCAATAAATTACTCCACTAAAATGCTGTATAAATACATTTTTTAAAATAAAAACAAGAGCAGGAAGTAATTGCAAAAATTCAAAACGGTGAAACAATTTCAATGGGGCTATACAACAAGCCACCAGAAAAACCTCATACGCAACCTACAGCAGCTCAATGGAAAAATAAATCTCAGCATTTCAATAAACCAAAGAGTTATTCATTTAAAGTTTTGTCAATGCTAGATTTAAATAAAATACTAGAGATCATTTCAGCCCACACTATCACAACAAAGAAACCAAATCATTTTTAAATTGAATTTCAGTCACTTCACTAACACGTTAACAGCTGTTTTGTCCATTCAATCAGCCCCAACTAAGGGAACAAAATAAAGTGCAAATCTATTGGGCAACAAACTACGTGTGTGTCCAATAATGTATAGGACATGCTGAGTGGGAGTAAAAAGGAATGAATACACTTGAATCTATTATAGGTGTTTAATTGCCCCACTGTTTTTATACAGTGGAGTCCTGTAGCTCAGTGGTTAGAGTGCTCGCTTTACAAGCGTGAGACCTGTGTTCGAATCCAGGCAGGTCAGGACAAAACCTTGGGCAAGTTTCCTTACTCCACACATGCCTAATAATAATTATAATCCCTCAAAAAAACACAAAAATAAAAAAAATTGGTCATTTCAATCTGCGACTGTTTAAGGGGACGCTGTTGTGCGCAATTAGGTGCCACTTTTCACCCATAAATATACATTCAATTCACTTCACAGTATATTCCATGAAGCGCTTTAAGACGTCTAGAAGACGTGAAAAGCACTATATCAAATGCAAGGATTATTATTATAATTAGTATTATTATTATACAGCAGAACAGGACAGAATGGGAAGAGCACAGAAGCAAACTAACTCAACCATTCATAATCACAGAGCTGGCAGCATCTATGGAGAAACGATAGTGAGTCATTTTCGGGTCCTAGACATGAAACGTTGTCCCACTTTCCTTTTCCGCATAGATGCTGCCTGCCTGACCTGATGAATATTCCCAGCGATCTCTGTTTGTGTTTCGGATTTCCAGCAAATGCACGATTTTGCGTTTCATTTGTATTCACTACCTATTTGTTATTGAACTAACATTATATCTCATATATCTCTTTTTACATATGCTTCTAGTCTTTCGGGCAGAAAACTGATTATACACCTCATTTCCATGCAGTAGGAAACAACGCTAACTATTCTGGCAACTCCTGTACATGACGATTCTTAACAACTTGCACTTATATAGCACCCTACACGCCAGGTAGTGTCGCAGAGCGCTTAACAGTGGCGGAACCTGACTCCGAGCCGGGGGTGTGTGGGTAAGCACGGTCGAAGAGGTTTTCAGGCGATAGTTGAAAAGGGGGAGGGGGGGAGGCAAGGCGGAGGGATTGAGGGAGAGTGTTCCAGAGTTTAACGATAAATTAAATGGACTGAATTTAACGATAAATTCAGTCCATTGACAGGAGTCAGAGGTTAAAGCTTTCCGGCTACATTGATGCATTTCAAAACCAACCAGCTGCTAAAACTATTTCAGATGCCTGTGTTTTTCTGTGGCGATGTACAAGTAAAATAGATGACACCTGTCAGAAATTCAGAACAATACCTGAAAGCAAGAAAGGAAAATAGGTCAGCTAAAATTCACAATGAATCAATATATCCAACACATCACAAACCATTACATCTGTAATACGGTGAGGTTGAGGGGGGAGGAAGTGGGGGAGGGAGTTCACAGTGATCATAATGCACAATATTTCTGATATCATTTACAGATCCAAATAAGTAATTTAAAGACTTAAAGAGAATATAACGTACAGGGTAATGTGCTACAGTTTCCAATGTATGTCATCATACTTTATTCCTTTAAGTTTTACTTAAAACCAACAATTAAAAGTGGCAGAATGCCTTGGGAATCGCACAATCATTATTGTACAGGTGGTTTCACAGGAATCCGAGTCTGTAATACATGATATCTGAATAAGGATGTTTTGAGCTTTACATGTATTTTGGGCTTCCACATTCTTCAGCCTCCCGGCTGACCCCACCCCCAAAACAAAACTTCCACCTACAGTTGTTCATTCTCCGATCATGATTGAGCATCCTTATTTGAGTACATTCGGACATCACCACAGCTAAAGTATTAATACATCTCAAAGACTTGAAATAAATAAGCAACTTGCAAAAGAGGTTATAGGGAAGATTATCTCAACGTTACAGAATATCCACCCTACCTTCTGCTCTACACGATCAGCAATGTCCTAAATAAGTTCAGCTCAGATTCCACAGTTCCCAAGCTTGGGATTTTTTAAAAACTTATTTATTTTGTTTAATTAGTTGCAAAATGGCCTATATGTACCACACTCTATATTATGTGTTGGCGCGCGCCCTCTTGAGCCACTCATTTACTTTAGTCTTGGTTTGATTGGAGAAGGATAGGTCAGATGATAAGTACCTTTAATAGCATCTGTATAAATCAAATAGTTGTTCATATTGCACGCAGACTGACCTTCTCACAAGCCAATATCATTAAGATACAAAAGCAAAGGAACAATGCCAGCCACCATCATCTGGAATTACTTGTATTCTTGCAGATTGCCACTGGGAAATGTTTCAACACTTACTACACAGACATAATGTTCTAGAACAGCAGTTGCATAAGGATTTTAATAGAGCTGGTCTATTCTCTGCCTACTTATGTTTACATGTGAGGTCCTCAGTTTAATTGTGTCCTCATCCATTACAATCAGGGCTTTATGCGTTGTAGTGTCAACCTTTCTGTTATTTTAAGCTATATTAACTTCAGGTTCTTCACAATTATTGATTGCCTCCTACACCTCAAACTATTCTCTCCTTTAAAGAAAAGTGGGCAATTAAAAAAGTAAATCATTCAATGGTGCAGCAAAGTAACAACCACAATAAGCTAAGTAAGGAAAAAATATGAAATAGGAGACTATGTACTGGTAGAGAACTTGGCATACAAACTCTTACTGAAATGGTCAATGTCACATCATTGATAACTCTTGCAATCAATCAGTTACACTAATTTCACGAGCCAGTCCTTTTTATCTTTGTACTGCATTGTTGCTTCCTTGTCAGACAGCACAGGCAAGCCTGAAATCCCAGGTCTAACCTTGCAGCCTTCGATGGATGCCTGGTTACAATCTACATGCAAGGAATTATTGATGACTAGCATTACTTATACTGGTGTCTGATACAGGATGAGGTACATAAGTACTGCAGATGCAATAATGTACCATGATAGCCTAGCCTATACTTTATTTATACACCTCGCTGTTGTGCCAACACAAATCTTGGTGCAATTCATCTTTGAATATGAACACTGGAAAGTACATGTCTATATTTAAACCAACAGAGCAGTGGCACTTAATTCGTATTAACTTATGGAAACCTCACCAGAACATTGTCCTTCAAAGTTTACGACAATTACAAAATGCAACCACTACCACATTAGAGTTATAAAAAGTTTGAAAGATGTTTCAAAACATTCTAGAAATGGACCTAAAGTTCAAGTTTGAATAAAATACAAATATAAATGTATCTTTTGAATAAAATACAAATATAAATGTATCTTTTAATATTTTTAAAAACAAAGCCATTTTCTGTTGACCTTCTGCCTCTCAATTGCTAGGTGTTTCTATCGCTCATTACCTCCACTCCATGACTGAAAAAGCACTGAAGCAAATTGAATTTTGTTCTTTCTTAAGGTTTTGACATTATTGGAGCTCAACTGAGCCAAAATAAGATATTTGGCAAAGTCGATAGAAGAGACAGGGAGGTAGAGGTACTATATCTGGGAACAGTTGACTTCTTCCACCATTACGGGTTAAGTACCTACATATTGCTAGATTTCAGAGAACAGATCCCTGAAAATGAGCATTTGTGATCATGAGAAATAACTTCATCTCTATTAATTCTGAACTATTGATTAGTTGATCAGTCTCTATTAAACCTGATAACCTCTATTAACACAGTAAGCAACCTAAGCCAACAAGTTAAATCACAAAACAAATTTGAAACAAAAGGAAAAATTGATACAAAGTCTATAACCAGGACTGGTTTAATGATGACACAGAATTTGCTAAACCATCCAGAGTTCCACATAGAGCGCCTGCCAACCAGTGAAACACAGCTGTTATCACAACTTTGCAGCTGGCACCTGCAGTTTGAGAGTGCTGCTCAGATCCCCACCTGTTTTCGGGTGCTGGTGATTAGTGGTTTTGTTGGCTCGGTGTTGTGCTCCGCCCCTGTCAAGCGCTCTGGGACCCAGCCCCATGTGTAGGGTGCAAGTTGTTGGCAATAAAAAGCATATTTCTAATTATTTTCATATTACATCCATGTTTGGAAATTACAAGTAATAAACAACATAAAATAATGTGAAAATCTTCCCCAATTTACACACACACATCTGAAACTACGATAGTTGTATAATAAGGCTTTGCACGTGTTAAACCAAACAACATGCAGTTAAGGTTTCTTTGCAGAATTTTTAAAATGTTCCTCTTGATCAATGCTCTCAAACTGCTTTTCAGCAGAAGTACCAATGACATTATTTTTCCATTTGGTATTGACACAGTACTCGTGCTCACTTACTATTTAGCATGCTGAACCATTATCTGATAGTCTGTTGAAAACAAGATGTTAAATTTGCATACAATCCAATACAAGATATATCAGAACACTTGCTTTTCCCAGCCGGTCAGTGGGACTAAGTGCATATGAATGAGTGGGACATGGTGGAAAGATCACTGCTGTGAAAATTGTTGCATTACTGAATCAAGCAATGTAAAATGGGTTAGTTAAAGTGGTTTCGATACGCTAAACAAATATACAAAGTGTATAATAAGCTCAGTGTGGACTGTTGTAACCTATTACCAGTTCAATCAAGAAGTTGCTTTTGGAATAATTTTGCACTAAATCTTAGGAATACCATTAGAGAAGAAACAGATTGTGTAATTCATACCTTTTATTTATTCCTATGCAACCCTACAGATTCACATTGGTCCACAGTAGGTGGCTGCAGGCAAGAAGTGTAGACAAATGCTGAATGTTTAGAACAAAAAACTGTAGGGTGAACCAAAAAACACATACAGTAGACAGTTAGATACAGTTATTACACGAAAGAATGTGTGAATAGAACGTTAATAGTATTTAACATTTGAATATATTCATTTTCACCATGGTAACAACTACAACAATTTGCGCCCTTCACATAGGGCTGGGTTCCAGAGCCCTTGACAAGGGAGCACAACACCGAGCCAGGGGGAGGAGGGAGGTGACCATAGGCACAGTCGAAGAGGAAGGTCTTCAAGTGTAACCTGACAAGGTTTAAGGAAGGTGCAAGTCAGAGGGATAGAAGAACAGTGGTCCAGAGTTTCAGGGCATAGTGGCCACCGATGGTGGAAAGGAGGGCACGAAGGACAAGCAGGAGAATTCTGTACTGAAAGAGTTGGGCTATTCCTACTTCAAAGAATAATACAGTAGTAAATAAAGAGATAATGACCGAATCAAAATGTTATGAGCTTTGCTAACTGTTAATGAACTGAATATTATATTACAGAAGGCTGCAAATCTGCCTGACAGAGCAAGTGGCTAATGCACATTTTATCAAAACAAATCCTCCAGAATGCACGACAGTTCAGAGACAGAAATAGCAACACTCATCAACGCAGACAAATGGGTCTGTTATCAGACACAGACCACCTCACCCCGACCATTAATCACAATTACTCAAACTCATTGCATCCTGGCTAGCAGCAACATGTGGCAATACCCAATTTTCAGCTACTACAGAGCCGGAATACAGCACAATATCACCAGCTCAGGGTCCCTGCTGTCACTTATTTATTTTACTCCTTTTCGGAAAAATTAAGTTCATTTCCTTGGAACCCAGACAACAGTCTTGTATAACGTTGCCCGTAGTAGGTTGCCATGGCCTTTGAATGAGATCTTATCGATATCTTTTTCCCAGTGTTGAATGCGGCAGCTGCTTACTCTCAGTGGGTGATGCAGTTTCTCCGTGTGGATTTCATGTTGGCAAAAAAGCCATTTCCTCTTTGCAAGGTACAAAAAACAGCCAATCTTCAAAATTAAAGAAATCTAAAATTCCAGACGTGTTCAGAATAAACCACTGCGATACAGTAGTTCCAGAGTGGTTTGGGAGAACATTTTGTTAAAAGTGCACAAAAGAGGTTGCCTGCTCAATTTTTGGGGGGTGGAAAAGGGGTTCAGCATATGGAAAGTTGCCGGAAACCATAATATTTTACACATTCTCCAAACGAGTGTGTCTGAAGCTGTCAGAACACAGATTAAACAGCGCTCCCCATCCGCCTTTCCATGCCCCACATTCTCTTTAAAGTTATCAAAGTGAATTTGCTGAACTAGACCTAATTAGGCCTGAATCTGCAAGCATTTTTGGCTGGGATTCGCCTGCCCATTGGGATACTATAATAATAATAATCCTTGCATTTGATATAGCGCCCTTTATCAAGTCTTCCAGATGTCTCAAAGCGCTTCACGGAATATACTGTAAAGTGAATTGACTATATTTTGTGAGCGAAACCCGGCAACCAATTATCCCACAACTAGTTATGGATTCAGTGACCAAATTGTTCTTATCCTTTAAGGTTTTTTTTGAGGGAATTATTACCCCAAGAAAAGCAATCCGCCAATTAACTTACAACCAGGTTTCTACTTTACTGTTAGGTAAACAGGGGCATGTAGAGCAAAGAAACTTGCCTAACATTTCATCCTGCCTGGGAATCAAACCCAGGTCTTCTAGCTTGTGAGGCAATTGTTCTAACCACTAAGCAATAGGACTCCACAGGATACAGGATATATATAATTACTATTACTATATTATAAATATATTATTTTTTATACATACTCAGACAGAAGAAATTAGATTTGATCCATTTGCATACAAACAAAGCGTTAAAATCATCGCCGCGGGGGGGGAGAATTTCTTGACAACGGTTGGAGTTGATTCAAAAACCTCCATGGTGTCATGGCATTAACAACCCCCCTAAGATCATAAGTGAAGTTCAGATGAAAGTGCTCTGGCCCCATTTGATCTCATCCTATATCAGTCAGCCTACTGCAGGATGAAACGTACATCATCAGTTTTAACCTTTCTTCAAGGTGGAGTGGTGTCAGCAGCCTGGGTCAGAAAGGTGTGAAATCATGCTATGCTCCATGCACAGAGAATAATTATCAACATGTCTCTCCTGTAATCGGCTCTTTAAAAATCAACAGGCTAGGATTTTCACATTAATCTGTGTCTGAATTTCATTATTATTTCCTCTCAAAACAAATTATCAGCTAGCCATGTTTTCCCTGTGTTAAAAAATAAAATACGTTAATGCAATAAATAGGTTAATGCTACTGCAACTGCAACAACAAAGCTTGCATTTCTATAGAATAGCAATGGCACAAGCAGTCAAATGTACCACTGAGCACAACTTCACTTCAACGAACAGGACATTCAGTCTAGATTTCACAAAGGTAGAATATTGTACAGCACAGTCCCAGTGAAAATATAACATTTTCACTGAGGAATGTAAACTTTCAAAAAGTTCTGAGCTTCTACAATCAGCAAGTACATAATGATGCCAGAACAATGCATCCCACCCCAAAGTAACGCATGTATCAAAACTTACAAAGACAGAACTAGGTCAGCTCTTGGCTCAAACACACACTGCATTTTCATTGATTTATTTTTTAAGAGTTGAAGCTTGCTTAACGGATGTGCCCAGCCACTGCATTAGATGAAGCAAAAAATGAAATTTACACATGACTGATCTTTCACTGGCAACGAAGTGTCCTGTAATATGAAAGTAGGACACCATGTGTAACATCTGGCAGGGCTGCTTACAAGTTGAACAGGGCAGAATGTTTTTGGGTGTACAAAAGAGAGAAAAAATAATTAATGAGACTATTATAATCTATTCAAGACCTAATAATCTAGCGATTCACAAATAAATTGGGATTTGAAGCTGAAGCCATCATACAGACATCCGCGGAGCTCCTGTAGCTCAGTGGTTAGAGTACTCGTCTTACAAGCATGAACCTATGTTCGAATCCAGGCAGATCAGGGCAAAACCTTGGGCACGTTTCCTTGCTTCATATGCCGATTAATAATCCCTCAAAAAAACAAGAATAAAAAGAATTGGTCATTTCAATCCACGATTGTTTGTGGGGACGCTGCTGTGCACAATTGGCTGCCGCGTTTCGCCCACAAATAAAGCCAATTCACTTTACAGTATATTATGTGAAGCGCTTTGAGACGTTGAAAAGATGTGAAAAGCGCTATATCGAATGCAAGGACAATTATTATTATAGAATATATTGACACTTTTAACAGGCTGAACAGAAAATGATGTACTGTGCTCCTTCAGTTAAATTTCTCTCATTCGCTGCTGCTTGTTAGTCTTTTCTCAAACTAGGAGAGCAGAACTACCTGTAGTTGTGGCATTTTTGTGGAATTTCCACGAAGAGCCTAATATTTCTCTTAATGTATTGAGAAACTGGGAATGCAGTGGGTGAGCACAATAGCCATCCACCTGCAATACTTGAGGTCAAAGTGAAGCCAGTTTGAAATGAATGTCTCCTTTCTCCATCAGCTATAATAATCACGTATGAAATCCAAAGGTATGTAGTCACAATCCACAACACAAAGCCACCTGGCAAAGCATTGGCACTCAAGACAGGCTAAATAAAGGCTGTCGTGCCTGTGAAGAGCCTAATCCTGGTAATTACCTCTGTGCAAGTGTTGTGTTTCTAATATCCCTCACACCTTAAGCATTTTCACACAAATGAACGAACAGTGCAGTTCACTGAGAGACTGATTAAAATATTTGGCACTCAATTAATACATTTGTTCTATGTGTAATTTTATACAAAATGTGACAAATAATAACTGACAAGATTTTGTCCTGATTCACTCGTCAGAACATGGTTGTTTCTTTAATGGTTTAAAGTTAATGTTTGTTGTGATCTTAATGCTAACAATGAAAATAGGAGCAAAACAGCCAGCACAACTCACAAGCTAAGGTGAATTGGTTTGTTTGGAGCAGATAAATAAATCCAGCGATTTTGTTTCAATATTTCTGCTTTTGAGTTGTGGTAACTGGATCTTTGTGAGCTGCAGTACAAAGTACATTCTCTAGGAGGAGGAGTAAAGGAAGCAAGATTGATTTCCTATACCATGTCTATTAACATAAATTGCATCAAGTTTTACCAAGACTTCTAAATAGGTTAACTTTCTATGTAAAACTCACAGAGCTCTGCATCAAACACATTGGGAACAAATCTAGGCAATATCTGTAAACCGTCTGTTTTGTTGATGTACAAGTTTTAAAATCAACTTCGCTTTTTACAGAAATAAACTCAAGTAAGAACTTTTTTTGTTAAATGTATGTTTCAGCGGTGAATCCTGACAAAATCATGGAGGGGGTGGGAAAAATAACAATAATAATAATCCTTACATTTAATATAGCACCTTATCATGTCTTTGAAACATCTCAAAGTAAATTGACTGTAGAGTATATTTTGTGGACTAAACGTGGCAGTCAATGGCATCTAAAATAACTGGCTTGAAAGAGTTAATTAACTGGTCAATAGGAGAGAAGCTAAGTAACACATGCATAGGTGAAATGACATGATTGCTGAAGCGATCTCGATTGATTACTATGTCTACCCATGTTCATTCAGCTCCTTCCACTAGGGTCATTGACTCTGCATCAATCCCCCAATAATGCCATCGACAATGACCATTTAAACACAAAAAGCATCTGGTAATGAGTCTGCAGGCAAAAGGAACTTTTGTGAAGCTAATGGTTCTAAAACATTCTTCCGATGAGATAAATTGCTTCTTACTTTTCAAAAATCTGCTGAAAAGATAATGTGCTCCTTTCTCCCATTTCCTTAGGTTATGCTCTTCCATAGAATAATAATCCTTGCATTTTGATGTAGCACTTTTCACATCTTATCGACATCTCAAAGCGCTTCACAGAATATACTGTAAAGTGAAATTACTGTATATGTGTGGGTGAAACCCAGCAGCCAATTGCGCACAGCAGTATCCCCACAAACAGTCGTGGATTGAAATGACCAATTTTATTATTGAGTTTTTTTGGGGAGGGATTATTAATAGGCATGTGGGGTAAGGAAACTTGCCCAAGGTTTCGCCCTGATCTGCCTGGATTCGAACACAGATCTCACCCTTATAAGGCGAGTACTCTAACCACTGAGCTGCAGGAACTCCATGATTGTCTACCTTTACACAACCTGGGCCACATATAACCTTTGACCTGACCAAGCCTGCCTGCCCAAACCTTCAGCCAAAGAATGATGGAGTCCTTTAGCTCAGTGGTTAGAGCACTCATCTCATAAGCGAGAGGATTCAGGTTTGATTCCCGGGCAGGGCAAAACCTTAGCCAAGTTTCCCTACTCCACACGCCTCTGTTTACCTATAAGTAAATAGGATGCCAGTTATTAAATCAATTGGCGGATCGTTTTTCCGGGGATAATAATCCCTTAACAGAAAATTTAAAGGATTATAACAATTTGGTCAGTCGATCTATTTATTTCTCCCCAGCAAATTGGTCCAGCACATAATAATAATTCAGCCACACAGACTTAAGGACCATGCTTCGTCTCCTGTGGGGAGCTCAATTGATGGATTTTGTTGGGGCATAAAAAGTATTAACTTCAGTATTCCTGTTATTTGGGGAGGAGGGGGAAATCAACCACTGTTTGCGCTTTTGATCACTATTTAACTCCTAGAATTTCCAGTACACTTCATTTAGTGTATTATAATCACAATAATAACCCTTATAGCACTTTATCACAGCGTTGAACTGTCTCAAAGAGCTTCATAGGAAATTTACTGTGATTAAGAAACCAATCTAGATTTAACATATAAATCAACTATAAGTTTAAAGCAACCTATTGATCTCAGAACAGATCCCCCTCTCTCTCTGAAAGTTTGTTAGAAACATTTTAGTGATGCTTGTCTTCTCATCAACTTCCTGCACCTAAATCTCCAATAGTTACTCGATTACAGAACGCGGATTCCACCCTCATTCGTCTCCTTCAAGGCCAGTCTAAAGACCCTCCTCTTTGACCGTGCCTTCTGCTGCCCTCCCAACTCTCTCCCTCGCCTTGTAACTCTCTCCCGCCACTCCCCCCTAACCTGCCCCTCTCCCTTGCTCGGGTCCCGACCTGACTGTTCAGCGACTTGGGGCGTCCTCCCGACACAAAAGGTACTCTATAAATATAATTTTGTTGCTGTTGTAAACGTTGAACTTTGTAAGGTATAACATTACATACTTAATTCTTTTCTGACAAGAATATTTTCAACTCTGAAAGCTTTTCTTTCTTCATTTTAGCAGATGCAGGTATAGGCATGAAGTATAAAATCAATACTGTGCATTCTCAAAGGCAGATTATTTTCAATCTCGCTTGTTCCCTGCAGCTCCAGCTCCTTGAATTTAGCTTCTGTAATGTAAGTAACAACTAAGTCCTGCAACCATGAGTACTCTCCTCCAGGGCAATCCAACACAGCAAGGATTTCTATAGGACAGCCGTCAATATCATTCCTTAGTTGACCAACATAGAAATGTTCTTGTTATCCAGGACTCCCACCAAATTCCACCCTCTCAACTTGGAATGCGTAGCAACCTATGTCTCATTTCCCCAGCCTCTCCTCTCCAGTAAAGGAAGAGTGAACTTGATCAGATCAATAATCTTGATCAGAGGGCATTGTAAATTTAAACTGTAGGACAGATTACCCAGCACCGAGACGGATTTTTCCTAAAGGTAAAATGCATAATTTATTCGTTGGATAAGTTTAAATTTAAGCCTTGGATTTTATGGGATCCTTCTGTGGATATACTGTAAAGTAATGTGACTGTGTTTTATGGATGAAACGCAGCAGTCAAATGCACACAGTGGTGTCCCAAAAGTGTCCAGTCATGGATTCAGTGACCGATTATTATATTTAAAAGGGGTTATTATCCCTGATCCGATCAACTGATAACTAGGTTCCTACATCTTGCTGAGTGTGCAGAATAAGCAAACTTGTCTAAGGTTCTGCCCTGCCCGGCCGGGAATATTTTTTGTAGCAGAAGAGTAAATGCTGATCATTTTATGCACTTGAGACATTAAAAAAACATTAGAACTATATCCAAATAGAGATATTAACTGGTCTTACAATGAATGTGCACCAAGTTAACCGGTAATCACTTCGGGCAAAACAAGGTTCAAGTTTGGTAATTTGATTAACATACAGTATTACAGGAACATTTTTCGACTCTTCAAAACAAAATTACGTTTTAAAATCTCAAATTCCCTTTTATTCTGCACATTTATTGAATGTTGTTCTTTTGTCCTGGCCGGAACACTTTTGCCCAGAAGGCAGCATTCAGAAGACCACATTTGTTTGTGACCTGTGAACAAACCAAGGCTACTGATGTAGTGCTCTATTTCCTGATGTAACCAATGAAAATGCAGGAAACTGGTGATCTATGTTGCCCTTAGAGCTGTATCTGTCACCAATATCTGCAGGATCTAATTCTACATAGCATTGTCATCACTCCTGTAAAGTAAATGAGGTAACATCAATGCCTAGGGAGATTAACTGCATCAGTGGTCTATGGACGTCAATAAGGGAGAAAATTCCAAGTAACGGCAACACAGACCATTTAACAAGTAACATGAAAGCCATTCTTGGTTTTGTTGGAAAGGGTGGTCATTGATATTGGTAATTGGGTCTTGAAGATCTACTAATGTGAGCCAATTAATATGATATAATTCTCCACTTGTATTATATTGGTAAATAATAATATCTTTACATTTGGAGTCCTGTAGCTCAGAGGTAAACCTGGGTTCAATTCCAGGCAGAGTGAAACTTTGGACAAGTTTCCTTACTCCACACACCTAATAATAATAATCGCTTAAAAAGACACAATAATATCGATAACAACTTTTAAAAGAGAGGTAGATATTTATTTGGAGAGGACGGGTTTGCGCGGTTATGGGGAGAGAGCTAGGGAGTGGGACTGAATTGTTCTTTTCAAACAGATGGCACAGACTCGATGGGCCGAATGGCTTCCTTTTGTGCCATACGATTCTATGATACTATGAATAGTTTGGTCACCCAATCCATGCCTGTTTGTGGGGATACTGCTGTGCGAAACTGGCTGCCACGTTTCGTCCACAAATACACAGTCAATTCACTTTATAGTATATGTCTGTAAAGGACTTTGAGACATCTAGAAGATGTGAAAAGTGCTATATCAAATGTAAGAATTATCAAATGCAAGGATTATTATTATTTTCACCTTTCATGTCAGGAGGCATCTCAAAGTGCTTCACAGGATTTCCTGCATAGTGGGTGAACGCAAAGTCCAAAACAAGTCACTGCTCTGTGTTCCTCCACACACACATTTCCTTGACACTGGACAGATAACAATAAGAGTTAAGAACTGCTTCTTTCATACCAGCAGGGTGCACTTTCTGCAGCTTCTTCCAGAAATAAAGCAGCGGGCTACCTCTTTTGATAAACATCTTTGATAGTTGGCACATTCAAAGCAGTTGTTGAATTAATCGATCCTCAACAAACAAAGCTTGGACAAGTGGATTAGCATAGCCTTGCAAAGCATCCTGTGCAACTCGGAAGCCCGGTTATCTCTCCTAATATGCTGGTAGACATTGTGGCCAGAGAGATTGCTTGTTCAGATCTACTGCCTCAAGTATCATTCGCGATGCAACCCAATCATTCTGTTTATTAGGCTGCAGCACTATGAAGATTCGATATTAAATAAAACATGCCTTTTTAAAAAAAAATGAAACTGTCAGGTTAGCTCAACTGGTAGCACTTTCAGCTCAGGATCATAAGGTTGTGGGTTTGATCCTCATTCCAGGATTTTAATCTAGTTTGACATGTAGATGTAGTAGTGAGTTGTCAGGAGTGCCATCGTTTGAATGAGACATTAAAACCGAGGTCACACTGACCTGTTCAAATGAATGTTGAAGGACCGGACAATATTCTTCCCTCCTCCAAACTCACCAAAAATAATTGATCATTCATCCCATCGGTGTGTGTCAGTTGCTGCTGTTGCACGTTTAGATAGCAGAGTCAGGCTTCTCAGTTACCATAGAGACAGGACACACCAATCATTAAATCCTTACCCCAGGACCTCATCTTTGTGACCCACTCTTTTCAGAGAAAATGTCAGCAACTGACCTTAACTTGAAAAAAAATGTCAGGGCCACGAGACAAACGTTTACAAGAGAATGTAGAAGGATTTTACAAACCAAGTTTATGCAACTTGCCCTCATAATTTAACTCAATAAGTACTGCTATTATTCTGGTGAAGCTCTCCAGAACCAATATATCCTTTTTGTACCTGTAAGCTTGTTTCTAGAGGTTTTATGTACATGGACACCCAGTGTTCTTTCACAACTCTTAATTTCTAATTTAGAAAATATTCAGTTTTACAATTTTTGGATACATAGTGGATGACCTCACCCTTTCCCACATTGAATTCCATCTGCCACAATTTTGCCTTGTTTGTGTTATATAGGTGTATATTACAGTGTTTCTCTATTGGAAAGGTCGGCAATAAGTAATATACACGCACTGAACAGTGAATTCTTGATATATCATGGAATTATAGAAGTTTACGGCACAAAAGGAGGCCATTCGGCCCATCTAGTCTACGCCGGCTCTTTGAAAAGAGCAACTCAATCCCACTGCCCAGCTCTCTCCCCATCACCTAACAGACCTGTCCTCCCTAAATAAAGATCTAATTCTCTTTTAAAAGCCGTTATTGAATTGACCTCCACCACCTTTTCAGGCAATGCATTCCAGATTCGAACAACCCGCTGAGTGAAATTTCTCACCTCTCCTCTGCTTCGTTTTGAAACTATTTTAAATCTGTGACCACGAGTCACAGATTTGCCCACCAGTCGAAACAGTTTTTCTTTATTCACCCTGTCGAATCCTCTCATGATTTTATAAACCTCTATTAGGTCTCCTCTCAACCTTCTCTGTTCCAAAGAGAATAAACCTAGCCTATAGGTTTATAGACCTACAGAATAAACCTTTCCCCATAACTGAAGTCCCTCAATCCTGGTACCATTCTAGTAACCTTCCTTGCACCCTTTCCAATGCCTTAACATCCTTTCTATAGTGTGGTTACCAGAATTGGACACAGTACTCCAGCTGAGGCCTAACCAAAGTTTTATAGAGGTTAGTCAGCACTTCCTGACTTTTGTACTCTATACCCCTATTTATAAAGCCGAGTACCCCATATGTCTTCTTAACGGTTTTGTCTACCTGTCCTGTCACCTTCAAAGAGTCACTAACACAAATCCCCAGGTCTCTCTGTTCCCTCACAATTGTACTATCTAGCCTATATTGCCTCCCCTCATTTCTTCTCCCAAAATGTAACTTCTCTGCATTAAACTTCATCTGCCATGTGTATGCCCACTTTACCATTTTATCTATATCTTCTTGCAGATGGTTACTATCCTCCTCACTATTTACTTTCTCCCTAACTTAGTATCATCTGCAAACTTGGAAACTGTGCTCCCTACACCAGATCATTAATATGTATTAAAAAGAGCAGTAGTCCCAAAACCGATCCCTGGAGGACGCCACTACACACTTCCCTCCAGTCTGAAAAACAGCCACTCACCACAACTTTCTGCTTTCTGTCTCGCAGCCAGTTGTGGATCCATGCTGCCACTATCCCTTTAATGCTGTGGGCCTCTACTTTCCTAATAAGCCTCTCCTGCGGGTGTCAAATGCCTTTTGAAAGTCCATGTAAACTACATTAATTGCGCTACCCTCGTCCACCCATTCCATTACCTCATCGAAAGATTCTATCAGATTTGTAAGGCAAGATTTGCCTTTAACAAATCCATGCTGGCTGTCCTTTATAAGCCTATATCTTTCTAAGTGAAGATCTATCTTGTCCCTGATTATAGACTCTAGAAGCTTGCCCACTACTGACGTTAGACTGACCGGCCTGTAGTTCCCAGGTTCGTCCTTCTGCCCCTTTTCATACAGGGGAGTAACATTAGCAACATTCCAGTCCTTTGGCACCACCCGTGTCCAAGGAAGATTGAAAGATTGTGGCCAGTCTCTGCTATTTGCTCCCATACTTCCCTTACTAACCTAGGATGCATCCCATCCAGACCGGGTGACTTATCTACCTTGAGTGCCGTCAATCTTTTTAGTACTTCCTCTCTGTTTACACTAATCCTATCCATTTCTTCTACCCTCTCCTCCAATACTTAGCATTGGCTGCATCCTCTTCTCTTGTGAAGACAGAAGCAAAGTACTCATTCAGTACATCAGCCAGTACATCTCCACAATAAGATTTCCTCCTTGTCCCTAATTGGCCCCACTCTACCCTTGACCAATTTTTTACTCTTAATATGTTTGTAAAATACCTTAGGGTTCCCTTTAATGTTATCTACTAATTGTTTCTCATGCAGTCTTTTTGCCCCTCTAATTTCCTTTTTCAGTTCTCTACTATACTTCTTATATTCTGCTTGGTTGACCTCTGTATCTTGGGCCTGACACTTGTCATAAGCCTCCTTGTTTGCTTTATTTTCACCCAATTGCCCTAGTCATCCAGAGAGGTTTGGATGCCCTACATTTTATCTTTGTTGGAATGTTTTTGACCTGTGCCCGAACTATCTCTTCCTTGAAGACTGCCTATTACTTCTTAGCTGTTTTACCTGCCAATCGTTCTTTCCAGTCCATCTCGGCTAGGTCCCGTTTTAACTCCCTGAAATTAGCCTTCTTCCAGTTGAGTGTCTTCACCTTTGAGTGTTCCTTATCCCTTTCCATAATTACTCTGAATCTAATTATATTGTGATTGCTATTTCCTAGGTGCTCACCTACAGAAACCTGTTGTACTTGCCCTATCTCATTCCCCAAAACTAGATCCAGCACTGCTTCCTTCCTTGTTGGACTGGAAACATACTGATCAAGAAAGTTGTCCTGTACATATTTCAGGAATTCTTCTCCATCCCTGCCCTTTACACTACTATTCTGCCAGTTGATGTTGGGATAATTAAAGTCTCCCATTATCACTACTCTATTGGCTTTGCATCTTTCCAAAATCTGTTTGCAGATCTGCTCTTCTATCTCCTTCCCACTATTTGGTGGTCTATAGTATACCCCTAACAGTGTAACTGCTCCTTTTTTATTCCTTATCTCTAACCAGATAGATTCATTTTTATGGCCTTCTTCCGCCTCGTTCCTTTCTAAGGCTGTAACTGAGTCTTTAAACTAATATTGCACCCCGCCTCTTTTTCTCCCTTCTCTGTCCCTCCCGAATATATTATAGCCAGGAATGTTAAGTTCCCATTCCTGCCCTTGTTTGAGCCAGGTCTCTGTTACTGCTACCACATCATATCCCCTTGCAGCAACTAGAGCCTGCAACTCACCAATTTTATTTGTCAAACTCCGTGCATTTACATACATACACTCCAAGGCAGAATTCACCTGCTCTGTACTTTTCTCCTGTCCTACCCCCCTCCCCTTGTCCCCTGTCGTATCCCTCCCTTATCTGAACTACTGTTTGCATTCCCATTCTCCCCTCAAAATTAGTTTAAACACCCTCCTACAGTATTAGACAATCTCCCTGCAAGGACATTGGTCCCAGCTTTGTTCAGGTGTACCCATTCATCTTGTACAGGTTCCTTCTGCCCCAGAACCGGTCCTAATGATCCAGGAACCTGAAGCCATCCTTTCAACACCACTTCTCCAGCCAAGCATTCAAGTGCCTTATCCTACTGTTTTGAAATTGACCTGCTCAAGGTGGTGATCCAGACCACCTCTGAGGTTCCACTTTTCAGCTTTTTCCCCAGCTTCTGATACTCTCCCTGGAGCATCTCAGCCCTCTTCCTCCCAACATCATGGGTCCCCACATGGACCACCACTTCTGGATGTTCCCCTTCCCCCTGTAGAATTTTATGCACCCGTTCAATGACGTCTTGAACCCTGGCACCAGGTAGGCAACATACCATTCGATTTGTATGGCAACATACCATACCAAATATACCTGAGAGGAATAAAACATTTGAATTTTAAGAAAATCCTATTCTATTTAATGAAAGTTCACACAAAAACCAATAACATATTTTTGATGTGTGTCAATCCAAATGAATTCCATTTAAACAAATTGTATTAAAGGGAAATGTAAATACAAAATGCCAGGATTATTGGAAATGAAATCCTCTAGGAAATTAGCAGTTTAAAAAGAATATATTCAGGACATTAAAAACAAAACAAACTTGCAGAAATTACAGGAATTTCAAAGATAATTAAAGTTTGACTAAAGCAGCAAGTGGAACAGTAAAATTATTAATGTGCTACAAGTCTGTGCAGTTTAACATTTCTGAAAAACTAAAATCTCTAGGCGACTCAAAAACAAAATCTTCAAATATAAAAAGTTCAGCCAATTGCATTTTTTTATAATGAGGAGACACTTATCATTCTGCAAATAAGCAAGCCTTCACGTTTCCAGTTCAACAATTGTGCGCTAGTTCAGCCCAATACTTTCCATTCTCCCCAATTTTATTGCACTGAAGTTTCAAACCTTTCACAATTTTGATTTCCTTTGTGGCCAAACCAAATCGTTTCATTCTATGCAGATTCGCTTATTAAGCCGGTCTTATTTGCACATGTCAATAGGAGCAAGTTCTCCTTAATTAGCAGTTCGTCTCTTCTCCTCTCCCTGATGAGACTAGCTTCATAGCACACATTTTACTTCCCGCTCATCTGCTCATCTCATTTATTTTAATTTTGTGGGGTCAGTTTTCTATGTCATGCTAGCAAACAGTCTTGGATCTGACACCGTCCAAATTCTCAATTCATCAGCATAAATAGGAACAGATGCAGGACCTTCCACCTATTTTATCTCACCGAATCACTCCAGTTAACATATGGTCACTGTCTGGGACAAACTAAATTGACAACAAAGCCATTCTCAAATCTAATCCCTCCAGGACAGCAAACCTATATTTAGATTTGCACTGCCAGTCTCCTTCGTTGTGCAATCAATACAACTTCATAGCATAGTGACAGTCTATGAATAAAAATTACACAGAACAGTTGTAGTTTAATGAAGACTAACAGTTTGCAAAAATTCAGTAGAAAAAAAGGTTACACAGCAGGGAGCAGCGGAATGCTATCAACAGGCAATTAACCAACCGCATAACTCACCAGCAACATCACAAGTAGGTTGTGAAGGTCAAATCCCAACTTTAATATTTATAGATTTTAATAATTTCTGCTGGTTATATTTTATCAATTATTTTAAGTAGTAAATTTTTTGCTTCATTTTCAGGCCCAGAACTTATTGCAGAGCAACGTTAGGTTTCCTTTCTGTGATACAATGCTCTTCTGCACATGCTATAATTTGAGATATGTCAGGCGAGCATTTGAACCATAATCTAACCAGTTATGGAGAGAACCCCTATAGGGCAATTGAATCGGCCTCCAACAGTGCTATCTACTCTCATCTTATATTGGGTGTACAAATCATATTTTTGCAGCTAAGCAGCTTCCTGAACACACTGCCTTGATCGATTGAGGCAGTGTTACCATCCTCATTGTTTTCTTCTGAGAAATTGGGTTTAGCCTGCTGATCTCTCAAATCATAATGGAACCACTGAATTTCCTGTTTATCGCAGATACTGCAAGTACAATAGTATCTTTCAGTGGTGTGATCCAACTAAATCTTCAACGTGGTATGCAAGATAGTCTTCAATCAGTATCATATAGGCTGCCGTGTTTCGCCCACAAATACCCAGTCGATTCAGTTTACAGTATATTCTGTGAAGCGCTTTGAGATATCAATAAGATTTGAAAACTGTTATATCAAATGCAAGGATTATTATTATACCAAAGAGAGGGAAAATTGAGCCCTGATTCGAAAATACTGAGTACAGTGAAATCTGGATAATCTGGCATGTTGGGCCCACTCACCACCCGGATTTTGGAGTTTGCTGGTATTTAGAAACTACCCTAGAAAAACACCATGTGAGCTATAAATATAGCACTGAAGCCAAACTAAGCCCGAGCGGCAATCACAGCACCAGCAAAAGAGTGGCACCAGTGGGAACTGCAAGCCAAATTTTGTTCCAAATTTTGGAGGATTTGCCAGGTATCGGGAAAAAAATTATGCTGTTTATATTTTGAAATCTTGCTGGTTTTAGGGAGTTGTTGAATTTCAGAATGTCAGATTATCAGTATTACTCTATTGGGAAGGGGTAGAGTTAGGATTAACTCTTGAAAATAAAGGGAATATACTTTTCTGATAGCGCTTGCTGATACTTTTCAGCGGCTTGGAACATCCTCCCGATGTGAAAGGTGCTCTATAAATGTAATTTTGGTGTGGTTGTTGCTGATCATTTCTCCTCGCTGGCTTGTGAATGACAAGAAAGGACTTATGAATGATAAGAAAAAGGGTTCTGGAGGTTCTAGACAAAGGATTGTTGATATAACTGAAGCTTCCATGCTTCAGTGCCTTGGGACATCCTCCTGATGTGAAAGGTCCTATATCATTTTTTTTATTCCATGTGGTATCCTGTACAGATTATCTCCCTCAAGGGCCATACTAAATATATCTTCCAGCACTTGATAGCCCTTAAATCCTTCAAGTGGTGCCATCTAATCTGCAAATAATCCTTCGTCTTGGAAGGTCATCTGTAGTTTAAATTATAATTCCTATAGGAAGCCTGTACCCCAGGCCCAGCTATGTAAGAGGATGCCTTTTGCTCCTGTGTCTCGCACATCCAGTGCTGCCCATTGTTCCAGTGGTGCTGGCTGATGAGTTCCTCCACTAATTAAATGTTCTCTGTATAGGAATGAGATTGTGTGGATTGCAGCAAATAGCCTTGAGGCCGAATGATGCCAGAATCCCATCCAATAGAGTTGATAGTGTGCCAATCTTATTTGGGCAGATCTGCCCACAGAGGAACATGCTTAGCTCAAAGAGCAGATGAGCAAAGAAAAATACACCATCAACTAATTAGAGCACAATAATGTTGATGCAAGGGTATGTCTCATACACACAGTCCACCGGTGTGTCTTGCAGTTTCTTCAGCTATAAACGTCTCAGCATTCTCACATCTAAGACCTGATGCAATTTAGTGCCAATAACTTCAGAGAAAATGGCCTCCACATCTGGGTTCGTTTCCAAACTAAAATGGAACCATTCCTTTCGCAGAATTTGAGAACTTTAAACAATTGACATACTCCCAGCCAAAATATAAATAAAACCAGACCACATAATTGTACTTTGTTGCTCTAACAATGCAGAGATCATTGGGTTTCACATATGCACACACAGACACATACACTGCATTAAGTACCAGTTATGTAATCAAGAAGAACTAGTGGATCATTACTGGGAGAAGTGATCATCTAGAATTGCTATACAAATACGCAGCACAGGGTTGTCAGTTAAATAGGAACAATATTATCAGAATTTTTCTATGTTATGCTTAATGGAACACTGTCTGAAGGAAGCAATCCTAGCAGGAACAATAATTTGTGAGGTATAAACTTTGTGCAACAATCAATGAGATTTCATTTTACTGTCACAATCTATCAGATCATTCTACAATGCAGACACCTGCACCATTACAACTGGTAGGCATTAGGGATAGAATTGGAGGTGTGTGTAAAATCTTGAAAGACTTAATGAGCTGTTGGGAACTATTGATATTTTGAGAAATTATACTTTAAACTCTATTAATCAAACCAGTACACACCAAAACATCCATCCCATTAAAAGTAAACAGCTATATTTTAAAAATTGTTGGACAACTGTTGTGGTTGGACAATAAAATAATTGTTGTTTTTGGTGAGCCAGGTATCTGATACACAAAAACCCATGCTTAAGAGAATGCAAACTATAGTGAATTCCAGATATAAATGCCACCTACCCAGAAAATTGCCCTTGTCTGGAAAGGACTGCACACTCTCTCCCCCAGACAAACAAACCCTGATTACCTAAATCGGAGCATTCGCATGCAAGTTGGTAAGAGCCAAGGTTTGATGTGGAATTGTATTTTGATCCCTTAAAAACTGAAAAGAGACAACTGAGATATCCCTGAGTAACTTACATTAGGGTCCTGCTGGAGTTTAACCAGCTAAAACTGCGTAGTCCTGTATAGTCCTGCATAGTCGTGGAGTCCTGTAGCTCGGTGGTTAGAGCACTCATCTACCAAGCGAGAGACCTGGGTTCAATTCCAGGCAGAGCAAACCTTGGGTAAGTTTCCTTACTCCACATGCCTACTATTAATCCTTCAAAAAAAAATTGGATCACTCAATCCACGAAAGTTTGTGGGTCACTGCTGCCGTATTTCGCCCACAAATATAGACTCAATTCACTTATAGTATATTCTATGAGGCACTATGAGATGTCTTGGAAAAATGTGACAAGGCACTACATCAAATGCAAGGATTATTATTTATTTATTTTAACACAAGCTAAGTGGGACGAACCATTGCTCTCAGTGACTCATCTACCTGAAATATGGGTGACAAGCCAGGTTAGCTGGTCTGTTATCAACAATGACTAAGTGTGCTGCGGACTGAGAAAAATTTGAGGCACATGTTGACACATCTTCTTGAGATTTCTCCCAATAACTAGATTGCTTATATGTTCTTACAGTCACATGAAAAAATTTCACCTGTAATTCAAAAATATTTTAATTTGACTAGCGAGATTAGATATTTTATTTGCCTTTCTATTCTGGGTGTCTGAGTCTTGTTAGGATTTGCAATTTTATTCATATTGAATAAGATGAAGTAAAAAAACTGGTCGACCAAAGCAGAGCAACTAAAAGCAAAAAGGCACGCAGACAGTAATGAGGATTTTTTTTTAAGTTTGTGTCACTTTGGATTTCTTGAGGACATAGATCATTTGCTGTTAACCACTGAGAACAAGCCAATATAAAATCTGCAAGTTAGACTCCACTTTATTCCGCTCGTGTTCTGACAAGCTGCAATTTACAATCAGTCACATCTCACCTCAATCTCGTCCCCAGTGCATTAGCCAATGTGTCTGGATTTAAGCAGTCTCCCAGAACTGTCATCTGGTCACCACCTATTTCTTTACAGTCAATACTGACATTTCATATGGCTTGGCTATAGAACATTTTAGTTTGGCTGGTAATTTCAGAGAAAAATGCTTCTCATCAAGTTAGTTTTGACAGTTGCATTCAGGCATAACAACTGTTGATGCGTGCAATCGCTCCTGAATGAAAAAAACATGCAACTTTTTTTTAAAAGGAAGGGTTTAAGCATCCCGAACTTCACGTAATACTAGAGGATCCAACTGAGGGCACTGCAACGTGGAATCAGAATTATCCTTCCACGGTTTATGCCAAGATGGGTTGCCACCACTGGGTCACATTGGGAATAACATGTCTGGATAAGTTAGTCAGGGATATCTTCGGTGTCTCTTTTCAGTTTTTAAGGGACGGAAATAGAATTCCAAAGCAGAACAGGCATTTCTCTCAGACTTTTTTCCATTTCTCTCAGTTGTCTTCATGTATACGAATGCACAAAGCCCATCTCAAAACACCTCCGCAGGTCCATTTAAACCCCCCAGAAGTTTCCTAGAACTGGATGATCAAGTGTTTTTTGGACAGAAAGGCTTTTGATCTTCTGTGCTTGGTATGGTTAATAAGATGACGATGAACTGAGAAAGAAAATGCATCACATTTTGGGCAGAATACCTTTTTTGTGATAAAATCTCTGAAGTGCAATTATATGAAACAGCAAGCAATGAAAACTGTCAATGTACAAAAAGCAAAGCAGTGGCATGCCATTAGATTTATTGTATTACTCAAATTATACAGCAAATGAGAGTACATTACAAGGCCATAATACACTTCAGGGGTTCCGACAAGGTCATAATCAATGAGCAAATCTCAAGACAATGATAAAATTCATCCTCTCAACTGTGGTGAATGGTGAAGCCTGTTCCTCACTTCAGAGGCTTTGTGTTTATGAGCATTTACAGTACTATAAACTTTATCAGGGCAGTCTACTCAGTCTAGTCTACGGCTAAGGACAGTTATAGCAAACAGGAGTGTAGATTAGAAGTTACAAGAGAAGTCAAATCATGATAAATAGGACCAACTATACAGAATTATTGCTGCTCTATAGTGGAAAATTTAAACAAAAATCCACAAAAAAGGTCAACCAGAATTGCATTGCAAAGGTATTTATTTGGACATTTGAGATGCTCAAATAAAACCCCAAATTATCAAAGTAAAGCATATCTAGTATCAAATCCCCCTTAAGCGTGTTGCAGTCTTAAAAATATTCTTGATCTTTTCATGATCGTTTTAAAAGAACATCTTTCAAAAACATTCCAGCTTTTGCATCCTCCATTTCCACCATTCAACCATGGGCAAGTTTCCTTACTCCACACGCCTAATAATAATCCGTCCTCAAAAAAACACAATAATAAAAATTGGGCATTTTCAATCCACGACTGTTTGTGAGACACTGCTGTGCGCAATTTACTTTACAGTATATTCTGTGAAGCGCTTTGATACGTCGATAAGATGTGAAAAGCACTACATCAAATGTAAGGATGGATTATTATTATTACACTGTCAAACAGTTATGTGGATTGAAGGAGAAACAATGCAAGTAACATTTTACACTATTACCAGAAGAGTACATTGTGGATAGCAGGCAGGAAGAACTGGTGTATTTTAATGGGAAAAATATTATTTTATAGAAATAACAATTCTCCTGTATACATAATAGGAGGATTATAAGGCTGTAATCCATTAGGTTCAAATCATGTTAACCCTCACAAGCAAAACCTGAGTGATATATAGCTGCCTCCAGAGTGAGATTACTGCCTTGAAATCACTGCTTTGCAACCATTTCTTTTTACCCTCTACTCTTTAGAGATTTTGTGGAAGCAGCTTTATCAGTTTGGGTTGTTTTCAAACCGGGCACCAGGGGATAGCAGACGGCGGTAGCCAGAGAGTGCTTCAAATATAGCAGTCAACATAGAATAATGGCAAGGCTGAACCATTTCTCTGTCAAAGTTATATGCTAATAAACCAGTTGAACAAAATATACATAATCATTTTACTATTAATGCATGCACAACGTAATATACATATTTTAAAGTTCATTTGAAAAATACAGATTTTACATGGGCAGTAGACCACAAATTTATATTTCATCAAATCAGTGAGATTCACAGAACTGGTCTGTTTATCTCACCTGAAATTAATTCAACACGGACTTTATCTGACAACAACAAAATGACATTTGTATAACGTCTTTCACGCTTATGTATATGCTATATATATATATATATATATTTTTTTATGATAAGGAAAGTTGCTGAATAATCTTGTGGTTCCAGGTAGTTGAGTTTTTATAATAAAAAAAACCTTACATGAATACATCTACTGCAGTGATCAGACATGTGAGATTACACCCATCTCTGTGTCACTCTTGATCAAACATTCATTCAACCACTGTTAAAACACTTCAACTTGAATCGCCATTTCTCCCTTCTATTGTGTACATATTCAGATGTAATTATGCTAAATGGCTCACTTCAAGATTTAATTTCAGTTCACACAATTAATCTTATACCAAAGAGTCCAGATGTAACATTTCAACAGAACGACAATGGCCTTTAAACAAGTCTCTTTTCGTATGTCAATAATTTTAAAATAATTTGTAGCCAATAACTGTAGCTTGCTGCAGCTGCAGTTACTGTATCTTGCTCTTGTCCTTGTAATTGCTGATCAGAAATAAATAAAAACAAATGAGAGAGTTCTATCCTCACAAAAAAAACAGCTGTTCTCTGAAACAGGGCCTGAATCAAAAGGTTTCATTTTGCAAAAGACTGATTTCTCTATTGTTCAATTCTTTATTTCTGCATCAATTGCAACATTTAATACTCATTGTGCACATCTTCTTTAGTTCAGCTGATGAAAATTAACATTCCAGTAAGTGGCAAGGCATTTTTTTTCTTAAGACATCACTTCATGCAACTGTGCAGGATCCAGATTTAAAAATAATAATCCTTACAATTAGCACAGACTTTCCTGAAACCTTCCTCTTCAACCGTGCTTATGATCAACTCCCCTCTCTCCGCTACTGTCAAGCGCTCTGGGACGCTACCCTGCATGACGGGCGCTATACAAATGGTTGTTTTTGTCATTTCACATTGGGAGGATACTCAAAGTGCTCCACTGGAAATGTTGTAAAGTGGAGAGACTGGATATTTTGTGGACAACATTTTCAATTGATAAGTTAAATTCTGTGAAACGCTTTGAAACATTTTGACGCCAAAACTGTTGTCACACATGAAAGAATTATTATATTATTTCTCTCCCCTATAACACAGCCACAAGCAGAGCTTTACATCCTTCAACATGGGGTTTCAGTCAATAAAATTGTACTTTTTATTTGCACGTTACAAATTCACCTGGTTTAAGAAAATCTCTGAATTAATCTCTTGCCAGTTTTCTCTCTCCTCACCTCAAGGCACACTCTCTGACTCAGTTTATCATAGAAATTCAATGGTTCGTCACCAAAGTGCCAATTCTTCACATGTGCAAGGATCAATCTGCAGGATATTCAATTGTGGCAAGACCACAAACAAACCTGATCCTGCCTTCACCACAGAAATGCACTTTCTAGTAATTTGGGTCATTGGATAGAGGTTGAGAACTAAGGCTGATTTTCCGGCTAGGGAAGTTTAGCCTAATTGTACGTCCCCAAGTACTGCCCTGGTTAATTTAGGAATCAAACTTGTGTCTTTCTTCTGTCTATAATGGCAGTGCTCTTTGCCACCGGTTCACTGGGGAAGGGAAGACAAAAATTGGATCAACAATTTTCTTACCTAAACCCATATGGTTATGGTTCAATAGTTCAAAACAGTCAGTCAACTGGCAAAATTGAACTGCATTTTTATATGAATTATTCAGTATGGGCAATACAGACTAGAGAAATAATGCAAAAGGCTGAAATTCCAGAGTATCAGTAAACACTGCAGTATCAGTATACACTGCATTGAGAAGCAAGGAAAAGCAACACAAATGAAATGGGTTGAAGTGTCCTTTGAAAGGCAGTAAATATTTTGACATTGTGAAGCTGAATAAGCAGAAGTAATGTTCTGTTTCACTGAGAGTGGAAAAGGCGAGTGTTGTTCACCCCTTATACATGTTGTGCTCCATGATATATTTTCAGCTGTGCTAGAAGTGCGAAGATCTTGAATAAAGGCCTTAAAAAAAGTAGTGTTGAAAGTGACCAGCTGATTACGGTACAGCATCTGCAGGGGGACATTTCCAATGGAGGTTTGTGATAAACGCATTACTGGGCCATCCAATTCAGTTACAGGTTCAATCCCTCGTCTTTTCTGAGTGAGACAATTTGATCGAAGAGAGATGAGAGAAAAGGGCACTCTCACAGTGGATTTTCGTGTAGGTGCCAGAGTTAATGTCTTCAAAAGAGAGCAAATAATAAAACTACAGATCTCTTACAAGCTTAGATACATAAAAAAAGGAATTGAAGTTACTTTGATAAGAGTGCAAGTACTTCACATTGAAAGCAGAAACAGAAATTTTAATTGAAACTTTGTGCATAGAAGGCAGCCATTCAGTTCATTGTGCTGTGCCAAAGTACTCTCCCAACACAAAAAACTTTTCCTTTCAATGTACATTTATTCTGAACTCTTGTGCTGAAAGTGACTGATGTGATGGGGCATCTAAAACTCTTCCCTTTCAACAACCAATAAACTAAGTACAGTAAATAGCAAACTTCTCAACTCTTCTGTTCACAGGCTGCAATTTCTTGTTGTAAATTCTCTACTGTGCATAGGCATGATGCCTGAAGTTCAGCCTACTGGACCAATATGGTTCCATTCCTCACAGAAGCCATCCCTTTTACCTTCTGACTGGAATCACCATCAATGTGTACAGGTTTTGTTTCTGTCCTGTGGGCTCATACAGAGGTTTACATGGATCTGCATGGAAACAGAACATTCAGCCCAACTAGTCCATGCCATTGTTTACGCTTCATTAGTTTCCTTTTCCCTTGTGTACAAATTCACCTGGTTTAAGAAAATCTCTGAATTAATCTCTTGCCAGTTTTCTCTCTCCTCACCCAGAAGTAACTAGGTGTAGCCTGGCCAAACTCATTCTACCAATGGCATTTGTAGAGAGAGAAATACTTCACACCCACGAGATTCAAGTAAGGTCCAAGACATTGTGTTGCTACCTATTCCTGTAAAACATCTACCAACATCTGGTTGTGATGTATATAGTGTCACAACTTGCCTCTGCAATACCACTGAGTTCTCTTTCCAGATCCAATACATTTCCCATCTCCTCTTTACTAAAAACTGAGACAAAAAAGGTATTTGATACTTCTGCAGCTTATGTAGCATTATTTGTTATATCCCCACACAATCCCATCATCTGCAATAGGCCTATTCCTTCCATCCCTCGTTTTTTCTTTTTGTTTCTAAATGTAACAGAAAAATCGCATTCTCCATTTTATGCTGCTGTTTTCTCCAACTCATCAAAATGAACGCACCAGAAAACAAACGAGTAACAGTGATTGAAAAGGACTCCCCTCCATAGGCAGTAAAAGTCTCTGGTGCACATTAGATTGAAAATAAATCACATTTGTTGAGTAGCCTGCAGTGAGTTTCCTTCTGGTGTCAGTGAACAAACAAAACTTGACAATAATCCACGCACTGACAAGTAACATGGGTTCCTTTTTGTGTTTTGCAGCCTCATCTCATCATCGCAACTAGACCTCATCCTGACTGACTTGTACCTTGTTTACACTGGACCAAAACATTTAAATGAATAATTGGAGTTCATTTGCTCTAGTCAAAATTTCAAATAGGCATTTTGTTAAATCAAGTTCAGTGCTTCAAAGACAACAAGTCATCATCAAATATTCTGCATCTTGTATCCGCATAAAATACCATGCATGAAGGTATTGTGAAGGCATTGTGAAGGTATTGTGCATGCACGAAAACAAAATTCCCCTGAAGCCACTTGGAAGCATTAAAAGCATGAAAAGGCGTAGAATACTAAAGATGTCATATGGCCTAGAATTTAGCTTAAAACCAGAACAGTTTTGGGGGTCGGTGAGTGAAATTTAATCTACAATCTCCAGTTTAATCAATCTCGTGCAGACATAACAAGACACCATTGTTCCCAATTCTATCAAGTATTGTCGGCAATCTCATACGCCCCAAAAAACTACACACACGTAGATAGATATTCACGGAGGCTGCATTGGTTATTCATCACCATTACAAGCCATCTTACAACCGACATTGAGCTTGGAGACAGGCCACAGACGCCAGTATTAACTTGCACCTTTTGACAGTACAGAGCATCCCAAATGGAGAATCGTGCAATAATACTTCATTATGGAACTACCACAGCTGTCGCAACTGTCAGCCAGCTTTGCTACAACTGGTACAGTCACACCATTTCATACTCCAGTGGATTTCATTTTTCAATGGCTCAACTACATAGTCAGTCTCTTCATTTGAGAAGACAGAGCGACAAAACTGTAGACAGCTTATTTCCTCCAACAAGTCTTATTCTGTTTTCGCCTATTTCCTATTTCATACATGTATCCTTAAAGCCAACTAAAAGTAAGACTTATTAATCCAATACTTTTACAGGCAAGAGATCAGTAATGTTACCTGCTTTCTTCATCAGTGTTGAGGACAAAGGCAGATTTCCTGACACTTACATAGTATTGATTCAAGCATAATAAACTTAAATTATTGATAATAACCAACCAACAGTCACGCTGCGTTGCCTTAAAAGCTTGGTGACTATTTTGGTCACAAACTCAGCAGTTTCCATATCCAGCTATCTGCAACATGCACACCAATTAAACTTCCCAGTATATTCATGTGTTGCTTCACACAGCTCTATAGAGCATCAGTACATTTGTATTAGTTCAGCATTTCTTTTAATAAAAGAAAAAAGCACGTCAGCTGCATGCTCTTTAAGAATTAAACATTGTGGGGTGGTGAAAATGAAGTGTCTCCTACACTGCTGATCCCTCTTCCCTAAACACGATTAGACATTTCATCAGGAGAAAGTGTGGGAAAATAGAGAAATACATTGCCAAAACTGGTTGCACGCACCTCAAAGAGTCGCTGTAAACCAGGGCTGGAGGAGCCTTAGGACCAGAGCATCCTGTGGAGTCCTTTAGCTCAGTGGTTAGAGCACTTGCCTTGCCAGCAAGAGATCTGGGTTCAATTCCTGACAGGCTGCTGCGTTTCACACACAAAATATACAGTCTATTCACTTTACAAATTCACTTTACAAGTATATTCTGTGAAGCATTTTAAGAAATCTCAAAGACGTGATAAGGCGCTATATCAAATGCAAGGATTAGCCACCTGCTCACCCTTCACAAGCATGCTGTGAAGTTAATAAAACAATAATCATTTGTATTTCAATAAGCAAGGAACAATTTGAGAGAAACCAACACTTGATGCCATCATCATAACCCAAAGATTACCCCCATCATTATACATTTATAACACTCAAGAATTTTCTCAAAAAAAAGGGTTTCTCAGGAAATATATTAAGGCATATTTAAGGCCTGGTACAGAGACTGCGGCAGTAATTTTCAAACCTAAGGTATATAAATCACTCAAGCTCTGCTCTTGCTGTTTATTGCATCAGAATTGCTTGATTGAATTACTGCCTTGTAAGTGATTGCCAGACATTCATTCTTTGACATATGTTACAGTTACTTATTTAGTGGAACATTAAGAATGCATGCTTTTGCTTAGCAGGTAAGATAAATCTTTTAGCGTTTATTTCAATAGATACTAAGGGCCGTGCATACAATTGGAAAGTATCTCCCTCTTTACAGGAAAAATAACATTACTAATGGTGTTTGCTACAGCATGCAATGAGTTACTTTGAAGTGTAGTGACCATTGTGCAGGCAAATACAGCTTTTATGATGCAGCAGCAGGTGTGAAAGGGACCGAGAACAGAAAACTGCATCAGGCAATAGAACCAGCTTTCGTACACTGAGGCAGCGGGGGTTCTACTCCACTTATACTTTAGAATCAAGCAAGTTGTAACTTTAGCCACAGACCTTTCCAGAAAGTCCAGACACCTCACCAACTCTATAACTCCATTGTACGGATGTTTTGCCATCTCAACTGCTCAGCAGCCAGAAAAACATGGCAAACAGTGTACCATGAGTGGAAAAGCCCACTTACCTTGCTTAAGAGCTTAAGTGTTAACAACAAAATTACATTGAAAAAGTGGTATGTAAATCTCAGGTTGTAATGGTAATCACCTCCAGAGGCAGACATTTCATTTATATTGCAAGTTTTCTACCAAAGTGGCTTCAGAGGAGATTGTCAACTACGCTAAAAAGCAGCATCGAGTGCAACTCTGTAAAGTCTCAACGTTTCTCGCGTTGCAAATTTGTACTGAGCATCTTGACTTCAGTGTGCCTGCCATTTCTGGCATCAAATATCTATCTAATTAATATTCTGAACTGCAGCTAATTGAACTGCATAACAGCATGAAGGAAATGATACGTGAAGTGGAAGTGAGTGAGCTACCCTCATTTACATTGCATTTTGCAGTCAATGCATATGCCATCTGCTCAAGTGATGCCCAAAACACCAACAGGACAAGTGAGTAATGTTCACAATCCCTCTTCAACATTTTTAACATATGTTTAAGCATTCAAATTGTGACAGACACACATGAAGAATTATTACTGAAGCCTCAATGTTGCCTTCTTCTTACATCCAAGTCTTACAGTAAAACAACAACTTTGATTTATATAGCGCCCTCCACACAGGACTGCGCTTACAGTATATTCTGTGAGGGGCATTGAGATGTCTCAAAGACATGATGAGTCACAACATTATTCTTCCACCAAAGTTATCTGTGCAGCAGTTAATACTGTAGTTAGTTCTCTGACATTGCTTCCAATTAACTTTGTGGAGTTTCCCCAAAGCTCTATTCCTCTCCCAATTTACTCCTTCTCCACATCAATGACAGCCATTCACCATCTAAACCTATTCATTATTTTTAAGTTGATTTTATTTCTATTCTACCATCAGCCAGGTCATTCACATCCAATGCCCCCAGTGCAAAGAACCAACTGAATGACCATCTTTACCTAGGTTCTCAATACACCGGTTCTGTAAATTTAGAATTATTAAAAGTGAAACCGATTTGATGCGGCAATTATACTGGGCAAAAAGAGTGCATTCATTTAATTATTAAAAGCTGTCTAATTAGAGGATGTCATTTACAAAGCAGTGTTATTATTTGATTATGTTTTCAATGACTGAGGTCCTAAGTTAGTGTTCAGATGCATGGATGATTCCCAGCAATTCCATTTGTGGAAGCAAACTGACTGTGCTTAATGAGGGGAAAATCACATCAAGAGAAACACCATTAATTTGATCAATTTTATTATCGATTGCCACTAACTGTTCAACACTGTATCTTCAAGTTGAGTGACTTGAGTGTTTACAAAAACATAAACTTGGATTTTTCCCATTCCCCAAGCATGCTCAACAATACTGAATGCATAATGTGAATAACCTGACAATACTGTTTTGAATGTGCTTTTATATCATGTGTTTGGTGGACGGGGTGGAAAGAAGAAAGAGAACTAGCTCACTGACATCTTTACTAATTAAATCATATGCTAATTGCTCACACAATAGACTTTTCCAATTTTGGTCAAAGAATCATTGGCATGGATGTTAAATTAGTGTTCAGTGAAGTACAGTAAAAGCCTGTTTATCCGCCACCCTGTGGCGGATAAACAGGCTTTTACTGTAACTTCCATATAAACGGCACCTCAAAAAAAGTCTGCATTCAATTAACCAGAATGTATCCGAAAAAATGCTTTTTTCTGTGTTTTTCGGCCGAATATCCGGCACACGCTTTAACCGGCATTGGCCAGGTCCCGAGGGTGCCGGATAAACGGGCTTTTACGGTACTTAGAATGGTCAGACAACTGCAGAGAAGCATCAGTTGTGCAAGTCAATTTTCTCACATTTCTCTTGAAGACTTCTTGAAAAAAGTTATCTAAAATGCATTTAACTAGGGCCACTTTATACCGAACAAAATAAAATGAAGAATTTTCATCTCGTCAGTGCTTCACTGTTCAAACACAGATGCCAGACCTGTGAAAGGTCAAATCTCCTTGCCACCAAAAAGGTCAATTCTAATGCAGTTTCTTTCCCTCGAGATTAAATAATCACTTTGTTTTTTTTGTCAAATGAATTTTGATCTTGAAGCACATTTATGCTTGGTTTTCTTATTGACTGATATTTTATTTCTGTTTAGCACAAAAATAAAACAAACACTTAATGAGTTAAAAAGGCTTAATTCACTTTCTCTAAGAAGGTACTGCACATCGGAAATAACCAAGAGTTTTTTTTGTAAATTCATAGTATTGAATTAATTACACAAATGCAGTTACATAGCGCCATTCACCTTAAATAATTATTCCAGTGCCTAAAGGGAATAAAGAGCATAATGCAAGAAATTAAAGAATAAATGAGCTTTTAGCTCATTTTTTGATACCTAGAAGATGGGTGATGTGATCCTGAAAGCATTTCATATGAGGAGGAGCATGTGGCTAAAGGCTGAACCCTCTAGTGTTCCAGACGAGAGCAAGGGGCATGCGGGGTATGATGGGCAAAGCAGCTGAAATGTGGGCTGGAACCTGGGACTGAAGAAAACAACATTGATATGGTGGAGCATGGGAAGTGGGGGGGACAACAGCAACAAATTATACTTGTATAGCACCCTTTACGTCAGAAAGATGTCCCAGGAAGCAGACAAGCTGATATGGGCTTAGGAGGTCGGAGAAGTAGGAAGAAGCAAGACCATGGAGGACTTTGAAGGTGAGAACGAGGGTTTTGTACTCGATTCACTGAGGGATGGGGAGCCAGTGAAGGTTCGGGGGTGATTGGTTCGCAGAACATGGTACGGGAGAGGACACAAGTTTTGGATAATCTGCAGCTTGTGGAAGGAAGCATTGGAAAGTCTCGTGAGCAGGCAGTTGGTGTAGACAAGCCTGGACATGATGAAAGCGTGGATCAAGGTCTCGGCAGCCTGCAATGAGAGGCAGTGGGCGAGGCGGCAATGTTGCAGAGGTGGGCAACGGCAGAACTAGTCACGGCACGAATATGGGGTTTGAAGGATAGTTAGGGGTCAAAAAAGACACTGAGGTTTCATGTTGGTGAGGTGAGGTGAAAATTGTAGCCATGAATAGTGAGTGTCAGCAGCTGAAGTGCAAAGGTGCTGCCGGGAGCCAAGGAGAGCCTCTGTCTTGCTAACGTTCAGCTGTTGGCTCTTATCCAGGCCTTGATGTCAGACACTCAATTTGCCAGGACATCCACGATCCTGGAGTCGAGGGTGGAGGTGGCAAGATAGAGTGGCTGTCATCCGCATACATAAGGAAATTGACCCCTTGCCTGCAGATGACAGCACCGAGCGAGGACATGTGTCTAGACTGAAGAGCACAGAGCCCTGAGGGACACCACACCTGACAATGCAGGTGCTACAGGACAAGCCATTGGTGGACACGAAGGGCAAATAATGGGAAAGGTAGGATTGGAACCAAGGAAGGACAGAACCATTGAGGTGGAGGTGAGAGGATTTAAAACAAGGATCTTAAAATTAATCAGCTATGGGGCAGCACGCCAGTGCCAAGGATGGAGGGACTGGACTTGGGGTCTGTTTTTCTGAAGAAATAACTTGAAAATAGTTGGTGCTAATGAGGCCAGCAAGGAGAGAATTCTTCCAGAAATTGTTAATCTATCAAAAATGTGTGCATTTGCCAGATTTTAATCCAACACTTGTGCTCATCAAAATATTTATTTTTGTAAGGAATATTTTCAAAAGCAACATTCTCATGTTCAACATAGTGAAATCTCTTGGGAAGGAAAACAGTTGCCAATATAGTGGTAACTTTTAAATATTTCAGTCATAAAATAACAAATCCTAGATGGATTTGACTAATTTGGTAATACACTCTGTCTTAATAAAGCAAAACTTGACAGTATTTTATTGTGGAGCTGTCTTTTATGGAAATCACTAGAGTTTTGACATTCTTCCTAGAATAATTTACCAAAACACACCAAGAAGAGTTACACAACAATTCATTCAGCAGCAAATTCCATACTGTATTATTTTGAGACAATAGAGTTGAACAAATCTCATCCAAAAGGATGAACAATTTATGTCAATGATTTACTGTCCTAGATGTTTGGGTTAAGAAACTAACTTTATTCTCACACACACAATGGGCAGGGCACAGATTTAATTAATCAGGGCTAGAAATGTGTGACTGGAAGATGGTTCAAAGCAAGATAGAGGACTCAAAAACAGCTTGATACTGCAAAGGATGACAACAGATATGGTATTCTAGAAGACTGAGATCAAATGGCCTTTGTTCATCCAAACTAGTCTTTGATGTTAAAAAAGATACACATACACCAAAGACAGATCAGCATAGTCCACAATTTTTTATTAAAATACAACTTTTTCCCCCACGCAGCCTTGATAATTAAAGCAGCAATCAATAGCTATCTTAAAGAGTCCATCTCATCCTGAAACTAAACAGAGAATTACTCCGGCTGTGTGAAGAGACTGTAATTGAAACTCTCAGGTCTCTTGGGAGAAAACAATTGTTCATCCTTTCACAAATTTCAATTGCAAACGATTAAAAGACGAAGGCCAAAACTGGCAATTAAATCATGTTTCACCTCTAAGAGAGGTTGGCTTTGATGGTAGCAGAAAGGTATGATTAAATAAATAGCTAGATTGTAAGTGGGTCCAGCAAACAAAAAATTACCCTGGAAATTAAGGCGAAGTAAAAAAAAGAAAACCTGCCTCCCCACACAAGGTGCAGACCTTGCATAACTCTGTAGCCCAAGGCCTCCCACACCAGGCTAAGCAGACTCATCATCTCTATCTTAGCTCCAATAGACGGAATGCAAGATCCTCATCTTCGCTTTGAAATGAATCCATGATTTCACCTCTCCCTACCTCTGTGATCTGCAACTCTACAACCTTGCAACTTCGCAAACACAAATGTACCCCATTTTCTGGAATTCAATCCCAGAGTCTCTCTGGGATGCCCACCTCCCCTCTCCCCCCACCTTCAAGCCCATTTTTTCCAACAGCATTTCAGGTCTCATTCCCTTCTCCTTTCTCAGTTCCCCTCCCAGCTCAGGTTGTGTATATCACTTTGAGGTTGTTGGCTAATGTTTTTTAAGCGCACAACAAACTCAGGGCTGCAAAAGAAGAAGGCTAATATACCACGATTCTCAAAGGAAATAAAAAATTGTCCAATATTATCAACAGAAAATCTGCTCAAAAAGCATTGTGCTGGAACACCATTCACATTCATCTAAAAAGTACAAAGGCAGCATAGTATTCATCAGAGCTTCAAAGGCATCAGCAATCTCTTAAGAATTTTTTTGACAAGGTAACTTAATTTATTGAATGAGACCTACCAGTGTATATCATTTGCTTAAATTCTGATAACATTCAAAAATGAGGCTTTTAGAGCTGATAAAGATGCAGTATAAATGCAATGAGTGAATTGATTAGGGCACTGCTGAGAAATGGTCATTTCATAGTTTAAGGGAACTGTTTTTAACATTATTAAACAAATCTTAAATAACGTTAAAAATCCAACAATTGGTTATTCTCAGCAGCTCTCAAGTCAAGGGAATGAGTAACAGGAACAATAAATCTGGTACATCATTCCATATCTCTCTACAACCAGAAGTGGAATCACTTCAATTCCAGCAGCATGACTGGCATTAGATATATATCTTCCTATATTTTCTTCTTCTATCTATCTTCTATACTAATAAAACAACAATGTCCATCTGTGTGTCAGTCAGGATCTCAATATTCGATTGACCTAGAAATATGATTTATACCTCATCAGAAAGGCCTTGTATTTAGGACTGTCGTGGGCGTATATTTTTTCAGGGATCTCCTATCGTTGATAAGTCATGATCTAAACAAGCTCATCACACATGTTTGGCAGTTTGGGGCTACAGTTACACCTGGTGGCCACACCGATTCTTAGTGGAAGTGTGGCATTGTGCGTCACAGAACAGGTACATACATACACCACGCAGCATTCAGCTGAAGCCAAACGGCAGGAACAAGATAAAGATGCCTTGTTGAATATCAAGCCTTTCAAGTACAAATCAAAATTCCAGTTTAAAGAAAGATTGCCGATTAAACGAAAGAGCAAAGAATAGCAGAGCTGCATTGCAATAGTTCGAGGACCTGCTGGGTCACACAGTTAACCCCTTCGGATGGCATAGCTTTGATAAGATCTTCTATCGTTCATGAGCTACAACAACAACAACTTTGATTTATATTGCGCCCTCCACTCCAGACGACGTATCAGAGTGCTTCACAATAGCAGATCCCGGGACCGAACAATGGAGCAGGGATGGAAAGATGACCAAAGGCGCAGTCGAAGAGAATGCTCTTCAGCTGGGACCTGAAACTGGGAAAAGAGGGGGTGAGGCGAAGGGAGTGAAGAAGGGAAAAGCTACGACCCTTTGATAAGATCTTCTATCTTTCGTGGGCTATGACCCAAACAAGCTCATCGCATATGTGGCAGTTTTGCTTAAGGTGGACAACCAATATTTATGGCATATTAAGTGGTTTATGAGTAGTATCACTGAAATCCACATTCCATATTGGATTGTTTTGTTTCAAGTGTAGCTGCAACAGGTACAGCTAGTATTTTTTATATACTGTATATATACGTGTGTATATATAAAGAGAGAAAAACAATGTAAATTTATCTTTATGGTCATATATAATGAACTTGTTTTTACAAGCCCACCTCTCAGCACTTGCCTCAAAAACTAACTGTACTGAACCCATCAAGACATCAATGTTTCACTTCTCAGTTTTCCTTTTCCAGATGCATTTTCATATCCAGAAAATGTGCCTAGATCCTCCAAATAATCACTACACTGTACAAAGGATGTAAAAAACATTCTTTGAAGTGTTTGAGATATTTCAATGATGTGATAAGGTACTATATCATATGCAAGGTTTATAATTATTTACTGTACCCTTTGTAATGTTGTAATATACTTTTTTTAAAAATTCAAGTGGACAGAAAAAGATTTGTAAAAATTAGGCACGTCATTGTAATTGTGACACGCATGTAATTTTGTGAATTAAAATAAACTGTCCTTGTGGTGAAATTGTCTCTTTAATACCTTTACTGCTATAACAATTTTTGCACAGCAAAGGACTAAATACCATTGAAATTATTTTCAGTTTGGGAGTAACAATCAGATGAACCAATAATGACATCATGGAAATCTGGAACTGCTGCCTGCTGTAACTAATGGGCTCTCTAACACAGCCCACCCAGTAAGAGGAAAGTCCATTCATCTCACTAATGAATCAGAAGTTGGCTCATTGTTCTGCTTTCAGCTTTGCTACAACTAGCAAAAGATTTCTCTATGAATAATTTAGTTACTTTCTCCCAAAAGAACTTGTCCTCAGTTCAACCATTGCAATTTACAGTTCCATTAGCACAAGTTCATCAGAAAATCCTCCTCCTATTAAGAACTAAGTTGTGGTTCTACAAACATATAGAACCATAGCCCAGCAAGAGGACAGCCCATTTCTGCAATATTTCGATGCCAAGAGTCCACTTTCAGCTAAGCCATCAACGTACACCACCCTACTCTTCTCTAGCAGCAGTTTCAATGTTCAGCAAGGCACACATTCCTTCAATAGAATACTGAGGCTTACTTTGATAGAGCGAGGAGACAAAAATGCTTTTCTTGCTGGTGGAGTCAGTAACATCAGAACAATATAAGTCAGTGGACTTTTTAAGGATCACATCTAGGTCTGCTTTCTAAACAATATCAGAACCAAGCTGACTGTTCCATACGATAATTACCAAAGCAGCAGCAGTAGAAGAGTTACGAGCACTGAAGTTAGATTTCCATGATTGAAACACCAGTATTTAGAAGCAACGTTGACACAGAATACCAATGACAAAGTTTCACATGTGAGCTTTGCTGTCTATGAATACTTTCTCAGACTTTGTCATCTTCTAGAACCTGCTACATTGTACACAGAAGTTTAAGTGCTCTGAGATGCTGTCCGACTTGGAGTGTGCTATATAAATCAAAGTTGTTGTTGTTGGAAGTTTAATAACTTTTAATAAGTTTAATTATTTAATAATAATTCTTGCATTTGATATAGAGCTTTTCACAGAATATATTCTGAACTGACTGCATATTTGTGGGGTAAACGCGACAGCCAATTGCATACAGCAGTGTCCCCACAAACAGTCGTGGATTGAAATGATCCATTTTTTTTCTTTGGAGGGATTATTATTAGGTGTGGAGAGTAAGGAAACTTGCCCAAGGTTTCACCCTGACCTACCTGGATTCGAACACACAGGTCTCACGTTTGTAAAGCAAGCGCTCTAACCACTGAGGTATTAGACTCCACAAGCTACAGGACTCCACAGGATTGACTATCAATGCTGAATCTGGATAACAAGACCATGTACTTAGGCTTCTGGATGCTGTGATTTATCTTTGGCCACCATGCACAATTCTGTCACATCCATCTGCTTTTCCATCACCAAGTAGGGTCACTTATGGAATGTTATCGGTGGCTCTACCTAGTTTTGTCACAAATTATAAGAGACAGTCAAGTCAGTAGCATCAGAGATGCATTACATTCCTGCTCAAGAGATCTGATTGCATTTTCCTCCAATATACTGGGCCATAAAAGATTGGGTTCTCTGCCAGTTCTCAATCTCAAAATTCTTCCTTTTAAACTTCTGTTGAATATTACCAATGGGGCTTGCTATCTGCCCACAGGCAAGACTGACTCCTTAGAAAATAGAGACTGAAAATGAAGGAGCAGCCAGGTTCCATTCAGGTCTGTTGGTTCATTTGCAGTTGTGGTCATTGCAAAGAACTGCACATATCACAATCTGGCAAAGTAAGCATCCACTGTAAGTACTTGAGTTGATGCTGATTTCTATAGCTCAACACCGCTTTAAAATGGTTCCCCTGTGTCTCGACTAAGAAAAACATCATAAACAATTACATATCTTTGTTCGCTGAACAGTTCTTGTAACTGTTCCCTAAACAAACAAGTGCCAAAATATGGTTCAGTCTCTTTGGAATATGGATATGCAATGATCTCTGGGCATGCACAATAGAAAAACAACACTCCTGTTGACAGCTCTTATTTTTATCAGTTTTTAATTGGTTTGCCTGGAAAAAATACAATAACATTACCAAAACACGAGTTCAGTGTCAAAAATTAAAAGGAAAAATTATCCTTTCTGATTTCCACAATAAAAGAATTAACTGTAAAGAACATGACAAAAAAAATGAATAGAGACAAGCTGAACAACACTAGCGCTTACCACTTAAGGGGATTGGATTTCATACCTCAGAAATGTAATTACACATCAAAATGCAAAACTACCTGTTTCAAGTTCCCATTTGATTGTGGTTGCAGCTGGGAAGATCCAATACTGCAACCAGAAAAGTCCTGCAGCAATGACAGCTGTACTGTAGGGACAAACATATTCTCAATTTCATGATGAGCTGGGAAGGAGCAAGCCATTCACAGGGAGTTCCTCACATCTGCCATCTACCTCTTTTGGGTTCAAGCCTGGACTCATTAGATGTCAAATCACCAACTAATAAATATCCTGATTGGGGAGAGGTGGGTAAGTGGGGCTTCCTTGGTGCTGAGCTGGTTCCAATATAGTGAATCAAGTCAACCTACTCTGTCTAGAATATCTGTTCCACCAGTGATTGTTGGATAAACTATTTCTCTGCCTGTAAATTTCACAATCAAGCCCAATACTGTTTTCATCCAATTTGTATAAACACAGACCTTCCAATAGTCTCCTCCAAATAATATTCAGGAGCAGGAACCCTTGCTGATTTTGCCTATCTCAACTAGGGAATCAGCTAAAATCAGCTTGCTCAGCTCCGAACAGCATTTGAACCTGCAGCAGTGACTGACTTTATCCCCTGGACCAAAGTGGTCCAACTGTCGGTCCACAGGCCAATTTGATCCCAATCCCTCCCACCCTCCCTCCATTTTGCCTTGCCCACCTGCTCCCTCCATAACCCATAAATGTTGTTTCTGGAAGAGAACACAAAAATATTTCTTATGCGGCCTGCATCTATACAGCAATTATATAAATTAATAATAATAATCCTTGCATTTGATATAGCGCTTTGCATGTCTTTCAAACATCAATTAGACAGCTTCTAGAAGTCAATTAACTGTATATATGTAGGCAAACGCAGCAGTCAATTGCACGCAGCAATCAATTGCGCACAGCAGTGTCGCACAAACTGTCATAGATTGAAATTACCAATTTTTTTTTTGAGGGCTTATTATTAGTCATGTGCAATAAGAAAACTTGCCCACGGTTTCATCCTGTGTGGAATTGAACCTAGGTCTCTCGTTTGTAAGACGAACGCTCTAACCACTGAGCTACAGGACTCCACAATAAGATGTGTTAAGGATTTGCTGATATTTGACTGTCTAAAAAGGGTTTTTACCCTATTCATAAATTATTACAATATTCATAAATTATTAGGCCTGAATTTTCTACACTGAAACAGTGCACCCTGTATTGTCTACATATGCAAATCGGCTACTCACACAGATATTTCTTCCGTTTCAAGTTGTCTGGGATAAAATTTACATCTACTGGAGAACTTAAATGATTCAAACCACTATTTTATCTTCTGTAAATTGTAATAGATTTTAACAGTCCAATGCATAGCTTTCAAATCAGATCATCAAATAATTTATCTTTAAAAATGTCCTCATGAAAAATAGAAATAAATTCATTTATAAAAGATACAGTATTTCTATAAACATCCTTCTTTTCCTTGTAATACTTGACTAAACCAAATTACTTAACTACCACTGTTAGGTACAGAATGCAAGTGAAAGGATTAAAAAGATTGTTGTCCAGATGTTAATTACTATTTTTGGATCAATTACCTCGTCCTTTCCCTCCCAAACATTTCTCAACTCCCTCCAAAAAAACCCTGTTTATCAATGTTAGACAAGCCTGCTCATATCAGCTGGTGGTAAAACTGAAGTCCTGACTGCTGAACTTCCTAGAATTGCATCGTCTCATAGCTGACACTCCAATCCAGTGTTGGATTGGTGTTTTATGTTAAGTTTGAGATTGTCTGATCCTTTTGCATAATTTCACAATTCTCTTCCCTCCCATAAAAAGTTGAAGGTCTCTCAGCTGAGAAACCAAATTCCACTTTCAATAAGTATTCATATTCTGGTTTCTTTAGTGGAGAAATGCTGTCCATTTCAGTCAGATCATCCATGGAAAATACAAAGCAACTATTAGGAATGTTGGGAGGCTCTCTGATTGTGAAGGCCATTACAACCAAACAACAACAACAACTTGCACTTATAGAGCGCCTTTCACGTCGGGAGGGCGTCCCGATGTGAAAGCCTATCCTGTTTTCACCTGCCATCAGTAAGGGAAGGAACTATAGCTGGTACTTGTCTACATTATAGCTAAGGGCACAAAAGCACAAAATGCTGCCTCTGTTGAGATTCTATAACCCAGCAAAGATCGGGAATTAAATCTCTATGGCACAATGATACATGACCTGATGATTTTAGGCTAATCAGGGGAGCTTACAGTTTGTTGATATGGGTAACATCAGCTGCTTGGATTGAATCAACTGCTTGTTAGGTACCTAACACACAATGTTTTCTTTCTTATTCGAAAACTTCTTTGGCTATCATTGGTGGCCAAAGATTTCTTCGGACAATGGCCTGACAGCACCACCTGCTGCACAAAAAAAACAACAGCACCCTGTATTCTCCTCTCTGCCACACATTATATCTAAAACGAACACTTGGGAAAACACAATAGGACACATTTTACATCAAATTGTACATTGCTGAGGAGTGTTATCTATATACAAATTGATAACAAAATGCTACCAGCGGTCACTGTGTAGCAAATAGTATTTTAGCAATCAAAGATATTTTGGGAAAGTGCAGTAGACTCCAATAGAAATTTCACTCCTTTTGTTTGAGACAACAAATATTTTGCCTAGAAGAAGTCCCAAGTACAAGACCTTGTTTGCACCTATTATAAAAATAGCTACTGGATAGTACATGTACCATTCTCAAATACAGAGGTTCAACTGAGACAATAATGTATCAACATCACAGAGGTTCTATCCAATAATATTGACATAACTAGCCTTGATTTCTGATTAGATGTAGAGCTGTTAAACAGAGCATAATAATTAGGTGACAAAGTGCCCCACTGAGAAAAATAAGGGGAAGAAAGCATTCTACACATCTACTTTTACATCTGAAGAGATCAAGCATCATGGAATGGAAGTTCAGCCACTCACTGCATGTGTTCCCTGATCGTCACTGGGAAGTGCCCGGTCCCATCATATAAATATGCCAAGCTCTACATAGAAGCCCTTAATAATACATACTTGTAGAATGCACAAGGGCATAAATGTACTTCATCTTTCATTATTATCCCTTGTTAAAGTTCCCCCAAGTTGTGACACCACTCCAGATGAGATGTAAAGTTTTGTATCACATTGTATGGCTAAAAACTGCACATTTCCTGACTGACTGAAATCTTTGGCCACCAATGATAGCCAAAGAAGTTTTCGAATAAGAAAGAAAACATTGTGTGTTAGGTACCTAACAAGCATCACAGAATTATACAGCACAGAAGGAGGTCATTTGGCCTATTGTGCCAGCTCTTTAAAAAGAGCTATCCAAATCAATCCCACTTCCTTATTCTCTCCCCATAATCCTGCAAACTTGCCTTCCCCAGATAATTACCTACTTCTCTATCAAAAGTTGTTATTATTGAATTGGCTTCCACCACCCTTCCATTCAAGCAATGCATTCCAGATTCATATAACTTGCTGTGTGAAAATGTGAAAATACTTCTCATTGCCCCTTTGTTTCTTTCAACAACTATGTTAAATCGGTGTCTTCGGGTTACCAACCCACTCGGCAATGGAAACTGTTTCTCCTTGTTCACCCTATCGAATCCCCTCATAATTTTGAAAACTTTTATTAAGTCTCCTCTTAATTTTCTCTGTTCCAGGAAAATAGTCCTCGCTTCTCTAGCCTATTCTCATAACTGAAGTCCTTCATTCCTGGTACCATGCTGGTAAATCTCCTTTGCACCATCTCCAATTCCTTAACATCCTTACTAAAGTGTGGTGCCCAAAATTAAACACAGTACTCCAGCTGAGTAAGTGTTTTATAGTGTTTTATACCTATTGGTGGTCGTCAGGCATGCAAAGTTGCAAATGCAAAAGTACCAATCGAAGAATAAGCCATGTGCATACAGACACACACAAAGAAACACACAGTGAAGTGAAACTTCACGCCATCCAGAGTGCTATAATTAAGGCATGGAGAGACATTGTGCCAAGTGGGTTACACTGAAGTCAGTTTTACTTACTACTTTCACTTAATAGCTTCCTGCTGCTGAGACATTTTATCTATTTACACAGCTGCTATTAAAAACATTCTGCTGAGCCAGATACTATCAGTTTCCAATAAAAGGCACTTTCAGCTTTGCCACATAAAATGTGAAATTTTTCTTCCCACCTGAAATGTGCATACTAAGGCATCATTTTTGTAAATTGTGCCATTTTCTCTGGATTCAATACAATTGAGCATCACTTAAAGAGTTTCTAATATTTCTGAATTACTAGAAAAATCTATTCAAGTAAATCATCCAACCAACACATTTGGAAACCCTGAATCAAAATATTTTTTTCCCTTGGACTATCTAACACAAAGCTCTTGATGTGTGCATAATCTGATTAAAGAAGAGGTACAAAATATATCTCGGGATCAATCTGGTTTTGTACAATAAGTCAAATGTAGCCACAACATTCAGATTTCTTTTTTTAAAAAACTTAAGGAAACAAGCTGATTTATATACGGATTTGATGAAAATGAATCCACAAAACATTACGATACCACCCATTTTTAGGTTGCTAACACATAGATGATACCCTATCTGTAAAAATAAGCGACAAGAAAATCAGTACTGCTGGAGTACTCTGCAGCACTGGATTTAAAGTAAGCTCATAAACTAAAATCAACACTATATAAGGTTATTTTCACAGTCCTGCAATACACCAACAATGTTATACTAATAAAGATCTGGATTTAAAATTACAGTGAGTCCAATACACTTGTGCCTTACACAACTCCTTCTTGGGTGCCAATATGAACTTCGAATTTTATTCTCAACCGAGTTTCTATTTTTTGGCAAACTGAGGCCAAGAAGTGAGAACATCTGCTACTACTGATGAGCATTTGATGAAGACCTTTGGGAAAAGAATAATATAGATGCACAAGCAAGTCATCGTTATCGTCACTATGAAATGCAGTTTGTGTTATCAATGCTCACCAGCACAGTAGAAATATGAAATTTTAGCACTTATTGCACATACAAAGTGCTCTGAAGGTTAAAATCTTATCAAATCCACAAAACAATAAGGTTATAAAAACAAAAATACCAATTCAAAATGTCACCGTTTCCAATGCAACCTCTAAAAGGTGCAATTATTATGTGTGATAGCTTATATACAACTTAACTGAATCTTTCTGAAATGCCATAAAACAGCCTCCTGACATTTCCAGCACAGTAAATAAAGAAAAATCACCCAGGATACAAGGCAATTTTCAACACTATGTATTTTTCCACACTGTTAAAAATTGCTCAATATCAATACGTTTGAAATTCTCATTACGAATACAAGGAACTTTGCAGCAGTGATAACAAATGTTTCTGAGGGTATAATAGAGTTTTTATTTTTAATATAGTTGAAGAATCAATTTGTCCCTGGAACAGGTACCAGAAAAAAAACATTCTCAATAGCCTCTGCTGCAATAATATCACTTGTACCAACAAAACAGAAAAAAATTATAGATCTGGGAATCTATTTCAACTCAACCATTTATGCATTGCAATAAACATGTTACATTTAAATCAACAAAAATGCATTTTTAACACAAAGGATTGTGATGCAAGTTCAAATGTGAACATTGCAGAGACACATTTGTTCCAATTCTGTACACTGTAATCTCATGTCAGGTTACCAAACAGTGAAACAATTTCTCATAAACAACAAAAGGGTTAGTGTAAATTTGCTTAATAGCTCTAACAGTCAGATACCCAATCTGATTTACAAGATACTTTTTAATACAGTACAGCCTAGATAGAATGGAATTCTTTATAACGCAAATCTAACACAATTACAGTGGAGACCCCATTCAGTGCATGTGCGTGCAGCTGGCCCACTCACTTCCCATGCTACAATCAAGAATAGTAAAGAATTTATTCCATCACCATTTGAAACTTGCTCTTTTGGTAGAATTGCTCAAGGGTTATTTTTTTTTAGTGCAAGAGTTTGAAAAAGTTTGGAGAAGAGCAAGACACCCTAATTCCTGTGGCAAATTTTATATATATTGTTGATTGAAATCCATTGTATTTTTACTCTTTTTTTCTCTTCCATTTCATCTTTATCTCTCAAAGTGAAGGTGGAACCCAAACTACACGTGCAGCTTCTCAGTATATGGAACTGGGTATGAATTTAACAGCTAAACATTTGGATATTGGAGGTGTTAAAACATTAAAATAAAATATTTCATACAGTTAAATTGTTTAAATTGGGGAGGTAGGATGGCACAGGTAAGATGCACCAAATTGTAACCCATATGAAATGTCTGCGGTAATATGAATCATTATATATTATATATTGAGTACCTGCAGTTTTCCTACCCCAAATGTATTTCAACCATCTGATACTGGAACAAAGATCATTATGCTTTAAGCAGAATTCCCTAATGATAAGCATTCCCATTTTCTGCTTGATTTCTTCTTTTAACAATTCATCTGGGAGAAGTTTAAGATTCAAAAGCCAGCAAAACAGCACAGGATCACAAAAAGAAAAATATGCAACACATGAATTATTTCACAGGTAAAAGAACCTCAACGATTCACTTAAAAAATATATACAGTATATATATATATATACACACACACAGTATGTGCAGTATTTAGCTCATCATGCAACTACCTCAAGCAGAGATTTTATTTTAATTTAGATATCTTTATTTAAGCACCAAGTTGGTATTCCCTGTCCCCAATGGAAAGAAAAGTAGAACTGCACTAAGCAGTTGAGCGTTTAGAAGCACTTGCTTTATCCTCCAAGGTATTTGGTCATTTGAAGACAAATTCAGTTGGGTTTATACTAGAGTAAATGAACTAGTGAATGAGGATTTTAGCAGCCCTCAGGCTGTTGAAACCATCATTCGCGCATTTATTATCCCTGGGCTCGAATACGACAACTCCCCACTAGGGTCCAGCAATATATCGATATATCACTAAAACCCGATATAATTTTCGTATCGATACGCCGATATAGGCATTTCAAAAATATCGATATATCGAGGGAAAAAATCGGAATGCGCGCACACTGAACTACAAGACCCAGAATGCTCATCTCTATACACAATGCACAGACCGAGGTGCAAAGCCGCCATATTATATTCATAGTACTCAAATACAATATACAGGTTTGCAGGGGGGTGGGGGGGGAGAGAGGGACGGCGGCGGGGGGAGAGACGGGGTGGATGTGATACTATACAGATAGATAGAGATGGGGGGGAAGGAGGAGAGAGACACAGAGACACAGACAGAAAAATACAGAGATAGAGAGAGTGAGTGTGAGAGACACAGAGAGATATTTACCTCCTGAGGAGATAGGCCCCGAATGCGCGCGCTGCGCGCGCATGCACAGTACGAAAATCCCGAAAATATCAATATTTCGGTATATCTCGATATGAGCCCATCGATATATCTAAATTGGAAATTTTCCATATCGACGGACCCTACTCCCCACCTGTTGGCCTTTCCAATCATTCCCTCCATAAACTGCAGATCATCCAGAACTCCGAAACTAATTTCTCCAGCACCAAGTTCCATGACCTTATCAACCTCATATCAACTAGTCCATTCCCTCCACTCAGCAGGCTGTCGCCATATTATAATAATAATAATCCTTGCATTTGATATAGCGCTTTTCACATTTTATCGACGTCCCAAAGAGCTTCATAGAATATACTGTAAAGTAGGGAACGGCGATGTATCGGTTTTTCGATTAAACCCGATATGATTTTCAGATCGGTATGCCGATATGGTGATTCTAAAAAAAACGTTATATCGAGAGATTAGATTTAAAAAATATACATCGTTATATTTTTAATATCGTTCCTGGCAATATATCAATATTGTTGGTATTATCAGTGTAATGCGATCTTTTCCAGCTTACCTTGTCGCCGGCATTGCAACCTCCTAGACCTAGAGCATGGAATGCGCGTACATTCGGTGCGGGCGCACAATTAACAGGCGCGCACATCCGATGCGCACGCACACTTTACTGTGTATACTCGACGTGAGTCGCGGCGTCTTAACAAAGTCGCATCGCTGAAAATTGTAGTTTGAAAATTTACCTTTCTCATCATGGGGAAAAGAAGCCCTGTATGGGACTACTTTGAAAACAATGCAGTCAGTAATGGTGTGTATAGATGTACAGTTTGAAGGTCTTGGTTAAGACATCTGATTCGAGCACGAGCAACCTGCGACAACACATTAAGCAGCACCACCCCGCCCAGCACGCTGCCTCAGAGCGAAATCATTGTCGACAACAGCAGGAAGCCGAACCAGCGCTTCGGAGAAAGCGACAGGTAGAGGGGCCAGTGCAGCTCAAACAATTCCTGCTTTATTTAAGAGAACATTGTACCAGAGTGGGGACAAAAAGTGGCAAAGTATCACGAACGCTGTCACTTTTTGCATAGCAAAGGAGAGCTTGCCAATGGCGAAGGACATTAATTCAGACTTCAGACTACATAAAAATAAGTGGCATTTTGTGGCTGTAAGTGTTATTTTTGTGTGTGAGAGAGTTAGAAGCCAGATTATCACTGCTTCTATGTGTGTGTCTGACTGTCTGCCTCTCTCTTTTCTATTGTAATAGATCTCATTTACACGTGGACATTACATGCTAGTTTCAAGCAAGAAATGGAGGAGAATAAATCTCTAGATTTTGTTTTTGGTGTGTGTGTGTTCTATTTTGTGTTTAGAGATGGAGAGAGAGAAGGAGAGGGGGAAAGTTGGGAGAGAAGGAGAGAGGAAGAGAGGAGCGGGAGGGAGAGAATGAGAGGGGGAAAGGAGGGAGAGAAGGAGCGAGGGGAAAGGAGGGAGAGAAGGAGAGAGGAAGAGAGGAGAGGGAGGGAGGGAGAGAAGGAGAGGGGGAAAGGAGGGAGAGAAAGAGGGGAGGGAGAGAAGGAGAGGGGGAAAGTTGGGAGAGAAGGAGAGAGGAAGAGAGAAGAGGGAGGGAGAGAAGGAGAGGGTGAAAGGAGGGAGAGAAGGAGCGAGGGCAAAGGAGGGAGAGAAGGAGAGAGGAAGAGAGGAGAGGGAGGGAGAGAATGAGAGGGGGAAAGGAGGGAGAGAAGGAGCGAGGGGAAAGGAGGGAGAGAAGGAGAGAGGAAGAGAGGAGAGGGAGGGAGGGAGAGAAGGAGAGGGGGAAAGGAGGGAGAGAAAGAGAGAGGGGAGGGAGAGAAGGAGAGGGGGAAAGTTGGGAGAGAAGGAGAGAGGAAGAGAGAAGAGGGAGGGAGAGAAGGAGAGGGTGAAAGGAGGGAGAGAAGGAGCGAGGGCAAAGGAGGGAGAGAAGGAGAGAGGAAGAGAGGAGAGGGAGGAAGGGAGAGAAGGAGAGGGGGAAAGGAGGGAGAGAAGGAGCGAGGTGAAAGGAGGGAGAGAAGGAGAGAGGGGAGGGAGGGAGAGGGGGAAAGTTGGGAGAGAAGGAGAGAGGAAGAGAGGAGAGGGAGGGAGAGAAGGAGAGGGGGAAAGGAGGGAGAGAAGGAGCGAGGGGAAAGGAGGGAGAGAAGGAGAGAGGGGAGGGAGGGAGGGAGAGAGGGGAGGGAGGGAGGGAGAGAGGGGAGGGAGGGAGGGAGAGAAGGAGAGGGGGAAAGGAGGGAGAGGAGACAGGGAGGAGGGAGAGGAGATAGGGAGAGTGGAGGGGGAGGGAGAGAAGGAGAGGGGAAAGGAGGGAGAGAAGGAGAGGAGGGAGAGAAGGAGAGGGGGAGGTAGGGAGCAAACAACATCGTATAATTCAACAGACCTTGACACCAACATTACAAACTTTCTGGACCTAGAGCACGCATTTCGAAATGTGCGTGCACCGCGACTGCGCGCGCATCGTCAGTGCGGACGCACCGTCAATGCGCGTGCACCGCGACTGAGCGCGCACCATAAATGCACGCACGCCATCAATGCACGCGCACTTCAAATGCACGCGCATGCGCAGTATAAAAACTCGATAGATCGGTTTAAGCAGGTATGAGCAAACCGATATATCCATATCCGGAAAAATCCCATATCGCCGTTCCCTACTGTAAAGTGAATTGACTATATATTTGTGGGTGAATTGCGGCAGCCAATTGCGCACAGCAGTGTTCCCACAAACAGTCGTGGATTGAAATTACCAATTTTATTATTGTGGTTTTTTTTGGAGGGATTATTATTATAAAGTATGCTCAAAGCAGCAATAGAGTATAATTGCTGTTCTGGCCTTTATTTGCTCCTTTGATTCAATATTGGACAAGGGAAGGTTGGCCATGGGATGTTTACTTTCAGAACACTGCTTCAAACATCTCTGCACACAAGAACAAAAGACACAAAACAAACACTTATTTTCAAAAGGCTTTCAAAATTACACCAACTTCAAAACACAAAAAAAGAAAATAATTAAATGGTGCTTAAAAATCTTTGCCCAAACATTACCCTCTAGACCCATACTGCTCTCATTCCAACCAATCCCCTGAAAGCATTTTGATGGTTTTGCTCAAGGCTAATCCTTGGTCAAAGTCTGGTCCATTTTCACTGCTCTCCCAAGTGACACAGTTGAGATGGCACCCTTAGTGGTAAGGTCTGTTGCAGTCTATTTCATACAGAAAGTGGTTGCATTCACTTGTTATGGGTCATGCATCATTTTTTCTTTAGTGGGTCAGCATTGGAGCACCAGCAAGTTATTTTTGTGCTGCTGATATTCGAATGCTCAGGACAGTCATGAGTTCAGCTGGTACTTTACTGATAATGCAACTACAATTGTCAGTTTCGTTCTTTAAACTCTCGATGGCGCACAGGAAAACACTGCTGGTTAAGCTGTGCAATAAAAATAAAATAAAAAACCCAAACTTCCACTCACCTAGTGGTGACAGAGGAGTTCTGTTGCTTCAGTACTAGTTCACGTTGCTGTAACTGAACAATCTCTCGTGAAAGGTCCTCCGGACTCCTATAAAATTCAAACCCCAAATGGTCAAGCAATGAGATTTGAACATTACCTTATCATTGATGAATTTAGAAGATTATCAATGATCTAATAGCCATCATTTACCATACATCTTGTACAAACAGCAATAGGTTTGTCAATTTTTTCATCAATCAGTTCTTTATTTGGAACAAATTATTCCAAGTTGTAAAATAAATTCGGTGACAATACTTTCAAAAAATAATTCAAGTACAAAACACAAAATAAATATTACACATTTAAATGATTGTGTTACAGTGCTACATTTTGAGTGACTTGCTGAAAGGAATACTAATTATGTGGCAAAACAAAACGTTGTTAGGCCCCTATGCAGTAATAGCTAACCGCTGGTTACCTGCAATGCCAGACAACATACATAAATTTGTACAGCAATGTTATACTTTTGGGGGAGGGGGGGTTGATGGAACATTTGCAAAATGAAACAAAATTTAAACGATAATACTTTGAAAGGAGATTGAAGAGACCGATGATGCCATTTTTCTAGGACAGGTCAGAGAAGTCGGAGAAGCAATTAAGATACTTCATGTTCAAGAGAGAATAGGCTGGTCCATTTAGAATTCTAGAATGCCTTCAGAAATCCTCAGGCACTGTAGCAGATACTGAATAATTTAGTATTGGTTAAACATTCTTTCTACCTGCACTGGACGCTTGAATCCTATTAAACCATTGTTTCGATTGCTGTGTGGAAAATTCTGCTCCCCAGAAAGTGATTGCAGCTCATTCCATGATATGCACATTTTAACTGGACTCCAAATTTCAGTTACGTCAATGTTAAAATAAAATACAAATTGTATTTGATATGGTGCCTTATTACATCAAAAAAGCTCAAAGACCATCCTACAATTAGTTACTTTGCAGTGACTATTGATAATGAAGCTAATGCCAACAATTTTCTCCTATTTAGAGGAGGGGAGGATTTTGACCAGAACATTGGAAGAATGCTCTGCTTTTCTTCGAAATAGTCTTCAAGTTCACCTAAATTACAAGAATAAACAAACAGGACCTCAGCCTCATGCCTAATTTAAAGAACACAATGAAATATATCAAACCCTTGGCGGTAATTGAACATATCTACTCTAGTTTATTGAAAACGAAATATAAAGCTATCCAACCTTTTTTTCCTCAACGCAAACACTGAAACTTAAAACCGTCACCTTATTTTAGAAAAGCATACAGTGCACATCACAACGGCCATAAAACCTGGGTGTCCAAGTTAACGTTAAAAACAGTGCTCACAATGGAACAGTGGAAACTGTTCCCAAACTGCTCTTCGAAATGTAACATTAAGAAGCGGAGCATGTTGGTGCACTCCATAGATCATGGAGTTTCCGAATGCCAATTTGTTCCCATAATTACCTACGAGCAGAGCAATAACATAGCACAGAACAAGACAATTCCTCCCATCAAGCAAAACTACTTCAAACTAGGGTCCGGCGATATATCGATATATCGCTAAAACCCGATATAATTTTCATATCGATATGCCGATATAGACATTTCAAAAATATCGATATCAAAAAATCGATATATCGAGGTAAAAAATCGGGATGCAAGCACACTGAACTACAAGAACTAGAATGCTCATCTCTATACACAATGCACAGACCGAGGTGCAAAGCCGCCATATTGTATTCATAGTCCTCGAATACAATATACAGGTATGCAAGGGGTGGGGGCGTGGGGGGAGAGACGGCTGGGGGGGCCGGGGGGTGAGGGGGAGAGAGACGGCTGGGGGGAGGGGGAGAGAGACGGCTGGGGGGAGGGGGAGAGAGATGGCTGGGATGTGAGAGGGGGAGAGAGATGGCTGGGGGGGGGGGGAGAGGGAGAGAGAGACGGCTGGGGGGAGGGGGAGAGAGACAGCTGGGGGGAGGAGGAGAGAGATGGCTGGGGGGGGGGGGGAGAGAGACGGCAGGGGGGAGGGGGAGAGAGACGGCTGGGGGTGGGAGAGAGATGGCTGGGGGTGGGAGAGAGACGGCTGGGTGGGAGGGAGAGAGAGACGGTGGGGGGGGAGGGAGAAAGAGACGGCTGGGGGGGTGGTGGGGGAGAGAGACAACGGGGGTGGGGGGTGCGAGAGAGGGACGGCGGGGGGGTGGGGGGGTGAGGCGGGAAGAGACAGGGTTGATGTGATAATATACAGATAGATACAGATGGGGGGGATGTGAGAGACGAGAGAGGGAGAGAGAAACAGAGACACACAGACAGAAAAACACAGAGATGGAGAGAGTGAGAGACACAGAGAAAGATATTTACCTCTTGAGGAGATAGGCCCCGAATGCACGCGCACCCAGAATGCCCCACCCCTAGAATGCGCGGGCTCCCGGAACGTGCGCGCACTCCGAATGTGCACGCCACGCGCGCATGCGCAGTATGAAAAACCCAAAAATATCGATATTTCGGTATATCTCGATATGAGCCCATCGATATATTTAATCGGAAAATTTCCATATCGACGGACCCTACTTCAAACCATGTGATATTCTGTCCCAGACCTGCTATCAGTCGTCCACTCAACACATTTGTGAATGTTTTGTTTAAGAGTCTCTGATTCACAACAAAACAAAACTCCAGAATATTTATGCTGATTTTAGCTGAGGTCTCAGTAGAAAGCAATAAATTAGAAAACTGATGTTTCCCCACAGGAAATTAAACCAGAGAGGAAATGGGATTATTTCTGCCATTTCCCACTCAAGAGATTTTATGTGGAACAGGCTGTAATTTTCAATATAATCTTGCTGCAACGACCTAGAATTCCTTCTATTTTTGTCCTTTGATCTCATTTTTGTGTCTGTCTTTTGTCCTTTCTCCATCTTCTCTCTGTCCCGTGTGTCAGATGTTGAACATCTCTAAGCAATTTCTGCTATTCCCATTCTATGCATGAAATTCTGAGAAAGTGGGGTTGCGGAACCCTTGTGGAGAACTGTTTTATGAGAGGAAATGCAGCTTTTCTAACGAGAATAATCCAAGTACAGTAAAAGCCTGTTTATCCGTGACTCCATCAACCAGAAATTCCATATAATCGGTACATCAAAAAGTCCCCAAACGATTGCCCAGATGTTATCTGGCACAATCACAGTGGCGCATTTAATGAATCGATTGTCGCACAAGAGTACTGTACTGGTATTTCAGCTTGCCGCTAGTAGAGCTTTAATTCACGCTGCCGTTTTTTTCCCTCGCATAGCGTCCGCCATTGCAGAAGATATCGATAACTGTGTGCACCTATACCCCAGCATCATGGCTTCAAACCAGGCATCTACCAACAAAGGTGATTTTTAGGTGAATTTTTAGGTGAATAACAAAGGTCTGTTATTATCTGTTTTATTTAGTCTATTATTAATATGCTGTGTGTTAAAATAAGTATTTTTTTGTGTTAGGTTTTCGGCGTCAACCAAATATCTGGCATGCCGTTTAACCGGCATTGGCCAGGTCCCGCGAGTACCGGATAAACAGGCCTTTACTGTATGTTCTATAACTGAACTTTTCAATTTACCAAGACCCCTCTGCTATAAACCTGTACACACACTGTGCTCTCACCGCCTCTCACACTGTTTACTCAAAGCTGCTACTGTAGACGGAGCGGTTCCGGTTGTGCATGTGTGACAAGTGTTGGGAGCACGGAAGAAGTGCGAGCGAGAAATCAGCTTCGTCTGGCATCCGGCCTAAACTGAGCTCCTGCAACCCATTCTTGGTAAGTGCTGTACTATTCAAATTAACATTTCTAGTATTCTAAGCATAACTACATGTTCAAGAAATATATGCCTATAGTTTTAATCTGGGTTATTTCACCAGATGTGTCTCTCAATAACACTAATTAACCCTCCATAATTTTCCACAAAAGCTTCACTGCAATTTTCCACAAAATTTGTCAAATGCCCTTCAATTTTTAGCAAATATTCCTGCACTTTCCTATTGACCCAGGTGATGACACACTAAATTCTTCACAAGGTTAAGTAGTTTTTTTTCTAAAACAGGCTGGCGTTTTCACACCAAAATAAAATCCGAGACAATAAAGGTTTTCTGGATACTCGTGTAAACTGATTTATAAGCAATGTACTTCCCGCAGTTATAATTCATGGCTCGGACACTGAGACTGGTACTCAAATTAAGGGGCTTAGAATTTTAGCTCTTAAGTTGAATCGTCACATGTGCCAACTGATGCATGTAATGCCAATTTTACTATTTAATTCAATGCCGATTTATAAATACCGTTTCGATCTTAAATGTCAAAGAAAAATAAAGCCATCTGCCCAAATGATGGATCTCAGTATCCCATTTTGCCAGCATGCAAAAGTATGATGACAGCACTTTAAAAGCAGTCTCAACAAATACTCTAAGCTTTTGTAGACATCCCTCCTGATTGAATATTAAACGCCCTACTTTATACACAATCTTCTGTTTTTTGAAAAGTGAAACAGGACATTCAGCAAATAAACTACGTGTTTCTGGTGCATTTTATGCCAGCCTTTTTACCGTTTAAATAATCATCTTACCATCCAAGTGACGTAAAAATGTGCCAGAATAATTATTACATTATCTTTGGCGGTTTGTATTTTACTGTTAAATTCCCAAATCACAATTTCCAATAACATCCTCCATTTACAACTTTTTACCAAAGATGATTTATCAGTACAGTACTATCATCACAGCATGCTAACGATTGTTACAGGGCGAAAGTGGGGGGGGGGGGGGTCACTAAATTTTAACCCACCTTAAAATTAAGTACAATCAAGAGCAGCTGATGAGGAAGAGAAATATATGTTGTAAATAGCCCCTACAGTAAACAGTATCTGATGTCAGTTTCAAAATTTTATTTTCTTACAGTCTAGGTACATCCCTGCAGGACTGGATACGTTAAGCAGAAACATTGTACAGGATTGATTTTTGATGGTTTTGAAATGCAGCTCGTTTTAGCCAAAATGCATGATTTCTCAAATCATCCACCATAGACTGAATTTTGGTGGACAAGGTTAGATATACAGGAAGTGTCTGTTAAACTGTAGCAAAACTGTACAACAGTCAGAAGAGCGTTCACAGCATATATTCTATAAAAACAGGCTTAAAGCCTTATCTCCGTGATGAGACAGGTGTTGAGTATATTAGGAGGAGATAGCCCTCAGAATAAGCCTGGCCACCATCTGTTAGCAGCCACTACCAGCTGGCTTCCATCACCAAAGCAAATCTCCATCAACTGTCCAGCATTTCAGCCTTATAGCCCCAGGAAAATAATTACACACTCCTTTAACACATGTAAAGAAAACGAGGATATCTGAAATTTACAGCAAGGCTTTGCACTCACAGGAGGATTAAAGACAGGCCTCAAATAGGCCTTTACGGCAATTGAACCTGCAGCTACCCTGAGGGGACACTACCCCAGTGAACATTCTTCCAATTTATTACATAATGTTTATCTACACAACACAGGAGACACTGGTTGTATCTATTTTAAGTGAGTGATACAATAGGCCCAATGGTGTGCTCCATTAGGTCACAGAGAACACATTCCTTGTATGAGACATAGGTCTTGCTTTACAATAATAAATATTGAGAGAAGAGGAGAATGGAGGGAAGTAAGTGAACATACATTTCCATCATCCAATTTATTTTTTAATCTACAGTACGCATTCCAAATCCTAGGAGATCATTTTTTCTTGGTCACACAATATATAGCTAATCCATTCTTAGTATGTGTGTGAGTTTATGCATTTGTTAAAGAATCGCGATTGGTGAAATCGGTAAAGTTTAATTAATAATCCTTGTACTTGATATAGCAGCTAGAACATGACTTAAAATGCTGCAAAGGTAATTACTATAGTGACTGAGTATTTGTATCAACCTTAGCAACTAATTTGTATGCAGCAAAGTCCCGCAAACAGGCATGAAATGAATAATCAATTTATCTGGAGGTGTTAATCAGAACACTGGTAGAAACTTCCTTCTCATTTCAAATAGTTTGATGGCCCTCAGTTTATCATCTCATCATTATGTTTGATTCAGTACTGAACTACAGCATCAGCCTTGCCCTAGACAATACACCCACTGTGGGCCTTGGAAACCATAACATTCTGACTCAGAGACTCAAGTGCTACCAACTGAGCTAAACTGACAAACTGAATGGAGTCACATGAAAAGGGCAAACAAAAGTAGATATGTTACTTGGCTTCTCTGTGATGCACCCTGTTTTTTTTAAACAACACTACATTTTTACCTATCCTGTTCCAATGCCATTTTATGTCTTGTGCAACATATTTCTTGACTAGACTCGCATCATTGAATATCACACACAACAAAAAAGCATCATTGAATATCACACAGGATAAGTATTCATCATTCAATATCACACATGACAATGATACTCAGGAGCAGGTTATACAGGCCTTGTTGAGTGGGATGAAATTCATACTCAAAAGCTTAAAGAATTGATGGATAAAATACATTAGAACTCTTGCTACACCTTTTTAGCCTGTACTACCATAGGACATGGTGCAATGGTGTTCATAAATAAATTGAGAGCTTATAATTGAGCTCAACATGACAACTCGCTTCTCAGTTTATCTCTCTCACAAACACATTTGTCTAGCCCTTTTACATCAGAAGAACGACTCAAAGTACCTCAACTGCAAGTCTCATCTCCTATCTTTTTGTCAACCTTAGATGTTGATCTCACTCCCAACTTCTTTCTGAGCTGAATCTAGCATGTAGCATCTACCTACAATGCAATGACCTGTAGAATGTTTCTAACTGTCCATGCTGTAACTATCCCTGCCGCATCCAGTTAGGGTAGCGATCCATCTTACTGCTAACAGCAGCAGCATAAATCATCCATACCAGACAGCCTAGCTCCCCGTCTATTAATGCAAGGGACAGACAGCCTGCATTTTCAATGATTTAATCGAGCATAACCACATACCAGGAACCAAATCTAAAAAGATTTTCAGCATTATAAAACCTTTGTACAAGAATTCATTCCACCATTTTATTTTGTCCTGTGCATAATCACTGATCAACAAGGCAAAATTGAGAATCTATTTCCTCTAGTAGGGATCCAGAACAAGGGGTAAAATCAGAAAATTAGAACTGGAACATTTGGGAGTGAACGTAGAGGCAATGTTTCTACTCAAAACATAGTGGAAATCTGGAACTCTCTCTCCCAGATGGTTGTGAATGCTGGAACCATTAATATTTGTACAACTGAGGTGGATAGATATTTGTTAGGTCAGGGTATCAAGGGATATGGGGCAAAGGCAGGTAATTGGAGTTGAGCTATAGATCAGCCATGATCCTATAGAATGGTAGAACAGGCTTAAGGAGCTGAATGGTCTATCCCTGTTTCTAATTGGAAAAAACAATATGCCATCTAAACATATCATGTCAATAGTTGCTTTGCTAACTTGGTTCTTTAATGGACAAAAATAAATACCATTTTCAGCAATCCTTTTGTGGGTGTTTCACTACAACTGTGCTACATTTTAGTTGGTAATTTATATACCATTCTTCAAATTTTAAACCATTTTAAACCATAAGCTTAAATATTCACCTCAAAATTGTGGTGGTTTAAAGTGACATAACTCTAAATCAATTTGTTACTTGCTTTCAACACACTGCCAGCTAAGGCAGACCTTCTAAGAAGAAAAAATGCTGTTGTGATAACCATTTCAACTGCTGGTTTGAAGATGGATACAGTTAACATTTGAAACACCTGCAGGCAAATCTAATTACAATCTCTAGATTGGCAGCGCTTGACCAGCCCCTGAAATTATTCCATGCATCCTTGTAAATGATTTGCATCTATTTTGCAGAGTAACAACTGCCACGAATACTTCATTAATTTGTCTCAGCCATGGGGCATGAACGGATCTTTGTTTCTCGTTTCTCATCGCAGATTAAACATCTGAAGACGTTATTATGCTAAGCACATAGGCATTTTTATACAGTCCACACCACAGTATTTTAAAATCATCAGGTACCTATATACATACAAAAGCAGTACGCTGGCTATGGAAAGCAGGACTGGGGTTTGCACTTTGACTTCATCCCTCACCATCCATAAGAGAAAAATAATCTGTTGCAAAATCACCTGGTAGAGGCTAGGCTACTGTTTGGGGTTGGGATGGGAAGATACAGAAATGCAGGAAACCAAGTCAGCCAGACACCTTTCATGGTTTAAAGTCACCTGAGATGAAACACTGCAACTGTCAAATACATTTTGTATTTCCAATACAATATTCAATTCTCTGCACTGGCTTGCTTTGCCCATCCTTCTGTACACATGGTGAGCTCCAAATCTTAACTTCGCTTTAAACATGCTTTGGAAAACAAACACATTGGCATGATGAGCTGAATGGCCTTCTTCTGCGCTGTAAATTTCTAGGTGTTATCATTCCCACCACTAAACACCGCCCACTTCGGTCGAGAGTTTGCGAGTTCTGCACAGTCACGTCGGGTGAGATAAATCACCAACCTAAACGTAGCATGATTATGGTTTCTTTACAAAATTTTTCATTCAAACAAATCCTTGAAGACTATGCAGAGTATCCTAAGTTTGTGATGGAGCGCTATGGGGCAGGATCCTGTAAACTACCGGAACAAGACACATTACTCTGTTTGACTGTCTATAGATCAGCATACGTAAATAGCAAGAGAAAACTAGGGGGAGGTCTCTGTGCATTCAGGGCTTTCAAAGTTGTCTCAGAAGCTATCACTGAAGTGGTATGGGAAAGCTTAGTAGAAGGGGAGAAAGAAGAATAAAACAGAAAAGGTGAGTGCCAACTATTGCCCACAAAATATACAGTCAATTCACTTTACAGAATAAATATGTGACAAGCCACTCTATTAACTGCAACGATTATAATAATCCCTACATTTTTTTAAAAAATTGGTCATTACAATCCATGACTGTTTGTGGGACACTGCTGTGCACAATTGGCTGCCATGTTTCGCCCACATATATTCAGTCAATTCACTTTACAGGATATTCAGTGAAGCACTTTAAAACACCTAGAAGACGTGAAAAGCGCTTTATACAAGGATTATTATTATCATTATTATTACAGCAATCTTCTCTTCCACACTCCCTAAGAGGAGTGCAACAGAAGTTTCTTAACATGAAAAACCTGCAACCTATAAAATATTCTCTTCCCCAATCATTCCTATAATGTGAATAGTGTATAAATACAGGAATCAATCTGAGCCTGAGAAAATCTGTATGGGTGTTGCAAGCTGGACTCCTCTCCCCTCAGGCGATTCCGAGGTTCTTTCTACACAGAAATCACATGTTTATGACAAATGCTTTTCACCATCCTCTATAATTGGATCAATGTATCAGGAAGGACACGACAAAGATATACAATACACTTATATACAGTAAAAGCCTGTTTATCCAGCACCCGAACAACCGTAACTTCCGTATAACCGGCTTCGCAAAAAAATTTTCCCATTCAATTAAACGGGATTTATCCGGAAAAATGCACCCAATTTATTAATTTTTTAAAACAATTTTTGAGTTTTCGGCCGAATATCCGGCACGCACTTTAACCAGCATTGGCCAGGTCCCAAGGGTGCCAGATAAACGGGCTTTTACTGTACCAACTTTCACATCTGGAGGAAGTCCTGAAAATAAGAACTTGAATTGTATCGGTAAAATAATAACTCTGCCCTAAATATTTATGTCCAGAAACTTAAGAGGTGGTCCAATATTTTTCCATGAAGAGTATTCAATGAATAAAAAGTCTGATGACATAATCTGTGCACAAATGACAACCTAAAAAAATTACATTATTTCTGTGAATACAGCTCTGCCCCCAAAATAATTATATCCCATTAACTCCACATTATCTTCTCTGCAAGTCGCCTCTGACAACACCGTCACACTTCACTCACTGCCTCAAAGGCAGTTTCTACATTTCTGGTAGTGTTAACCCTTATGTAGAACAGACTTAAATGAAAAGGGAGTAAATATCCAGATGGTGGGATTCCAACATTTTAGATTCACTGTTTGAAAAAAAAGACCTTCAGCTCCATTATAGGTTCAAACACTCAACAGAAAATCATTTTAAAGAAGTATTTTACCTGAAATCTGCTCATGCAACTTCACTCTCAAGTTCACAATAATGGAATGAAATAGCATCAAGTTGGCTTCTTAATGGTATCTTGTCCCCTCTTGTGTAATTAATTGGTGGGGGGGGGGGAGGGTCACATGCTCTGATATATTAACGGGATCTTAGGCCTTATAATTTCTCCAGTACATCAGTTGCTGCAACTGGCATATGTCCAAGAAGTTTACCTCCCAAACCTATTCAAAGACTAGGATGTCTAAATCTTACTGACAGAGACAAAACCCATGTATTCAGGTGTTTACGTCATAGAGAAGATAGATGGGGCTGTTACAATGTCTCAGTTACTTAACAAACCAATATATTCTCTCCTCTGACTACAGAGAAAAAAATAAATGAGTCCTGATCAACAGTTCAGTAAAGACAAAGAAAAGTGTTTATCTTCCCAGTCATCTCGAGACACCAAAAGGTCAGTAGAAAAGACGGGGAAGCAGATAATGGGGAACAGACACAATTATGGTTGCACAAGTTCTTAAGAGCTAAAGATCTATCGATTTCCTGCCTATTTCTACAACAAATTACCTATTTTAATCACAAATAAGTCGTAAGTAAGCAATTTTTTTAAAAAAAGTCAATTATTAATCAGCAGTAATACAAATGTATTTATTTACAAATTGGCAGAAGAGGGAATAAGCTCCAGGACATTACCATCAAAGAATCTTTTTCTGAAGTATTCCTAAAATGAAGCAGCACTCTAATTGAAAGGAATCCATAAACTATTCAACGCTTAAATAAAAACAAATGACACTGGGAACACTCAGCAGGTCAAGCAGACCCTTCATCATCGACCTGAAAGATGAACACACTTTCCTCTCTCTCCACAGTTGCTGTCTGACTGACTTGAGTGTTCCCAGAGAGTTGTTTTTATTTCAGATTTCCAGCATCTATAGTATTTTGCTTTTGACTATTCAATACTTCCCTGATAAATTAAGCAAGATAGAAGACAAGTTACCTTAAACTTAAAGTTGAAAATAAAACATATCAAAGATTGTCTAATGTCAAGAGCTATGTGGTTGTCTGCTGTCAACCACCTGGCAAATAATCCACATGAATATTCAGTTTATCGCACACTGAAACAAACTTCCGTTCCTCCGTGTAAACCGCCCTGGATTGCTCCATTGAGTCACCTCCTCTGAGATTCACCAGGTAATTGCCAATTAACAGTGTTTTGACAAAACTCATCTAAATTGTTAAAATCAGGTCCTTAGCCAACAGTCAACATTCCAGAAGAGCACCAAGTATTGATGGAATCTGGCCAAAATAGTCAAAAGGATGAGTGCACAAGTTTTGCTTTCTTGTCTTTTATACAAAGCACTATTTGATCCAGGTAACTAACTGAGCAAAGACGCCAAAATGTTAGTGTGGTACATCACATCTTGACGTGGGAGTGCAAGTAGCCAAGACAAAAAAAAATCTGATTTTTACATATTGTAGCCACTCTAAAAAGGAAATTAATTTGTACAAAACATTGGTTAGGTCACGTTTGAACTACTAACTCAGATTTTGGCCACCCCATTATAGAAAGGACACAACAGCCAGGGCGAGGATACAGCAGAGATTCACTAAAATGAAACTACGGATGAAAAGGTTAAACCGATATACAGTTGAAAATCGAGTTTTTTCTTGATGGAATAGTGACAACTAGGAAGGAAATGTAATTTCTAAATTATGACTGCTGATTTTGAAAGAATAAACTGAATAGGAAATTCCAAGCATTAGTGAATCAGTAACAAGAGTGTAAATTGAGGATGACTTCAAGGAAAAGTGTGAGGTCAAAGTTTTTTTTTCAAAAAACAGAGTTGTTACACTATGCCTTATCCTGTTTAGTTGTTAAAACCAAGTTGATAAACACATTTGAAAAAGAATGGGAGAAATACGCAAGGAAAAACAATATTAAAGAGCATGGAGAAAGCACAGAACAGTGAGGATTCAGCAGATAGCTCCAGTAAGGAAGCAAACCAGCACTGATAATGGTGGATTTAATTGCCTCCTTCTGTGACAGACATTATATGATCCAAATGGGACGCAGGGTTCAGGGAGAAAGGAGATAAAAATACTATATAGAAGAATTACACCAAGTCCCTTTGACATCCATGATGATTAGTTACAGAACAGGAGAGACCTACATGAAAGTGGTCTGATCATATTCATAGTCAGAGACCTTAAGAGAAATGCAGATGACAATCTCCTCGCTATGCACATCTATCCCTGAGGTGTATTGGTGGATCCCTGGAAACACCTCAGCTGCAATTTATATCTCGTCTGTGGAGTGAAGCACTTTGAAATCAGAAAGGATTGCATCTAACTTTGCCACCTAGTTCACTTGGACAAAATTCTGCCAAACATCAAATCATGTCTAAAAACCTCGGGAGGATCTGAGCAGCTGACTGATATCAGCAGCTGTGCTCAGTTAGCTGAACCATTTGCCATCACAGTGTGTGATCTTTCAGCTTATTCACATTTTCCACAATGCAATTTCACCATTATCTGCAATATAATTTAAAAACTAATCCACAGGGCAGCCCCAGGGGTATAGCACTATCATACTTAATAATCATTCTTGATTTGATGTAGCGCCTTATTGCATCAAAATGTTTCAAAGCGCTTAATAAGAGTTTTCTGTAAAATGTAGTAACTGTATTTATACAGAAACACAGCTCCCTATTCACACACTGCAGCTTCCCACAAACAACCATGGGAATGACCAGTTTTTTTTAAATCTGGAGGAGTGTTGTGAAGCATACCAGCAGAAACTTCCTTATTTTATCATAGAGTGCCAAGAGATACCCCTGCTCTCTGGAACAACATCCCTGCATCCCTTCACCATAACTCCTCCCTCTCCGCCTTCAAATCTCTCTTTAACAGTGCTTTCAGCCACATTTATAGCCTTCCAAGTTCCCTCTCAAGGGCTCAGAGGGGGGAGGGCTCCTAGTCAGCTCACTACACTGAGTTGTACAAAATAAACAGTTCCCTTAAGAATTTGTTTTGAAGTAACTTAAGGCCTCTCTCGATTTACAGGGCTTAACCAAACAGATGAAAGTTACTGAAAACAAGAAATGGTACAGTGAAATCAGTGACTCACATAATTAATTTATTCCTCAGGCATCATTCATCTAACGACTAAAAAAAAACTGAAAGTTGTTCCTGTTCATTAAACAGGAAAAACAGATGATCCAAATAATTAAAGACAGTTTTCTCTCTCTGCATCACAGAATGAAGTACAAGAACTGAATTGAAAATATTACATTTTTTGTGAAGAATTTTAGAGGTTTTTTTTTAAAACAGAAGGGTGGAGGAAGGCAGTCTGAATTCATATAGCACCACATGAATTCTGAACATACAGATTTAATACAAGCTATCTTCGACACAGTTCAAACCACAAAGTATTACCAAATGAGAAGTTGGTCTCCCTGGGATGACGCTACATCAGTTCTGCAATGACCTCCGTGAAGTCATTGTCAGAAACAAGCTCTGTGTATTTAGTGGCTCCCCAGGGCTCTATACATGTCCCCTTGCCATTTTTCGTCATCACTAACCATCCTCAAGTGTACTTCGTTTCAGATACTTTTATGCAAGCAGGTGACATTATTCTACTATATTGTCAAACCAGTTACAAAAAGATAATGAGGCTTCAATTCGAGCCATTTACAGCTATATACAAACTTCAATAATAAAAACATATCATAGAATCATAGAATTTTACAGCACAAAAGGAGGCCATTCGGCCCATCTAGTCTGTGCCGGCTCTTTGAAAAGAGCGATTCAATCCCACTGCCCTGCCCGCTCCCCATAGCCTAATAGACCCGTTCTCCCTAAATAAAGATCTAATTCCCTTTTAAAAGTTGTTATCGAATCAGCCTCCACCACCTTTTCAGGCAATGCATTCCAGATTCGAACAACTCACTGAGTGAAAAAATTTCTCCTCAGCTCCCCTCTACTGCGCCTTGAAACTATTTTAAATCTGTGACCACGAGTCACAGTATGTAGATACGTTTCCTCTCTGAACTCCTGTCCTTAAATTTCATAACTTATACCCTTTTAATTGTTCTATACTCCTGATGGTGCTTGTTATTAAATACCTGAAAATTCTTCTGGACATTCCGCTGACTCCCAACGGTCGTATAAGGTTTCAAGGGAAAGATCACAGCTTTGCTCAACTCATGCACTGTATCTGCTTACACCAATTAGATCACACAAATATAGATATGAATAGATATTACTGTTAACCTGTCCCAATTTTTTTTCCCATTTGGATACAGTTATTTTAAAAGCTTTAAAAAGTTCACTAGTAAAAAGCTTAAATGAGTTTCCCTAAAGCACAGACATCCCAATCAATTAAAATAAAAATATTCTTACTTCACTTTCATCTGATATAACAATTTCAAACAATGCTTCACTAAAATTGTTTCTATAAACACAAACAAATCAAGAGTTATAGGTTTGCAGCAGAGAAGGAATTGAGAAAGTCCTGGAATTACAAGCTGTGCTACCTTCAACACCAAAACAACTTGCGTTTATATAGCATGCTTCACGGGACAAATGACTCACGAAAAGGAGCAACGATGTGCCATCAAAATTGTTCCTCATTCATTTAATCTCCAAGTAATTGTGCCAAATTAGTACAGATTAAGGGAGGTGGAATTTTCAAAGATTACATTTTGATGCCAGTCAGGAGTATAAACTAACATTGCTGAAGCGGTTGTCAATTTGGGCTGTTGGATCAAGGCAGTATCGCTTCGTAAAATATGCTGTATGATGATATGTAATTAAACTCCCTGTAGATAACAAGGACAAAACAGATATACATTGGCCATGATATGGTCCAAGCATGAGTAAAATCAGAAAATAACACACACAAACCTCCAAAGAAACCGTGAAATACATTCTGTAAATCGATTTAGCCAGCAACCATTTTGTAGAGATTACTAAATGCTTTGAACAAAACAGCTCCCTGGACTGACATCTGTTCTTGGTAGTATCTACAGTACATAGAACATATAGAGGCAAGTGAAATACAGCAGTGGATACAATTCTGCACCATTAGTTTTCTAGATAAAGTGAAGCTTGTATACAAATTGGAGATATCAATTTCCAGTTAACCTTATTGCAGTCCACATGCTGATGTAGGGCTCTATTGCAGATGATAAATAAGCTAGTTAACCCTGTGAGCCAGTATTCAGAAAAAAAAATCAGACATTTAAGAAAAATATTGTCTGAAAAGGGATGTGAAAAGTTAGTTCATTTCCCATATGCTTTTCAAGTGGTTCCACTATCCAAGTGTTTTCATGAATCTAAATAACATCACATTCTCTGGCTGGAATCCTGAGAAATGGTGGGATAAGCTGCAATATCTGCCACTTTACCCTTATCTGAACTGTGTGCTGTAAATTGATATACAGAGATTGCAGTTATTTTGGTATCAATGGAGAAACATTAACACTATTGTTTGCAACATTTAAGCAGAGCAAACGTTCTCGCTGTCCATAAAAATGTCCATGAAAGGAGAAGAAATCTTTAGTTATCCATCAAAATAGCTTATCAAATAGCTTCTACCTCTGAAACAGATCATTTCAGTATAGGATACAAATGGGTCTATTAATACTGAATTCCAAGAACTAGGGCTTCCATTGACCAAATGTTCAGAATATTCCTGGGTAAAATAGGTTTGGATCAATTATCACTTCAATTAACTTGCAATTCACCATGATACAATAACGCTAACTCTTGTTCAAATTGAATCATAAAAGTTTAGAGGACAGAAAGAGGCCTTTCTTCTCATTATGTCTGTGATGGTGTCAGCTCGTGTCTAATCCGACTTTAATCTTGTTCTCATCTTGTGCCTTTATTTTTCCACAACTATTTATCTGATTGCATTAAATGCTATCATGGAATTGGTTTCAATAACCATTTGTGTTAAACCTGTGTAGAAAAATAATTCTACACTCCCAGATTTCTTCTGGTGATAATCCTCAATTTATGTAGTCTTCCGATCAACACCTCTCAGGTCAGTCGCTTTTGAAATTTCTGACCAAATCAACAATTCTGGGGAAGACCAGTATAACTTATGAACACGCAAGTCAGTGAGTGAAGCAGAAATTCGTAATAAATTCTTAGTTCCCTGCATATATGATGAAATTATGCAAATCCATTGGTGATTAGGCTTAGAAATTCCATTTACAATGAATAATCCTTTTCTTAAAAAGGGGGCAATTTTATTTTCATACAGCTCTATGCACAGGATATTAAATTGTTTTCGCTTCTGAAGCAGGCAAAAATGCTGCATTTATCAGATTACTCAGGCTTGAGGAGGCAATTAAATTTAATTTAATTAGCAGTTCAGATTTTAATATAATGGCAGTGGTCCAAATAAAAGGGCAACCAGGAAAAACTGGGCACGCCCAAGATTGTAATGACACATTTACCTTCACTGCAGTGTTGCAAGGTAAAGTAGCATAGACATACTAAAACATGGCCTGAATCTACAATCTTCAAGACAGGCAACTGAGCCAGCGTGATGATGAATGACAAGACATAAATTTGTAAGAAATAAGTTACAACAGACTCAATGAATACTTAAAGCTCATATTTTCATGATTACATCATTAGGTTATATACTGCTGCACAGTGGAGCTAATCAAAAACAGAGCTAATTTCCTTTTTTTTTTACTTGCTGTTTTTTTAAAAATAACAAAATGCTACCTGGAAGTTTTTGTACATTTGCAAAAAAACTCTTTATTCCGTATACAGTCCTTGAGAATATTGCATTTTAATAACAAGTGCCGCACGCACTCCGTATCCCAAAAATGTTTCTAATCTTCCATTGCAACAGGTTGTTGATTCGCAACTTCGTAATTAACACAATTTTAAGAATGCTGGGAAGATTCCTCTATTCATAACAATGAATTTACTGCATTTGATATTAGGTTTTGCTTGGTGTACAAAACTCTACTGCAGTCCTCAAAGAAGCATTTCATCCTTGGTATTTTCTAGACTAGGTTAAACTTATTGGTAATGCAGTCGTCTGCCCATTACACCAGCTCTCTTCAACAAACTTTGCTGAATTTGCACTCACCCTAATTCAATCTTATAAAGGATTCAAATAAATATAGTGATCATCAAACGGTTCCCAATGTTTATTGCTAACCAATAAACCCCACTGTAAAGCATGTGACTTTTATATAATGAAAGGATCGGGTTTGACAACTCTTTTGGTCAAGGCTCATATGAATAATGGTCACTAGAGGAAAGTGCCGGTGGTGCTCAACGAACAGAATCACAGTAAATGGAAAAGTAATTAAATACCTTCTGGAAAGGATTTGGGGAGATAAAATTGGCAAGAAGGTTAAACGGCATATTGGTAAAATGCCACACTATATATCTCAGTCTACTAGGACGCAGATTTGTGACTAACTTCCTACTTGTTGGGTTAACAATCACAGCTGTGTAGTCAAGACATGTAAATATGAATCAAAATGTTTCTCTACAGGGAATAAAAAGCAAATGAGAAACTAAAAATCAGCATTCTTCCAAACACTTGGTGGGCAAATGAAGTGCCAATGAGATATGGAAGGTAGCAAGTTTAATCCCTGGTCCATGCTATAACAAGAACACCTAGAAAGAAGGCACAGAGGGCAAATAAAAATCCCATTCTTAGTTACTATCCAGCGAGCCTTGACGTATACCTGCTTGGAAGTCCAGTAAGAACACTGAATGTCACTCTTGGGTCAAAGAGTCTCATTGTTCAAGGTCATCGTGTGAAAATGGCCTCTTAGACAAGGTTTCAAAGATCTACTCCCCAGCATGTGTAGGAGGAAAACATAAATCAAAACTCAGAGAGCTCAATTACCAAGGACAGCTCCTGCATACCTCCAGAGTAATGCTGTACTGGAGAAGTTGAATAGTGTACAACACAATGGAGAAGCCGTGAAACAAGTCTGACATTTAACAGATCGTCCTCCTTGAGGCTTAGGTAAAGACACTAACTCTTTTGAGAGAGCCATGAATATCTAATATAAATCATCCATTAGGCTTGCATAAAAGCTAAAATCCCAGAGTAATACTATTGGATATGTATAGCATATTGTTTGTTCGGTTCAGGTTTGGGTAAAATCTCATTAGGATATTGTTGGTCATTTATTAAACATCATCCATCAGTCCATGGAATAGGTTACAATCATTGTGATGTTACCATTTAGCCATTACATATCTTCATCCATCAGACTCAAGGCTGAACTCCTGTGGGATAATCAGTGATAATATAATGGTTGAAGTATGTTGCTGGTATGTCCACCATTATTCCTACTCGAAAGAAAACAAGATTTTATATTTTAAAAATCTGTCCAAAAGAAACTCATGCTATATTCTATATAAATTTAAGGATCAATACATTTTGAAAAATACATAAATAATAATCCATGCATTTGATATAGCGCTCTTCATATCTTCTAGACCTCTCAAAGCACTTTGCAGAATATACTGTAAAGTGAATTGACTGTATTTGTTGGCAAAACGCCATGAAATATCAATCAAAAGCAATCCAGTGACAACATGCAAGAGTTTTGTTCTACTGTAGGAACTGCTGTAAATGTAAAGACGATTAATTGTGGTAGTCATTCTGACAGAAAGCCTACCAACTGTGAATGTTGCAAAAGATATTTGGCTGTCTGGGGCCAATAGATATCCCACAATAAAAAAAATTACTCCACAATTTACATGGCTGTCAATTACACTATATCTATTGTTCATTAGTGCAAGTCAATAAAGAGGGATGAAAATACAACCATTTATGTAGAATCCAAGAGCAAAGCTACGTGATCACACCAGGTGGCAGAAACCCCTTAGCTCTGTGTCAAGATGACAACACTGCCACCTGCTGTATCATATTTAGCAATGTATAAAATTTAGCTAAATTTCTTACAAGCTGACAGTTGCTGAAAGTGAGCAAGGAGAAAAAATAAGCGACTTTGTTAACAGCAATGGCATTTCAAAAAGGTGGTATTTCAACCCCTTCTTCCAAAATAACATTTGCAGAGAGCCCGAGTACATTTACTTTGACATGTCTCACTCCACACTTCCCTTCCCCCACACCCCCAACAGACTCAATATCCCACATTCTTTTTAGGAATAAATACAGAACACTTTGATATGCTAATTTGGGCTCCTCTCCTGAAGGTGCCGATTATTACTGAAATACTCCAGTATCTCGTCCAAGTGTTAACTATTCTGTCAAAGTTCATGTGGAAATATAGAACGTGCAGGGATTCAAAAACATTCTCCTTAGGTTCTTAAAAGGACAAGTCATCATCAATGGGCATATTGTAAGTGCTCTGGGACGCTACCCTGCATAAGGGGCGCTAAATAAATGCAAGTTACCATTGTTATAAATTTCTATAGCCTGATCTGAGCACAATCCATATTTCAGGCTCCATCCTTCAGGTTGTTCCTCCATTAAGCTACACACAACTCCACACAAGAGAGAGAGAGCAATAAAGAAAAGAAAGATAAAGATATTAATAGAATTAACTGCCAGATTTGCTCCACTGATGCCTCTGTCAAATTTGATATGTGACTGTGGAATAAGGAGCTGTACAAAAGCAGTCAGATTGCCTGATCAGTTTATTCCTTCCTGGGAAAGAGACTGAAAGAGTAAATGACCAGCCTGTCTTTAATGATCCAAGCAAATCCAAATCAGTGCAGTCATTAGAGCAAACATCCATTCCAATACTCACTAGTAAATCTGATTTGCGAACAACAACTTGCATTTAAATAGCTCCCTTCACTCGGAGTGGTCACCTTCAATAGCTGGCGAGTTAGCAATAGTTTCAGAATCTCTATCAGGCCTTGGACAGATGTGAGACATTAAAAGGAAGGCATTGAGTTACATTCATGGAAAGACTAAATTCATTAATTCCCTGCCAGTCAGGAACTATTGTTTGACTTCCAGTTGTAATACACCTAGGTTTGTTTACAGCTAGCAGACATACATGCAAAAGGCAGATTCAGTCACAGACAATAATAATCCTTATCATAATAACCCTCTCATTTGATACTGCCTTATTATGTCACAGAGGCACCTCAAACACTACAGAATATACTGCAGTGTGTGACTATATATTTTATGGGTAAAACAGCAGCCAATTGCAGACAGCAACATGCCACAAACAGTCATGGATCGAGTGACCAAATTATTTTTTGGGGGAGGGATTATTACCCATGGAAAGCGATCTGCCAATCAACTAACAACCAGGTTCCTACTTACTGCTAGTAAACAGAGGCATGTGAGGTTGCTTGCCCTGCCTGGGAATCAAAACCAGGTTCTCTCGCTTTCGAGGTGAGCGCACAAACCACTACACAATACAGATACAAGCAATTGTTCATTTAATAAACTGGCATGGGTGAAGGCATATATTTTTAAAGGAAAAATACAGGTTGTTCATCACTCAGCAACCAGTTAGAAATAACAAGCATTTCTATGCGAGTTTATAATAGGAAACACAATTATAAATAAAAATAGGCTTTTACATGAACATCTCTGCCCCAACCCTAATGTTTTCACTTCATTTCTGAAAAAGAATTGAAGAGTGAAATGGCCTATTCCTGTTCCTATGTTCGTATATAAATAAAGGAGTGCTGCCATGTGTTCTAAGAACTAAAGCTCTTTGAACTGGAAGTTTATATGATGCAGTGAGAAGAGGCTCCAGCAGTTCAATTTTATAATTTCCACATACCAAGTGAAGAGCAGGTCCAAAGATGTCCTCCGGTGAGAACATACTTCAAAATCCTATCTGAGCCCCTGCATGGATAATATTTTGGTTCACAATGTTCACACACAGACTTTTCACATATCAGCCTTTAGCTATATCCATCAAACAGAAATCAGTTCTCCTTCCTCCAGGTGTTCTGAATCTCGAGTCTACTCCATGAATTAACAAGTCTTTTTTGACATTTCACCCTCCGGATACATCCCAAATTCAGACCAGCCCACTGAGTTACAGAATTTCTCTGACTGAATATAAAAATTGCGCTGGGAAAAGTATTTACACGCATTAAAAATGCTGATCCAAAATTAACCACATGCCCTCATAACATGACCAGATGTCTATAATCTATAAATAATACTAATAATAATAATCCTTGCATTTGATATAGTGCTTTTCATGTCTTCTAGAGGTCTCAAAGAGCTTCACAGAATATACTGTAAAGTGAATTGACTGTATATTTGTGGGAAAAACACGGCAGCCAATTGCGCACAGCAGTGTCCCACAAACAGTCGTAGATTGAGGGATCAAATTGTTAGTGTTTTGTTTGAGGAATTAATATCTCATCACCAGCATATCCAGGTTGTTGCATAATAGATGCCCCTTCTGTTCCTCCTTCTCTTACTGCCTCTGCATGCCTTTCTGATGTGTCTGCCAAACACACTAACTAAGCAAGTTACCTGGCTGTAAAAGCAGGTTGGGAGATCATTAATACAAATCTGTGCATGGTTTATAGTAGCCTTTAAACAAAAAAATGTATAATACACAGTGAATTGGTACTCCAAATCATACTTATGTTAGAGCTTTAACGCTCAGGAAATATGCCATCTTCTAAAACTGGATAGAACAGACAAATAGTCACAAATGATGGTGCCATCAAGTCTAATGTCAGAATTGATCCCTCTTGTTGCTAAGATAATGTCATAAAGCCACTTCTGTTTGATTGCTACAGCAGAGATGCAGAAAACTAGTACAAGTCAGAACTTCATTAAAATTTAAGTTGACTAGACATTACAGTTGTTTTAATCTCAGCTACTGACATATGCACAACAGATGGAATACAGCATCACACTGTGTAGTCCTTTCAATGTTGTTTACCCATAGAAGGATGTCTGGCAGTAAAAGTCCATGAGGAAAGGATGAGAGAAAATATATAAAATATTACTCTAGTTTTTTTTTAAATTTGCAAAATCTTACCTGATATTTAGCCCTGATGTCTGTTCCACATTCTCCCAACTTCTTAATTTTGCCAGCAATTTCTAAAATAAAAAAAGTTATGCAATTTGAAAATCTTCTCCAGAGCAGAAAGCGAGCAATTAAGAAACAATGAAACAGATTCCCATCTTTTCAGAGCATAAACTCAAGAGGAATGTGCAACTGAATAGAATCTAATGTCCATAATTGACTGCAGCCTTGTGCCTCAGATTACAATGATCTGAAAGGAAAGCAATCTATTTAGTGCTTCCCGATTCAGTTAGCATGCCAGGAGGCACTGAATTACCCATCAACACATGAACAAGGTTTTTCATCTCAGTAGAAAAAGGTCAGAAAATTCACAACTGTTTGGTATTAATATGTGAGACAGATTAGACTGATAAATTCCCAGAATCAATATGTGTGCTCCATTAGCTCTTAATATTGGATAAGCGGGAGGAGAGAAACAAAAGGGAAGTAGAATGCAAGCTTTTCTCAGCCCTTGCTTTCTTTTTGAAACACAGATTTTTCCTTACTCTCGAAGGAACAGCAGAGACAAGTCATGATGGGCAAACTAATTTGAATGAACTCAACCTACAATGAGTTTCTCATTGTGTTGTGTGAACGAACACATCTTAAGAGAATAAACTTTTGAAATGTAAGTGATTCACAAAAACCTCATTCTCCAGCTCCAGAGTAACTTTTTCTTCCTTTAACTTCTCAAGGCGTTCAAGCTTCTTCCGAAGGCTATTGGTTTCTTCCTTCAGCAGTGAATTGTTCTCCTCCATCTCCCTGTTAATAATAATTATATAGTAATCCTTGCATTTGATAAAGTGCCTTATCACATCATTGAAACATCTCAAAGTGCTTCACGGAATATACTGTGAAGTGAATTGACTAAGAGTATTTTGTGGGCAAAACAGGGCTGCCAATCACGTACAGCAGTTTCCCACTACCAGTCATGGATTGAGTGACCATTTTTTTTAAAAAAAGGAATTATTACACCTGGAAAGTGATTCGGCAATCGATTAACGACCATTATCCTACTGACTGCTAGGTAAACAGACGCTTGTATTTGAAGCATTAAGTCATCAGCTCATCCTTCATTCCTCCTATAGAGTGGTTTCACCCTAAAATGCTACTCAAATGTCCAGAACCCTCACCTGTAATAAGTATTTTCTTCCTTCAGTTGTCGGAGCTCTTTCTCAAACTCGGGAATTCGAGATAGATCTGATCGCATATTATTCACAATTATTGAGTCCTGCTCCTGCTGAGACATTTTACTCTCTAGTTCCTTAAGATTCATGAAAGAAAACAGAAATTTAGAACAGCATACAACAGTATTTAATTAACTAAACATGTGCACTTGGCTTATATTTTAAGCATTGGCTGTATCGCCAATCCCCTCGCTCACCTGAGTTTCAGGTTCTACAACTTAAAATGGATGAGAACAGATGCTTCTCAATTCAAAATGGTGAAGTAAAGAAAAGCACTTAAAGCCTTAATCATTTCAAACGAATGATGCAACACACATTGCATTTTATTGTTCCTTTCATCTTGGCTCTCCAGCAATACTCCGGCATCTCACTGAACAGATCACGATGTTGAATTCCAGCGAGCATGACTAATAAGGCTATTTTGACTGGTAGATATGCAACAATTAAGGTCAATTCTACCATTACTCAAAGTCCATCTAGCAACAATTCCAGTAAGAAAACACTAGATAGTAATCAGATTAAGAACCCATTTTTCTTTTTGTCCAGCATGGGGCACTGAGGCTAATTTCAACATCTTGCCACCCAGGTCAGATCAGCTGACTCAGCACAAAACATATTTACCCCTTAATTCCCAATAAGCATATTTAAATTTTAAACTTTTTTTGCAATGGCTAATTTCATCTACCAAGATAAATTAGATCTGTCCATTATCCATCATAGTTAAACAAACACACAGAAAGGCTGTTTTAGTGAATCATTTCAAGCCTCACTAGAGATGAGTAATTATAGCAACAAAATGCTACACTACAACTCAGTCTTCCTAAAATCATGGAGTATAATTACCCATTGGTCTCCTTTGTAATTAGGGAATTGAAATCTTTTATGCAAACTACTAAAGGGACATAAACAGCCAGGTCAAAAAAAAATAGCTCATTTATAAACATAGCTCAATTGCCAGTTCTCCACATGTTCCTGAAATACACACACACACGGGACACCAGGCATTGTATATTCTACTTTTTCCATTACTTTTATAAATACCACACATTTAGATACTGAAATGGCCACCATCAAACATGGTGAGCTGTCATCTACTGATTTAGCCCTTCCCATTTATTTCCCCTGTTAACATCATTCTTGCCTTTCATTCAATAAAAAAGATAATGTAGAATGAACAACAGTGGACCAAGATTAACAATCGTTTTCCAAAAGCTACAGAATCTTCAGGGTGCAATTAAGTTTCTAGTCACATAAAATGAAGAGGGGACACAGTATAGGAGAGGGGAGTAAGCAAGCTCATGTGGATATAAACACCAGCACAGGCGAGTTAGCCTGTTTTCACACTGTAAGATACTATGTAAATAGCAACAGAGATCTAGGACTCAGGATGAATTGCTTTGATATAAATGAGCCTGGAGTTAAAATAAATGTTGATGGGGGCAGCATGACTTCAGTCTACTCCCTCTAGTGCCGTTTTGAAACCGGCTGCAAATAACATTGTTTATTAGAATTGCAATTCGTCAGTCCAGCCTCACAAAGCAGATGTGAAGGGAGATTTTTGCTTCCACATCACTGAATTTGACCAGGTCATTATAAAGTCAGTGTGCCACTCATGTTGATTGTGATAGAATAATAGGGCAGTCTCAAGAAACTTTTTCTTCCTTACCTTGATTCTTTGTTCATTCTCTATACTGACTGCCTGAGCTGTTTCCATTTCATGTACTTTCTCCACAGCGTCCTGCCACTTTCTGCAAAGAGAAAGAGAAGATAGTCTTGTTAAAATAATGAGGTGGGAAAGTTAACAATCATTCATGCTACAAAGATAATAATAATAATGATCTCTGCATTCCATATAGTGCTTTCCAAGTCTTCTAGACAGTCTTTTAGGCTTCTAAAGCGCTTCAAGATGGATACACATGGGAAACATAATCCAAAGGAATTACAGAGTTGGTAGATTCACAGTTTCTTGGAAAAATGGAGGGAAAGAGGCAGCATTAGCCTATCCTGCCAGATATAACACAACATGAGAAAGAAATTAAGAAAATGTTATACAAAATTTACAAATGTTCTCTCTTTATTGAATGCATCTTTTATTTAGCTGTAAGAGCATTTTAAAGATCACCTTTAAATTCTGGGACTGGTTTATGCTAGGAAAGTTGAGCTCAGCATGGCATTGGCAAGGGCACTGCAATTAGAATATTGCCAGCAAAGGCCAGTGCCACATCAACAACAACTTACATTTGTATAGCACCCTCATGCGGGGTAGCGTCCCAGAGCACTACTGTCAGAAAAAGAGAAGGGTTGGTGAAGCAAAAAAATAAGTATTTTTAAATGAACTATTTATGCTTTTTCCTTCCCCATTTCAAAATCTTTGAAATCACGTCATGCACTCTTTTGAAAAGAAAAAAAAATCGAAGTAGAGATGGAAATGTTGGGATGAAAGCACAAGCTTCAGGGGGTTTCCAAGTCTGCTTTTGTTTGGACATACTTGCGTTGTATTTCTACTTGCTCAAGCAGCTCCTGTCGCTCTGTAGTTAAAGTTGTCAGCTGCATCTCCTGACTCATTGACTTCCACTGCAGTTCAGAAACGTTGGCCTTTAAGACATCAACTGTCTGAATTATAGAACACAGGAAAAAAAAGTACATCAGTAAAAAAAAAGGGGCTTTACATTAATTAACTTCAATAGATGTTAAAAGCAAAATCTAAAGTTAAAATTCTGAACTTTACACAAGACCCTATTAACAATTTGTTTAGTATTTCCCTTTGAAATACTTTATACATTTAAACCTAACTATAATGTTATTATATTACAGGTAAACCTCTATTTAGGATGGGGTTGCATTCCTGAAAAATGGTTCTCAGATCGAAACATCCTAAATCGAAATACTTTCCTATGAGGTCCCATTATATAACCTGCGATGTGTTCTTTTCACAAATTTTTCGGACCTTAAACGCACTAAATAACACACAAAACACACAAAATAACACACATCAGCGAGAAGGGGTACTTGGGGTAACTATACAGTATTTTACTTTAATACTGGCAAACTTTAATACAGTCCTATGTTTGGATAATCTGCTTACACCTGTAGCTGTAACACACCTTGAACTTGCCAGTATATTGTCCTTATTCTGTTTTATAGTAGCCACCGTCGATCTAGCTAGCCCTAAAGCCCTCCCGACATCCGTACCTTTTTTGCCAGACTCGATGCGCTTTATCACCTCCAATTTAGTATTTAAAGTGATGACTTTGTGGGGTTTCTGGCCGCTAGCGGTATTACCGCTGCTCATTTCACTTACTACTGTCTTTCCCGACATGGTAGAAATGCGATAGAAGCTGTAAATCATTCGAAGTTGCTCAGGAATGTTCAGAAATTACTGTAATACTGATGTGGCTTGGTGTCGCTTCAAAATCAGCTGGCTTTTAAACAATGATGTAGCGACATGCGATTGGCCAGTTCAAACGCTTGGATACACTACATCTGGTGCGAGCGAGATTTACCCGTGAATACACTATGGACTCTGCATATGGACAAAAAGGACGCACCAAAAACGACAGCAATGTTCAAAATATGTACTGCGTATGTGCAAAAATGGATTGTATTCGTTAAACCGAAACCAAGTGTCCTATATCAATAAAAAGATGTTAAAAAATTGTTTGTTCAATCGAAACGTCCTAAATAGAAGCATTCTTAATCGAGGTTTATCTGTATTATTATGTTTTTTCAATCCCAAATATTTCAAAAGCATTTGCTCCTGAGGCTCACACATAAGATTGCTATTGTACTTGGGAGAGATACTGGTTCCTGTGGAATTAAACCCACAGTGGAAAGAAACAAAGGGAATCACATACTTTCAGAGGAGAAGGGAGTGAAAAGACAATACTTTTTAAAATCTACTGGGTAGGATGTCCCAACGTTATAATACTGAGTTCTGACCACCAGAGATCCTCAGTGAGCCATAGAAAAAGCAGAGATCCCTCTTGTGGTAGAAAAGAGACATTTTCTGCAGATCAGAGATATCAATCAAACTGGCAGAATTTATTATTTTGGCATCTTCCAGTTGGCTCATTTATTGATGTGTGCTAACACCATGGACTTTGGCCACATCCGATCCCTTACATTTAGCAACTGCTATATTAAGTGCAAATGGAATCACACATTTGTTAACCCAAGCAAACGTAAATATTACAATTGCTGCCAAAAAACAAAGCTTACCACGCAGAATATTGTCTTTCCATCACTCCTGCAACATTTAATCAATTTTTTAATAACTATCCTGTGACTAGACATCAACCAACACAATCAAAACCGCTTTCCAATCATCCATATAAATAAATCTGATCAGTCCGAGGGAATGATTAGGACTGTAATTAATTATAGCACTCCTAGCCGTGGGAAGGTGGGAGTAAAGAAATCAGCCACAGATCTTGCTCCAATCACTTCTGGTTGACTTCCCTGCCCCATATGAATACGCAGGTGTAGATATCAGTTGAGAACAGGAATATGCTTGACTAAACTGCCCTCCATTACTCAGCAAACTGTCAAAACACATTTTGCACACTTGAAGAATGGCTAAAATAGAAAAATTCCAGAAAGCTGCAGGCCTCCTTGACCGGGTCCAGTAAGTTACAGCTTTCAGAAGCAATCAGATGAAAAATGGCAAAAATAAAATCATCCAAACAATCCAAAGCACCCAGATGTAGGTTTATTGCCTACAATTCCTGGCCTTAGCTATGCCACTATGCAGTCAAGAGGAACAATTCATGCATTCCCCTTCACCTCCAACTCCCTCTCCCCACCAAGGAACATTTTAATGCTAACGTGATCTCTCAAACTCCCAACAGTCACAGAATAGCTGGATTAAACGGTATAATTTTTTTAAAAACTCAAAATGGAGATAACTCTTTGCAATTATCTTTCTAACATCTGAAAGATAAGCAAGACTTGTTGCTCATTACCTGATTGGCTTCAGCAAGTTTCTCTGTAGTCTCTTGAAGTTTCTTGTTCTGAAGCTCTATGTTGTTCTTCAATGTTTTATTCATCTCAACCTGTTCATTGAGTTTTTCCTGAGTCTGTGTCTCCTTCTCCTGTATTTGCTTCACCTGAACCACTAATTCCTGGTTCCGATCCGCCTCCCGCTATTTAAAAAAAAGTCCAATCAGTACTTAAATGAAAGACTGTAAAACATTGATTACAAAAATGTTCAAAGCTAAGATATGAAAATTCTCCTGTAAAATAACCTTACTTATCATTTGCTGACCATAAAAGAAAACTCCATGTTTTTGTTGGAGGGCAGAAGAACGAAAAGATGCTCAAATAAGTATTAAAATAGTTCAAAAGAAAAGATTCCACATCGAACTCCAGATTAATGTTTCATCAGTAACATTAAGACAGCAGCATTGAATATTAATTGTTTCACCTCAGGCAGATCATTAAAAAGAGGAGAGAACTCACAGAAATTCTAATCTGCTTTAATTTGACAGCCACAATGAGGGAATATGAAGTCTCTTACATCTTCTGAAACATGAATAGTTCCGATACAAGGGCACATTCCTGACAGCTTCCATCAACTGTGCATTTGAATCCCCATTTTCTTTCTCTGCCTAGCTGATGGCAGAGCCAAGAAGCCAAGCACATACTGTACACTGTTCCTAAGATACTGTCAATTTCCCCTGTAACAACCTATCCCACAGCGAAATAAAGTAGAGTAAAACCAGATTGAAAGCAGTCAGTGGCTTTGTAGCTCAGATTGTTGGGACGAGAGATGATAGTACACACACTCGTGACCACCTCTTCTTGCATGAAATAACAGTACAGCATTTTTCCAGCAATGGAGAGTGGAATAGTTGATAGTGGTAAGTCATATACAGCTATCAGTCAAGAATAAACACCATTAGTAAGTGGGTTAAGGAGTCCCAAATATTCCACCACAAAATGGCATGTGATGCACAATGGCACGTGATGTATGAAAGCGAAGTTTTGAAGAATGGCTTTACTACACCCTTGTCTCATACCTCGTAGTTCCAGGAACTGGTCTGTGCTGCCTTCTCCAACTCAATCCTGGCACGTTTATGACTGAGCTCTATCTTCTGCTTCTCCCGTTCCACCTCTAGGATACGGGTTTTGGAGCGAACATCCTCTGCCTGCTCTTCTGCCTAAGGAATATACAAAATTTATTTTTCTTTATATATAATTTAAAAGAGGTATACTTTCCTGTTAAAATCAGAAAAAGAAATGAAAAGCACAATAATAACAACCGTTCATCTACCAAACTAAAGTACATCTGATGGCATAACACTTTCAAAAACATACTTGTATCCAGGAAAGTTTTCTGCAGGTAGATTGTAGCAACGTTATGTTGTCCTAGATACCATTGTTTATATTTAGAGATTACTGGCAACTGTTTGAAATGACAGTAAATAGTTTGCTTGACATGTGTTCTGAATGTGTGTAGCTCATTAAACATAGGTAAAGCTAGCATGAAATGGAATGTTTTATATTTTATTTTAAAAGGTAAAGCTGTAAAAAAAATTTGAAGTTGCAACTTTTACAAAAAAAGTAAAATTCAAAGAGTCAGATGAAAATCACTGGCAAAAGGAATCCATCATTGAGTGTGCAATAAAAAGGAAAAGACAGCTATTGTATTCAAATACTCTCTATGTGCTACTGTCTTGTATACGTATAGTTTCTGGAGATGATCATTAGTCATGAGACCCTAAGGTGGTAAAGCAATGCACAAGAGGGCTAAGGCTTATCCCAGTAAAATCTGCAAGTTTCTGTCACTTGCCACATAGATCTGCCAAATGTCTTCAGTCGTAGGCTGAAGATCAGCCCGAGGCAGGGAAACAGCAACTGTAGGATGCATACAGTTGCCATATTACATTTGTACTGCACAGACAGAAGATTGTTTTCAATCAGTGCTGCACTAAGCAGAGGTTGGGCATACAGTACATGCTTAGATGAATCACTGAGATCTCTCACTATTGGAAGGCCGCACTTTGGCCACCTGCCCTATCCTGTGACCTCTGATGAGGGCCACAGCACTCTCAGTATAGGGCGCAAGGCCTCTGCAATGCAAGACTCCAATTTAATAGGACAAGTTATCTGATCAATTTTATATTGTGAGTACTGTACTTGCAAGAACTTTTAAAATGCAACTAGTTATGTAATAAGCAGAGTGACAAGTAAAGAAGAGTCCTCTATTAACATTTTGTAATGGAAGCAGCCAAGATTACGACAGCACAGCAACTTCAGTGACAAGTAGTGACAAGTTAAGCCAGGGTTGAGTTGTCAGAGTTTACTGTATAGTGGAATCCTATTGTAGCATAATGGGGAAAATAGTGGCTTCTCCGACAATGCAACACTTCACTAGTTAATCCAATAGAATGCCAGTTTAGAGAAGCAATAAGGGGGATTTCTTCCCCAGTGGTTGGGCCTTCAACTTCTCTGTCTCAACCGTTTGAACCTCCATCCCAGTCATTTTGTCTTGCTGCCTCCCTTGCCTCCTTCAAGGTACATTTCAAGACCATCCCCATCAACCGCAACTTTGCCCCCACCCACCCCCCACCCTTCCTGCCCTCCAACCCTCCTGATCTAAACCCCTCTCCCCGCCACTCAGATCCAAATCCCTGAGTCCTCTCGACATGAAAGGCGCTATACAAATGTAATTTATTATTGTTGTTCTAATGTTTAAACCATTAACAACAACAACAACTTCAATTTATATAGCGCCCTCCATGCCAGACGGCGTCTCAGAGCGTTTCACAGTAGCGGATCCTGGGACCGAGCCAGGGGCAGGGGCAGGAAGGTGACCAAAAGCTCGGTCGAAGAGAAAGGTCTTCAACTGTGACCTGAAACTGGGAAGAGAGGGGGCAAGGCGAAGCGAGTGAGGAAGGGAGTTCCAGAGCCTCAGGGCGTAGTGGCTAAAGGCACGGCCGCCGAGGGTGGAACGGAGGACTCGGGGGACATGGAGGAGGCCAGACCCAGAGGAACGAAGGCAGCGAGTGCTGGGTTGTGGAGAGAGGAGATCAGAGAGATAGGGGAGTGCAGAGGAGTGGAGGGATTTGAAAACAAGGGTGAGGATCTTGAAGTCGATCCTCTCTGGGATAGGGAGCCAGTGAAGTCTGGCAAGGATTGGGGTAATGGGGGAGCGAAGCTTGGAGCGGGTGAGTATGCGGGCGGCAGAGTTCTGGATAAACTGGATTTTGTGGATTGTGGTGGAGGGGAGACCGGCGAGGAGGACGTTGCAATAGTCCAGCCGAGAGGTGACAAAGGCGTGGACCAAGGTTTCGGAGGCTTTTAAGGTGAGGTATTGCTGGAGACGGGCGATCCATCGGAGGTGGTAGAAGGCAGTGCTGGTGACGGACCGGATGTGAGGGACGAAGGACAGTTGGGGGTCGAACCTGATTAAGAGAGGGCAAGGTACATACATTCCCTCACACTCCAGTAATATTCTTTTTTCAGGCACTAATAAGGGCCAACTTCTGACTGACCTGCATTTTCTGTTGATACTGTAACTGCAACATATTTGAGATGGAGCTGGGCTCAGTCACGTTCGACGTAGACGCTGACGACTGCGACAAATAGTTGTTGAATGAACGTAAAGTTGAGAAGACAGTGGTGTTATCATCTAGATCATCCATTCTTTCGTCTTCAATCCTGAAACAGTCAAAGAGGGAAAATTTATTTTATAAAGAAGGAAATGTCACAGCTCTTCAGCTACATGCAAAATGGTGGCCCATACAATACTTTATAACAACAAACATCTGTCTCAAGTTTAATAGAACAGGCAGTTTATCTATTCTTCGCCAATAAAATATACAGTGAATTCACTTTACTGTAAACCCATGAAGCACTCTTGAGATGTATCAATGGCATGATAAGATTCTATATGTGGAGCTCCTGTGGTTCAGTGGTTAGAGCACTTGTCTTGCAAGCTGGGGAGACTCTAGCTGGGGAGATATGTGTTCGAATCCAGGCAGGTCAGGGCGAAACCTTGGGCAAGTTTCCTTACTCCACACGCCTAATAATAATCCCTCCAAAAAGAAACACAATAATAAAATTGGTCATTTCAATCCACAACTGTTTGTGGGACACTGCTGTGCGCAATTGGCTGCCGCAATTCGCCCACAAATATATACAGTCAATTCACTTTACAGTATATTCTGTGAAGCGCTTTGAGATGTCGATAAGATGTGAAAAGCGCTATATCAAATGCAAGGATTATTATTATTATATCAAATCCAAGGATTATTATTATCCTGCTTTTTCTCTGCTTTGAGCTTAAAAAGCTAAGGGCGAAACCTTGGGCAAGTTTCCCTACTCTACAGCCCTAATAATAACACATCCAAAAATATCTATAATAAGTTGGTCATTTCAATCCACGACTGTTTGTGGGGACACTGCTGTGCGCAATTGGCTGCAGCGTTTCGCCCACAAATATACAGTCAATTCACTTTACAGTATATTCTGTGAAGCACTTTGAGACGTCTAGAAGACGTGAAAAGCACTATACTAAATTCAAGGATTATTATTATCCCTAGGTAACTACCAAGGCAGATGTTTACATTTTCAGAAATAAGAAAGAATTTATGTAGACATGTATTTGATACAAAAAATAACAGTCTAATTCATTCTACATGTTTGTTGATATTACTGACTAGTAACATAATCTGTGCTCATCTCATTGTTTGTTTTTCTCTCCTTAGGAAATTACAATGTTCTCACAGAAAGAAAAACAACCAATGCAGTTTTTTTAAAAAACAAAATAAACCTGTAATACTACAGGTTTTAGGATTGAAAGGGTGGGAGTGTTATAAATCCTCCTTTTGGTAACTTGCTGTACATCTCAAGTGGGCTAAATGCATCCAGTGAGAGGTGTGTCTTGTCACCCATCTCCCTGGTCCCGACCCCAGCTTGGGTCCAAAATACTGACTGTCCAGCGCCTTGGGATGTCCTCCTGAGACAAAAGGCACTATACAAATGTAATTTTGTTGTTGCCTTTATCCCATCACCTAAACGTCTAGAGAGGCAGTCACAGGATCTTACTATAAAGTGTACTGACTGTAGTTTGTTTCGAACGCCACAACTCATTTGCACAAAGCAATATCACGCCAATAGGCATGGAGAGAATGACCAATTATATTTTATTGGGATAGTGGAGTGGCAGTGGGGGGTTTAAATCGGCCGGGACACTGAGAGAAACTATCTCCTTGTTTCCAATAGCACCGCAGGATTTTTATTGTTCAATGTCTCATCTGAAAGATGGCACGTCCAACAATGCAGTGGAGGCTCAGCCCCACTCCCTTCCCACCCCCCCACCCCCTGCAGCATTGGAGCAATTCAAAGTCCTCATTTGAGGGGCTTGAACCCCATCCCCCCCTACTGCCCCAAGCCAGGTTGCCAGCTCTATCAGAAGAACCATCCCCTCCCTCTCACACACCCACAATGCAGATAGCCCTCTAGGTCTACCGACTGCCCCTGGGGAGGGGGTTCTCTGCATGAGAGGGGTACCTTCACTCTCTGAGGGGGGGAGTGGGTGAGTGGGAGAGGTGGAAGGTCTCTCCACACCCTGCCACTGGGGTGGGGGGGGGGGTCATTCACCAAGCCCCCTGCCCTGGGGGTCTCACTCTTCGAGATGGCCCATCTCTCTGGGTGGGTGGGAGGGGGTCCCATACCCTGCCCCTGAGGGGGGGGGGGGGGGGGATACCTCACCAAGCCCCTATATCTGGGGGGGGGGGGGGGGGGGGGCGATGTCTCGCTAACGGCTGTGTTGTCAGCGCGAGCAGCGACCGTTAACTCCCCCCAGCCACCCCGGCGCGCGATCACTGACTGACTGACTGACCGCCTGGAATGTTCTCTCTCCTCAAGCCGGAGAAGCGGCAGCCCGCCGGAGGCCTTTATGGGGATTTATTTACATTCACCTGCGTGGGTGGGGGGGGAAAAAGGAGTGATGGCAGAGACACGGCTGTGAGAGGCTGAGCTAACAACCTTCTCTGTCTCTATCGCGCTCACTCTCACCGGCTCTTGGATCTCCCACCAGCCCGGCTCCAGCTCTCGCGAGATCTCCCTCCAGATCTCGCGCCCACCCCACCACTACCACCACGTGATTCCTGCCGCGCAGCTCCCCCATTGGCTGACCGGCCCATCACCGTCATCCTCCTAATAGAGCTGCTGGACACCCACCACCGTAATCCTCCTAATAGAGGCGCTGTACCATATTGATCCGAATAGTGTCGCTGGTCGCTTACCATCGTAATCCTCCTAATGGTAGCTTCCACCGACCACGTTTTGTTTTGCTCAGACACATGTGGCTTCTCTATTTTGTTTGGCATTTTTACTTACCCTTGATTTTTCACTCAGGGCAGCTTTATCAATCTGAATGTCTAATTTATAATCACAGGGACGTCGTCCCAGCGTGAAAGGCGCTTTAAAAATGTAATTTTGTGGTTGTGGGTATTGTTGTGGTCGCGGCTTAATTTTGTCTGAGTTCTTTATTTTGTTCCCTCCACCAGCCATGGCTGTGTGAGTGCTCTGTGACTTTGATTTGGCTGCCGCGAGAAATGTAAAACTCCAATATATTGGAGGTAATTCATCACCCATTAGCGGAAGGAGTTACCCCAAAAACAAATATGCCCACGTCACTCCCAGGAACAAGACCTTTCCGTCGAGGTATATGTCAATCGGTTATTGAGATCCTTCTTGAAATGCATTCAGACATTGTTGTTTTATTAGTATATGATACGTATATATAATATACAGCACTGTATATATAACTACCAGTCAAACCAAAACCAGTGGCGTTAGCACAGATTAGGGATTAAACCTGGGATCCTCTGGGTCCCTATAGTTCCTTTTCATACCAGGCAGTAACTTTTCTGGGTTCGAACTGTCTCTCTGAAATGGAGCAACTGTGCACGTTGTGGCCGAAAAGCAGCACTCAGCAGCGTCCCACAAAAGTCTTGGATTGAGTGACCAAATAGTTATTATTTTAATTGTTTTTGGGGGGGGAGCGTAGGTGGGGAGATGATTCCACCATCACCTGCTCTGCTCCGGATGCTCAGTGTTTGCGGTAGTGCTTTGCCAGCAAGTAGATCTCAGACGACTCCTTCCTGCTCGCCAAGGGTTTGACGGTTTTAACGTCTCTGAAGGCCTTGATCAGTCGCATTCGGAATGGGTTGCTCTCGGCCCCGTCCCAGAATTTACAGAGCAGCGTCCCGCCTGCACACAGGACCCTCTCAGCCAAGCACAGGACCCCTCGGCACAGTTCGGCCAGCCTCTCCTGGTCCAGCTCCCGGATCCCGCTGGCGTTCGGTGCCATGTCACTCACGATGACATGCGCTTCGCCCCCTGGGAGCATCCCCTGGATTCTGGCTTGGACGTCAGGCTCCAAGATGTCAGAGCGTGGCAGGAAGGCAGCTCCGAGCAGAGGGGAGATGTGCAAAAGATCCACTCCCACCACAAAGCCAACAGGAGCCTCCGGATCTGGAGGGAGGCAAAGAAATTTCCATTTAAGTAATAAACAATCAATCCACAACTGTTTGTGGGATGCCTCAAAGCGCTTCACTGTGCGCAATTAGCTGCCACGTTTTGCCCACAAAATAGGCGTGTGGAGTAAGGAAACTTACCCAGGGTTTCGCCCTGATCTGCCTGGATTCGAAACGCAGGTCTCACGCTTGTAAGGCGAGTGAGCGCTCTAACCAATGAGCTACGGGACTCCCGAGAAAAGCGAGTTCTCCACTTACTGGCACCCGTGGCGTTGACTTGGTGAATGGCAACCTGGCTCCAGGCCCCTGGCGCTGCCCCGCAGTCCACCACGCTGACTCCAGGCCGCAGGAACTTGTGCTTCTCGTTGATCTCCAGCAGTTTGAATGCGCTGCGACACCGGTAGTTTTCTCGCTGAGAGGCCTTCACAAAGGGGTCTCTCAGCTGGCGGGTCAACCACCTCTGCTCCGCCGGCGTCTTTTTCTGGCGCGTTACCGTCGAGTGGAACAGGCGGCAACTCACCCTCGGGATCATAGCGTCTGCCATAAAGAGAACGCGAGGGGGTAAACACCCACACTACAACAACAACAACGAAATTACACTTGCAGAGAGCCGTTCGTGTCAGTAGGACGTCCCACTGGACAGTCGGTGTTAGTCATTGTTTCACTGCAACAAAAACAACAACAAGACGACATTTGTTGAGCGGCTTTCACGTCGGGAGGACGTCTCAAGGCGCTGGACAGTCAATGTTTCTCGGACTACCGGCACTATTTGAAGATAGATTTATTTAAAACAAGATTTTAAATACACACATAGAAATACAAATTATACGATATAAATAAAAGATATTTTAAAGGGCAACTTAAATGTCAATTTTAAAATTAATTAGACTTCAACATAATAATAACACGGTCACACAGTGTGTGTTTGTGGGATGCTGCTGGCTGCAACTGTCTGCTGCGTTTCGTCCACAAACTACATTTTTACAGTATATTCTGCGAAGCACTTTGAGACGTCGGGAAGACGTGAAAAGCTCTATATGAAATGCAAGGATTATTATTTTTATTATTATTACCTGATTAACCCAGATTCATTCATTCATACATAATCATTCATTCAGTCAGTCTAATTCAGCCAAAGGGGGAGAGGAGTGTGGGGGGAGGGAGGAGAAAAAATATCGACTGGCTAGAAATAATTTCACCTCCTGAATTTCACCTCCTGATATAACTTCACCTCATGAATCCTCCTGAATCCCCGAGAATTATTTTTTGGATGGGGAAAGAATAAAGTTGAAATCCAATCTCTTCTCAGCAAACAACAACGTGTAACAACAACTCCTGTGGCTGATTTTTCAATGGTTCTAACATTTTACACACTGCCTGACCTGTCGTCTCCCTCCCCCTCTCCACTCTTACCTTGTGTTTTCTTCCGGGTTGATGTGTTTCCTTCCTCTCTCTCTCTCCTCCCCTCCTCTCTCTCTCTCTCTCCTCCCCTCCTCTCTCTCTCTCTCCTCCCCTCCTCTCTCTCTCTCTCCTCCCCTCCTCTCTCTCTCCTCCTCTTCTTCGTGGGTTGGTACACTTTGCGAACTCGATTCGAATCGGTAACTCCCAGGGATGGGGAGTGGAGTGGGGTGGGGTGGGGTGGGATGGGGAGTGGAGTGGGATGGGGTGGGGAGAGAGAATCTGGTCGGTTTAGCGGGTGATTTAAAGGGTGAATGGACACAAGCAGAATGGATGGATCTGCTCTCGGGTATGTTTTTTTTGTGAATGAAAGGGATTTGTAAGGGTTGTAGCCCACGCGAGGGTCGCAGATCCTTTCATTCATAAAAGCCGCCGCCCGAAAGGATACTTTTTTTTTGATACAATTGTTTCTGATTTGCTTCCCGCCAAATTGATACATTGGAAGGTGAGGGGTGGGGGGGGGGGTAGCCATTTTTATTAACCCTTTCCCCCCCCCCACCCCATAATCATCATAATAATCCTGCGTTTCATACCGTGCCTTATCACGTCTTCTAGACCGTGTCCTAAAGCGCTTCACAGAATACACTGTAAAGTGAATTGACTGTATATATTTGTGGGCGAAACGCGGCAGACAATTGCACACATCAGTGTCCCCGCAAACCGTCGTGGGTTAAAATGGCTAATTAATTATTATTTGGGATAATAATTTAATTATTAGTATCAGGCATGTGTGTGTGGCGTAAGGAAACTTTCCCAAGCTTTCTCTCTGACCTGGGCTTTTTTTTAAAAAAACTTATTCTACTGGAAGGACATCTTACAGTGGTTCGCAGGATTTGTGGAGTCCTGTAGCTCAGCGGTTAGAGCGCACACCTTATAAGTGTGAGAGCTGTGTTTCAAATCCAGGCAGGTCAGGACGAAACCTTGGGCAAGTTTCCACGCCTAATAATAATCCATCCAAAAATAACCTATATTAAAAAATTGGTTATTTAAATCCATGACTGTTTGTGGGGATACTGATGTGCACAACTGGCTGCCGCGTTTCACCCACAAATATAGTCAATTCACTTTACAGTATATTCTGTGAAGCGCTTTGAGATGCCTAGAAGACATGAAAAGCGCTATATCAAATGCAAGGATTATTATTTTATTATATATTCTATTGTAAAGTGTGGTGAATGTGTATTCGTAGGTGAATCTCGCTTCAGGACTGCAGTGTGTGTGACCTCTCTCATTTGGGTAGGAGCCTGGGCAGTGAGGGGGGTGACGGCCGTTACCCACGGAGATGTTCACCTCCAAGCTGCTGACGCTGGTGATGGTGGTTAAGCCGAAGCAGATTCTCCTGGGCTTGAAGAAGCGTGGCTTTGGGGTCGGACTGTGGAATGGGTTCGGAGGCAAATTGCAGCCTGGAGAGAGCATCGAGCAGGCAGCCAAGAGGTGAGCATTTGTACTGTACATTCACACTGATGATTTCATCTTTTCCCCTGAACAACAACTTGCTTCTTTTTTTGGGACACCCCCCCCTCATGTGGGTTAGCGTCCTTGAGCACTTGAAAGTGCCAATTTTTTTCAAGCCGCTATCCAATTCCTTTTGAAAGTTATTATGGAATCTGCCTTCACCTGCATTCCAGATTGTATCAAGTCACTGGGGGCAGGGGGGAATGAATCTCCTTTTGCCAATTATAATATTAATAATATTTATTAATTTTATTAATGAATAATAATATATATGAATATCTGTGACCTCCTTCTATGATCTTAATAATAATAATCCTTGCATTTGATGTAGCGCTTTTCACATCTTATCAATGTCTCAGAGCGCTTCTTACAATTCACATGTAAAGTGAATTGACTGGATATTTGTGGACGAAACGCAGCAGCCAATTGCGCACAGCAGCGTCCCAACAAACAGCCGTGGATTGAAATGACCAATTTTATTATTGTGTATTTTTTTAGGGGGGAGGGAACATTATTAGGCGTGTGTGTGTGTGTGTGGAGTAAGGAAACTTGCTCAAGGTTTCACCCTGACCTGCCTGGATTCGAACACGGGTCTCTCGCTTGTAAGGCGAGTGAATGCTCAAACCACTGAGCTACAGAGACTCCACTTGACTTGTCTTATGAACCCATGAAAACCATCTCCTTCCTCAGGGAATTATGGGAGGAGAGCAGCCTGACCGTTGACAGCCTGGAAAAAATCGGGAACATCCAGTTCGAGTTTCTCGGGGATACCGAGATCCTGGACGTTCACATATTCCGCGCAGACAGTTTCAACGGAGAACCGTCCGAATCCGAGGGTAACTGGCACAGCCTACATTTATTTTGGTTTCGTAACAGAGACAAAGAAACCATAGACATTTGCAGAACAGGAAGAAGGAGGCCATTCCAGCCCTCGTCTCTGTGCCGGCTCTTTTAAGAGAAATGCTTTCAGTCATTGTTTACCCGCCCTTCTTTTCTTGCAGAATATACTTTAAAGTGAATTGACTGTACCGTATGTATATATTGTGGGCGAAACACATCAGCCAATTCCGCACAGCAGCGTCCCATAAACAGCTGGATTTAATGACCAAATTTAATGAAATATTGAGTGCCAATCAATTAACACCCAGGTTCCTACTTACTGCTGGGTAAACAGAGGTGTGTGGAGTAAGGTAACTTGGCCAATGTGTTTGCCTGCCCGGAATTTAACCCAGGTCTCTCCATAGAACCAAATCTCAGCGCTCTTCACCATGAAAGGAATGGAGTAGAAAGGTTCCCACCAGCAGCAACTTTCTCAGTCATTGGAGCAATGTACCACTTTTCCTCTATCCTCCCTCCTTCCCTTCTTTCCTTTCCACATCTCAAGAAAACCTCAAGGCTAATTGTAGCACTCTAATATTATCCCTCACCCACCCCTCCCCGCAACCCTTTGCTAAATTGAGGTGGAGCAGGATTTTGTAGGACAGTTTTAGACTGATGCACGGCTTTCCCAACTCAGGCTGGATGGGAGGAGGTTGAGGGGAGAACAGTAAAAACTTGTTACCTTTCACCACATCAAATGTAATTTGTTCTGATTTGCTGCGTCTAATCATTCATCCCTGCTCTCTCTCTCTCTCTATCGCTCCCCCAGAGATGCGGCCTCAGTGGTTTGACCTGAACGCCATCCCATTTGACCAGATGTGGCCGGATGATAGCCTCTGGCTCCCACTTTTGCTCCAGAAGAAGAAATTCCAAGGTTACTTCAAATTCCAGGGACACGACACTATCCTGGACTACACACTGCAGGAGGTGGCTGAGTTACCAGCTGACAAATAATCAGAGACAGAGACCGGGGAGGGAAGGGGTGGGGAGGACATACTGACCCCAGAGGTTGGGAGTGAAGAGGGAGTCAATATCACCCACTGCAATGTAACCAAAATCCCCCCCCACCCATATTTCAAGTAATATTTGCCATCGCATTCACTTCATCCAGCGCCTTATCACAGCTTCAGGACGTCTCAAAGCGCTTCACAGAATATACTGTAAAGTGAATTCACTGTATATTTTGTGGGCAAAACACAGCAGCCAATTGTACACAGCAGCGTCCCCACAAACAGATGCGGATTGAGAGACTAATGCAAACATTATTCTTAACTGTCAAGTCGAGGGTTTGTTTATTGTGATGTGAAATATTTTTTATTTAAAAAAAAGCATGATTTTAAACTTACGGCCAGTCCAATCCATTGCTCCATCCAATCGGCGCATTACAAGGTATTTTAAGGGAAATGGATGCTTTGGAGGTAAATATTTTCCTTTTTAAGAAAAATGAGCCAATTCCTCATGTGTTTCCGCTCACTCCCTCGTGAAGGATGTATGCTATTCCACAGCCAACCACCAGGTGGCCCGTGAGAGCAGCTCAGTTTCATTCTCCCATCTCAGGGACAGTCAAAGGGTCCAACTCTCTCACTTGAGACAGTAATACTCACTTAAGTCTGATCTGTATAAATCATATCATTGCCCAAGTCAGATATCCGTCCAAGTCCCACTCAAGAGTTTATATTCTATGATAATATTCCTTGCATTCGATATAATGCCTAATCATGTCTTTTAGACATCTCAAAGTGCTTCACAGAATTATACTGTAATAATAATCCTTGCATTTTGATAGAGCGCTTTTCACATCGACGTCTCAAAGTGCTTCAGAATATACTGTAAATTTTATATTTGTATCTATATTTGTAGGCGAAACACTACAGTCAATTGCACACAGCAGTGTCCCACAAACAGTCGTGAATTGAGATGACCAATTTTATTATTGTGGGTTTTTTTGGACCGATTATTATTAGGCGTGGAGTAAGGAAACTTGCCCAAGGTTTCACCCTGATCTGCCTGGATTCGGACACAGGTCTCATGCTTGTAAGGCAAATGCTCTAACCACTGAGCTACAGGAGCTCCACAATTCTCTGGAAAGAGAATTGACTGCATGTTTTATGGGCAAAATTTTGTGGGCAACCAATTATGCACAGCGGTGTCCCACAAACAGTCAGGGATTGAGTGATCAAATTACTATTTTTCTTAAAGGAATTATTACCCCTAAAGAAGCAATCTGACAATCGACTGATAGCTGGGTTCCCACTTAGTGCTAGGTAAACAAGCGTGTGGAGTAAACAAAACTTGAACCCAGGCCCTCTTGCTTGCGAATCAAGTACCACTCTTAACCACTAAGCTGCAGCACTCCGACAGTATATTTTGTGAAGTACTTTGAGACACCTCAAAGATGTGATAAGGCGCTGTGTCAAACGGAAGGATTATTATTATTTGTATAATTGCTTAAGTGGTAAATCTGCTCAAGTTCTTTTTCAGAGTTTATATTCACTGCGTTATTTGATAATGATACATACTTCGCCCAAGTTACATTAAACATAAGGTCCCAACTGCTGGGGCTTGTGAGTTTAATACATATCCACTCCCTCCCTCGTAGGCAAAATTGCAGCAAACGGTCCCCACCAAAAAAAGACTGAAAAAAGTATGAAAAACTAACAAAAACAATAAAAAGACTGTAGCAGCTGAGCTGGGACTGCAAACCTGTTCCATATTATAAGTAAATCGTTTTTTAATTAAATAATTATAATAAAATTGTAAGTGGGTTAGAAAACGGCATCTGATCTTAACCAAGAAAAATGGAACAAAACAGCTCCGACAGAGCAAAAAGCAAACGCTGGCCAATTTTGCTTTGCTTTGTGACGCTTGACCATGAAATGGAGAGGTGGGAGGGGGGGGGGGGGGAGCACTGCAACCACTCGAGTAAGTAAATGATTTGACGGATTTAAATGTCCCTGAGTTAGCACATCCTGACCTGCAACTCACTCCAAGCGAGTTTTGTGAACTCATCAGATTTCCTCACCAAATCCTTTTCCTCTCACCACCCTCGCCCCTCCTTCAGCTTCCCATTCCGCCATCACACAGCACAGCACTCCCAGACACTATCTTGCATGAAGGGCACTGTAAATGCAAGTTGTTTTACTCTGTGGCTCTGAAGTTCTGGGGCTAAAAGAAAAGCAAATGAAACATTACGTGGGCATCACATCTCCCACCAACCGCTGGCGTAGGTGGGTGGGTTCCTCAGTGGCTTGAATTCCGACCCCCACCCCCCAACTCCATCGGCACTGAAGACCTCAAGGTGGCGGAGGATAGCTGCTAGTTACACACCTTTACTCCCAACTCGGAGAAGGCAAGAGGAGAGGGGATATAGGGGAGGGAGGGATGTAAGAAGGGGAGTTAGAAACACATGAAAGATGTAACTTTTGGAATAGCTGAGTGTTGTTGGAAGCGGGTCATTGCGCTTCCCAGTGGAATCAATGCTGTAGCTATAGTCTCCGTTTTAAGAATACGTTAGGCTATTTGCATTACTTAATCAACTTGGGATTATTACAACACTATTGGTCGTCTCCCATCGGAATCTCTTCCCAGGGAGAAAGGACAGAGAGTGAGAGAGAGAGAAAGACGAAGGGGGAAAAAACAAAAATCAACAAATTATAATTTATACAGCGCCTTTCACATTGGGAGGAAGGACATCCAAAGGGCGCTGAACAAAATAGAGAAAAAAAAATGGCAATTATATAGTATAAATTTATTGTAGGTACAATTCATATATAAACAGTAGATATATTTCTGTAATTGTAAACCAATGAGTTGCTTACTATTTCCGTATGCTATCTCGATAACGTTCCAATTATTCGGTAAAGTGCTTCAAATACAAAAAATCTGCGCCGCGGAGCAGGGGGGAAAATGGAGCCTAACTTGAGATCGCTCGCCAGGCAGTAACTCCGGTTACGATTAGCTTATGTTTGGCACCCGATAATACAAGGCTTTATACAAGGCAGGTAAATACAGTGCTACTTTGCTGTTGGTAAGAATCACTCATTTGTCTCAAAAATTCTCACTGTAAACATAGACAAACGTAGACACACACTCCACACATACAGACAGACACACACACACACGAGACAAAGAGCTACTTAGAATCAGGGCTTAAACGGCTTCTTGTATTTTCCAACGCAGCTCAAAAAATGGGGAGAGCAAACATACAAACAACATTGGCATCCAGTTATAAAGATTTCAGTTGAAATGAGGTAAGGAGAGCAGGAGCGAAAACATGGGTAGTGGGGAAGGGGCGGAGTGGGGGGGGAGGTTGGGGAAGAGAGCAGCTATAATGAGGAGGAACACAAAGACTAACTTTAATAATAATAATAATCCTTACATTTGATATAGCACCTCTCATTGAAATGTCTTAATAGTATTGCATTTTTAAAAATTTGGAGCTTCTCACATCTTCTAGACGTCTCAAAGCGCTTCACGGAATGTACTGTAAAGCGAATTGACTAGGTTTGTGGGCAAAACATGGCAGCCAATTGCTCACAGCAGCCTCCCACAAACAGTCGTGAATTGAAATGACCAATTTTATTATTGTGGGGTTTTTTGGAGGGATTATTATTAATAATAAGGGGCTTCACATATAATATTGTCTCCTGGCTGGACAGTGTTAACGGCAGGAATTGTTGAAAGCTGTATGTAGTGTGGCTACTTGTTGTAGTCAGGTAGTTTGAAGTGCAGGTTCAGTGGGTGAGTGTGAGGTGAGGGGAAATATATCACTGCAAGCACATCGATCACATATAAAATGGGAACTGCAGGGTTTTCAGTGGCTGCCTCCGAGTGAGATTGCCAGTTTAGTAATGTGAGGCCACATGCAGTTTGTGCGTGCACGTGGGTGGGTGGTTGAGTGGGTGGGGGAAAAAAAAAATTTGTTCGAGCCCAGCGAACTTAGGAAAGGAACCTTTCCAGGCAAGAAACCTTCACTCCACGGGCTGGATTTGAATCCAGTTCCTTTAAGTGAGAGGAGAGTGTGGAAATCCCCAGCCTTGTGCACAGCCCCAGGGAAGTTTGGAAACTGTGGGTATTTGTTTTTGAGGAAGTAGGGAATAATAATAATCATCCTTGCATTTGATACAACACATTATCACGTTGAGATGTCTCAAAGCGCTTCACAGAATATATTGTACGGGAAGTGGGATGGGAGAAGACACGAGAGGAAACATTAAAGGCTCCAGCCTCCGTTTCACCCCACAAATATACAGTCCATTCACTTTACAGTATATTCTGTGAAGCGCTTTGAAATGCTGAAAGATATGAAAAGCGCTATATCAAATGCAAGGATTATTATTATACGTAGTTATATAACCCACTTGCCTAGTCACTGAAACCCCATTCCAAGTCCTGTCTCATTTCATCCAGTCAGCAGCTCACAGGAAAAAACAATTTTGAGGAGTCTCTAAGCGCAGGTCTGCGGACAGATCCTTCCGTCTCTCTCTCTCTCCAGTCTACAAAGTCTTAATCTCAACACAGAGTGAGAGAGAGAGACAGACACACACAGACATAAACCACAGAGAGAGAGAGAGACAGACACACAAAAGATGCACCCCACACACACACACACAGTCAGAACAGGAGGCAGTCACACACACACACTTCCTAGTTTGACTTAATGAATCTTTCCTCCTCTCCCAGGGAGTGAGAGAGGTTTGGTTACTTCATAACAACAAGAACGTCAGCCAACAAGAAGCAATGTGACTCAACGTCAGCATCTGGCAAACCACCCAAGGCAGTGAAAGCTTCTCTTTGCCGCCACCAGTTGCTGCCTTTAACTGAAAAACATCTCGTTGGCAGCCAGAACTTCCTGTTTAGACACAAAGTGGTTTGGGGAAGGTGAGGGCTGATTCCTGGCCAGAAGCTGCAGGAACACACTGTTACAACTTTTTTTTAAACCTGTGCTTTATAACTGAGTTGGCATCTCAGCTCCTCACAGATGAAAGGATATTAGGCTTCTTTCTGAGTCAATGAAATATAACAATAATAATCCTTGCATTTGATGTAGTGCTTTTCACGTCTTCCTAGATGTCTCAAAAGCGCTTCGCAGAATATTCTGTAAAGTGAATTGACTGTATACTTGTGGGCGAAATGCAGCTGCCAATTGCGCACAGCAGCGTCCCCACAAACAGTTGTGGATTGAAATGACCAATTTATTATTGGTTTTTGGAGGGATTATTATTAGGTGTGTGTGTGAGTGTGGAGTAAGGAAACTTCCCCAAGGTTTCACCCTGACCCGCCTGGATTTGAACACAGTAACTGTAAGGCAAGTGCTCTAACCACTGAGCTACAGGACAACTCAGAAATGGTAGAAGGGGGAAGGGGGAGGGAAACTGGACGAACGAACATTGAAGAGCGCAATTTAAAGGCTTGCGTTACACCTTAGATAACAGATTAATAGCTTAATGTTGGTGGTAAACGGTTAATTGTTTATCAAGGAAACTAATAAGTAATCGTTTAACTGTAACTGGAGATCGCGTCACTGGGGAAAACAACCAAACTAAACCTGCTGTTCTGGGCTTGCTTCCAGCTCGAGCTCACGCTCAGGTCCCTCAACTGGCATCAACACATGATTGGGGGTCACAGAGAAACTCCCACTTCTTTTTTTTTTTAACGTGTGAGGGAGAAAAAAAAATCACCTTCAATTTCCATTCTCCCCCCACACCACCCCCCCTCATACCCCACCATTGCCATCTGCTCTCAGAACCATTACATCAAACAGGTTAAATCGCCGCAGCCTGGCACGGAGGGCGTTAACGAGCGAATCAAACCAGCCCCAAAAACTGTTACCATTCGCATGGGATTACAACACAAACCCACCTTCACTCCCCACTCCTCCACTCCCCACATACAAACCCAACCCCCCACCCACCCCACCTGTATCCCAAGGGTGCAACGCTCCGCTTCCCATACTAGACGTGGAGAAACAATGTGGAGCTCCTGTAGCTCAGTGATTAGAGCACTCGACTTACAGACCTTGGGTCTCGCCGTGAGACCTGTGTTCGAATCCAGGCAGGTCAAGGCGAAACCTTGGGCAAATTTCCTTACTCCACATGCACACACACCTAATAATAATCCCTCCAAAAAAACAAAATAATAAAAATTGATGATTTCAATCCACGACTGTTTGTGGGGACGCTGCTGTGCGCAATTGGCTGCCGCGTTTCGCCCACAAATATACAGTCAATTCACGTTACAGTACATTCTGTGAAGCGCTTTGAGACGTCGATAAGATATGAAAAGCGCTATATCAAATGCAAGGATTATTAATATTATTACAAGGTGCCTCTCACTACCCGCTCAGCTGTGTCCCCCGTCAGGCAACCCCACATCTATTTGAAACGCCCTCTAAAACTGTTATAACATAATATTAGAGAATAATACTGGGCACCAAAAACAAACAACTGAATGGAGACTTGCTGAAGCATGCTGGAGGAAAGGCCTCTGTGCTGTGGTAGGAATCCAGAGAGCTGTGGAATTTCCTGTGGTGCTCACTTGGGCGCTAGTACAATCTCTTCTTTCCAACGTACTCGGGGCCCCAAATATTCCAGTTATTCAGTGACTGGGAACTGTTAATCCTAGATCTGAGATAATAGCCTCTCTCCATACGCTCCACTAAGCAACTTTTAACCCTTTCTTACTCCCCATCCCACCAGTTAACCCTTCCCTTCCTTCCCTGACACTAGACGATACAAAACTGCGGTAGTAACGTATGTAAATACAGCAAATGTTCACAATCAGTACGACAGGCCTGGACCCAGTTAGACACACAGGGGAATCCATTAGAAGGATCGGAACGAGTACTTTGGCGGAGATTAGACACACACAATCCTTCCTGGGAGAGAAGGGAGATGAAATGTTCCATAGCGACCAGGAAGGCTGCTGAGTGACAACGAGCAGCAGAAAGCAGCACTCCGCACACCAGTGCAAAAATGGGTTTTACACTGATGTGACTGTCCCCTTATTCCTGGAGTAATACACACACACACACGCAAAACACTTATACCTCAGCTCAGTTCAAGAGTTTCAAAGATTGCCTGACACAGCGCTGGCCTCACTTGGTGACTAATCACAGTAACACTGGGCGTCTCATCAAACCACACAAACAGACAGAGCGTGACTTAACCCAACATGCCCCCGAGCCGAGGTAATGGCAGCCAGGTGAAGAGGAGACTTACTCACTACTTGGAAGAATGAGTGAGCGAATGTCAGGAAACCTTTCAAGCCAAAGCCAGGAAGAGGAGGAGATGGAGAGGGAATAACTACTGGAATGTTTCAACGGATGAAGTGAAAAAGAAAAGTCCATTCTTTGCGCCCCTCTCTCTTCTCTCCCATCTTTGGAAATTGCCGCCTGATGGGGCAGGAATGCCACAGGGCATCACTGGGGGAAGAAGGCCCCGGGGTTGTGCCAGGCTCCGGGCGGTGGGGACACGGGGGGCGATGGGGTCCCATTGGGCAGCAGGCAGCCCAGCTTTGGTTTCAAGTCGTTCCATACCTCGCACATCTGGAGAGAGGACGCATACACACACACACACACACGTTATTACACTGAACACACAAAACATCAGCCACTTTTGTGTGGTTCCTGAGCCAGGCTGATCTTGTTATCAAATCCCTTCTCTCCTCTGCACACCCCTTCCTACCTCTCTGACCTCGTCTCTTCTCACAACAGCACCCGGTGCCTTCGCTCTACCGGGTCTGGCCTCCTCCATGTCCCCCCAAATCCTCGGCTCCATCATCGGCGGCTGTGCCTTCAGCCACTATGCCTCGAGGCTCTGGAACTCCCTTCCTCACTCCCTTCACCTCGCCCCCTCTCCTCCTACTTTCGGGTCTCGGCTAAAGACCTTTCTTTTCGACCGCGCTTTCGGTCACCTTTTTCCCCCTCCCCCGGGATCCTTTATTGGGAAACGCTCTGAGACGCCGTCCAGTGTGGAGTGGGGGCGCTATATAAATCCAAGTTGTTGTTGCCCAGTACAGCCCAGCCCGGCCCGGCTGATCGGTAGGACCCAGAGGGACAGAGCAGGGAATCCTCCAACTCAGCTCCTGTTAACAATGCAAGCCAAAGCCCGAATGGGAAGGTGGTTCTCTCTGAACGAGCAGCAGGAAAGCATGTCAGACAGCGATATCAATGGCCAAGCTATATACAGTTTTAGCAGGTTAGACTCCAGCAGTTACTCCAACAAACACAGACACTTTGTGGTCCCCAAACCCTTGGCTCTTTGCCAACCTGTGGCCAATAATCTCCTATTAATTGAAGGAGTCGGGAGAGACAGGGCATGTAATCCGTAACACGTATAGGTGGCAGGCGCACATACATGCAAATCAGTCTGGTTTGGATACTCGAGATTGGTTTCCGCATGTGTTTGTCGGACAGACACGGGACTGACAAAAGGTGTAAAGCAATTTGTAGATGAGTTTGAGGACCTTGACTCAATCCATTCTGTGGCCTGGCGAGGACTGGCGTGATGGGGAGGGATTTATTAATTATTACTTATACAGAGTAGAGTTTTTGGAGTGGGGTACATAAGAACATAAGAATAAGGACAGGAGAAGGCCATTCGGCCTCCCGAGCCTGCTCCACCATTCAATAAGATCATGGCTGATCTTCTAATCTAACTCCACCTGCCCGTTTTATCCCCATATCCCTTTGTCCCTCTGCCCCAACACTCTGGAACTCCATCCCACCGTCCCTTCACCTTGCTTCCTCCATTGCCTCCTTAAGACCCTCCTTTTCGATCGTGCCTTCAACTACCCTCCAACCTTTCTCCCTCTCCTCCCAACTATCTCCCTCCCCTCTCCCCTACCCTGGCCCTCTCCCTTGCTCGGGTCCCAACCCAACTGTTCAGTGCCTAGGACATCCTTCCGACATGAAAGGCACTCTATACATGTAATTTTGTTGTTGTGTTTGTATCCATAAGAAATCTGCGGAGAGAGTTCAAAAGTGACCGGGGCTGGCTGATCCATACCTCTCTGTGGCCTTGGATCTGGGAGTCGATGAAGGCAGTCAGCACGTGTGAAGTGATATGTAGGTAGATGTGGATGAGCTGGGTTTCCTGGTGAAGGCAGTACATGGAGAAGTAATTGCGCAGCTCCATGTTCAGGATGGCGTTCTCTTGCTGAAATGCGAGGGCACAGATTTAACACAAACCACTTTCAAACACTACTTCACTTTAGGTCCTGACTATCATTCCTGGATAGCTCGCTTCTCGTTATATTAATATTCCTTGCATTTGATATAGCACTTTTCACGTCTTCTTAAGGCATCTCAAAGCGCTTCACAGAAAAGTGAATTGACTCTATATTTGTGGGCAAAATGCAGCAGCCAATTGTGCACAGTAGGGTCCCCACAAACAGTTGTGTCCATCTCCCCCTTTCCCTCCATTCCCCCCTCTCTCTCCATCCCCACCCTCTCCCTCCATCCCCCCCTCTCCCTCAAATCTCCCCTCTCCCTCCATCCCCCCCTCTCCCTCAAATCTTCCCTCTCTCTCCATCTCCCACTCTCCCCTCCCCCCCGAGCTCACACCTGCACGATGCGAGACTCTAGCTGCTCCACAGACAGCGGCTCTTTGCTTTGCACCGTCACACTCATCATCTGCCGCTTCATGGATGTGTATTTCTGCAGCGCTCGCTGGTGCTCGTGTAACACCCCCTTCTCGTGCCGCTCACACAAATCCTGAACCGGGAAAGGGCAAAACGTATATACACATCATACCTGCACAGACACACACCCACACACAATAATAATCCTTGCATTTGATATAGCGCTTTTCACATCTTATCGACGTCTCAAAGCTCTTCACAGAATATGCTGTAAAGTGAATTGACTGTATATTTGTGGGCGAAACGCGGCAGCCAATTGTGCACAACAGCGTCCCCACAAACAGTCATGGATTGAAATGATAAATTTTCATTATTATGTGTTTTTGGACGGATTATTATTAGACATGTGCAGTAAGGAAACTTGCCCAAGGCTTCGCGCTGACCTGCCTGGATTCGAACACAGGTCTCACACTTGTAAGGTGAGTGCTCTAACCACTGAGCTACAGGAGCTCAAGTAAGTTCCATAGGGACCGCACAAGGAGGCAGGAGTGGGAAAGGGCTGAGGGACCAAAATCCATTCAGACAATTCCCTGCCTCCCACCCCCCACTCGGTATGCCATAGGCCACAGTGTAAGTGGAACTCTAACTCACTTTGTAAGACTGCAGCAAATCAAGGAAGACGCTGAGTTTTTCCACCACCTCCTCTTCCTCTCGCTTTCCCTGCCCAAAACAGAGACACACACAGATACAGTAAACAACACTCCATGCAGAATGACCACCAGTGGGTGTGTGCGCTGTGTGCGTGTGCTGTATGCGTCAGACACCCAGTTGAGCGCTGGCTGGACTCACCTGTTGCGCTGACTTATCAGCAAGTAAAGCGAACTCCACAGAGATGCCTCTGAGCGCCCTGCCTCAGTAAACCCCACGTGTTACTAGTCACTGAGGCCCAGGAGGGGACCGGTGTGGAGTCCGAGCCCAGAGTACTGCAACACAGAGCCAGCCACAGATTAACATCACAGCAGCTAACCTCAGTTGATCACAGCTGGCAGTCATTACTGCAATACTAATAATAAAAACAATAATAAATCTTGCATTTGATACAGCACCTTATCACGTCTTTAAAACGTCTCAAAGAACTTCACAGAATATACTGTCGAAGTTGTACAGTGGGGGGACTATGTTTTCTGGGTGAAATGTGACGGACAATTGTGCACAGCAGCGTTCCACAAACAGTCGTGGATTGAGTGATTAAAATTTTCTTATAATAATAATCCTCGAATTTGATATAGCACTAGGATGGGGGTCCAGAATGCGGTGGTGGGGTGGGGGGGGGGGGGGGGGGGGGGGGGAGTTTAACTGCAGCCTCACCCAAAGCTAGAAGCCACCCTCTCCTCCCCACCCACCCCATAGCTGGTGACATGACAGCGTGCACTCGCCTTAGCTCCTTCCCGAACAGCAGTAAGTCGGTAGCGTTTTCGGCAGAGCGAGCGGCCATCCTCTCGGCCCGGTCCCTCAGCTTGTGGAAACTGTTGTAAATGTTCCTGATCAGCTCCCGGCTGGCTCCGAACTGAGCCTGGATATCAGGAGGCAACAGATCCTAGGACAGCGGGAAACCACGGAACGTTTTATTATAATAATAATAATGATAATAATAATTCTTACATTTGATGCAGAGCCTTATCTTCAAGATGTCTCACCAAGAGCGCTTCACAGAAAAGTATCGTGACTGTATATTGTGTGGGCGAAACGTGGCAGCCAAAAATGCACACAGCAGTGTCCCACAAACAGTCGTGGATTGAGTGACCATCAACATGTTTATAGAGCGCCTGTCACATCGGGAGGTTGTCCCAAGGCACTGTATATATACACGCACCAAATATATATATATTATTTTGAAAGGATTATTACCCCTGGAATGCAATCTGTCAATCAACTAACAACCGGGTTCTAATTTACTGCTAGGTAAACAGAGGCGTTGGGAGTAAGAAAACTAGTCTCCTTCTCTTGGAATCGAATCTGGGTCCTCTCGCTTCTGAGTTGAGTGCTCTAACCACTCTGCTACAGGGTTGCGCATTGCAATTCCTGACCAGTTACCTTGGCAGTAGTTGCTATTTCACAGGTCATGAACTCATCCCCAACGCCTCGGAACGATTCCCGGATCCTGTTTTGAACTTCCTTTGAACAAGAGAGAAGTTTAAGTTTGAAATGTACACGTTTACAATGATACGGTAACGTACCCATAAAGACATTGTTAAGGCCAATGTCTCCACAACAACTAATTACATTTCTATAGCGGCTTTCACGCCCGAAAGACGGTGCCTCCAACACTCTACCCCCACCCCTGCATTGTACCGGAGGGTCAGCCTAGACTGAATCTCGAGAATCCCTGACCCACAACAAACAAATAAAAATTACATTTGTAAAGCGTCTTTCACGATGGGAGGACGTACCAAGGTGCTGGACATACAATATTTCAGACCCAAGCTGGGAGTCGGGATCAGGGAGGGTAGAGGGCTGAGGTGGGTGAGGGGGGAGGGGGGGAGTGAAGGAGGGGGACCAAATATAAGATTGGATAGGAGGGTCTTATCTTGAGACGGCTCTTGAAGGTGGCAAGGGAGGGGTGAGGTGGGGGACTGTGGGCTAGAGTTCCAGAGGCTGGGGACAGAGGCTGAAGGTTCGTCCACCTGACTCTGAGGCCAGAGAGTGTTACCGGCTGAGCCAGGGATAAGAAGTCGCCGTTACGGAAAGGGCTTGAAACCCAGGGGTGTTTTCCACGGACCACACGTGAGGAGGGGAACCTAATAATGGCCTCAAGACCCTGAAGGACTATTATTGCGGACTCTCCAGCGCCTTGGGAAGTCTTTGCGATGTGAAAGGTGCTGTGTAAATGCAATTTGTTGTTGTTGAAGAGGATAAATAGACTGTTGGCACTGGCTGGAAATCTCTCACACCAGACACAGCCCAGGCACAGCCCAGCCCAGCACAGAGCGCTGTACAGGTACTCACGGGCCCACTAAAAGACAAGAAGACTTGGAGGAGCTCATCCTCGGAGAAAAAGGGGTGACGAGCGACCAGGTTAACGAAGCGTTTCAAAGCCCGGCGCCGAGACTCGATGAACTCCCGGTCAACTGTAGAGAGAACCAAAACCAAAAGACGTTTTGCAACGCGCAAGATGATAATCATAAAATAATAACAATCCTTCCACGAGTTCTAGACTGTGTCTCAAAAGCGCTTCACAGAATATACTGTAAAGTGAATAAACAGTACATTTGTGGGAGAGCGAAACGCGGCATAAATAGCCATGGATTGAAATGACCAGCAAGATACAGAGCAAAGATATCCCTCTTCCCTACCCACCCCAACAAACGCTGCCCTCCAACCAACTGCTGATCAGAGGCAATAGTTTCTCCCTCTTGACTGTATCCCGAAGCGAGTCAGGACCCCAACAGGCACCATCTTGTGGGGGAGAGGAAGGGGTCTCAGTCTTACCTCGAAGCATTCTCTTTGGGGGTAAGGCGGGCACCATGCGATAGGGAAACCGCTGCAGCAGCACCTCGTGAAACACCACAAAGTCATTGTAACGTCGGTAGACAGAGGACTTGAAACGCTGCCAGGCGAAGTATGAGAGAGAGGGAGGGAGAGAGAAAAAAAAAGCACATCAGACAAGGTCTGATATTCCTCCATCGAATCACTGTACAGGAGCGAGCAAGCTATGGTGCTCTGCCCAAGCCATGGCTCTTGCCAAACCCACGCCTAAAATATTCCAGAATTAGGCAAACCAGGATCCGTCCTTTCAGGGAGAGACAACTACAACGTTATATTTATGGAGCGCCTTTCACGTTGGGAGGATGTTCCAAGGCGCTGAATAGTCAGGTCGGGACTGTTAAATAGATAAAGGTAAGGTAGGGGGGAGTGGCGGGAGAGAAGTAGGAGGAGAGGGAGAGAGTTGGGAGGGCAGCGGAAGGCACGGTCGAAGAGGAGGGTCTTGAGACCGGCCTTGAAGGAGGCGAGGGAGGGAGCGAGTTGAAGGGACTGTGGGATGGAGTTCCAGAGTGTGGGGGGCAGAGAGAGAGGCTGAAAGCCCGGCCGCCGAGGGTAGGGTGGTGGCCATGGAGCAGGCTGGAGCCCGCTCAACGGAGGGGGTGGGTGGGGAGATTCATAGGGATGCACATTCCATTCTAACAATTTATCTCTGGGACTTTGATGCATGGGCAGTGCTGAGTTCAGGAGGGGTGTGTGAGGGGTGGGGAGGGAGTGTTCAGCAGAGTGGGGGTTATTGTGAGTGGAGTGACCGTCACAGTAGCACAGTTGGATCCACGCAACCCACCTGGCTGGAAACCTCGTACTCCACGTGCTTGAGGAAAAGGCCTTTCTTCTCGGGAATGAGCTCTACCTGGACGGTGTCAATGGCCATGAGTTCGGGCAGGCTCCTGCACACCAGGATAGGGTTCCCCTGCGCCTGCATCCTCACCGTCTCCAGCTCCCCAAGAGCTCCCAGCTCAGGCTTCGGAACTCTTCAGAACAAAGATCACTCTTGGTCAGGGTGGCCGTGGGCTGATTTCATTTGGTCCCTCCATCCCCTCCCTCCCCCCTACACTACCCAAAGTAGTTTGTTTCCACCCGCTGGCAAACGACATAATAGCGAACGTCGTGACATTAATGAATATACAGTATATTCCCCCTATTTATCGTATGTAACGTAATAACGAAACAACGTTGACCGAAGCAAAGTTAAGCGAGGTCTACCTGTAGAAATACAGCACCTGGCCTTCAGCAGCCAATAGGTTAGGCCACCCCCTTCCCACCCCCCACCCACACCACTGTGCACCTGGAAACAGGAGTGGACCATTCAGCCCCTCAAGCCTGTCCTGCCACTTCTATAAGATAATGGCTGATTTGTACCTCGACTCCAACAAATCCCAAGCGCTCGCTCACAGCAACCTCCACATCCGACACACTCGGGCTGGCAATGGCGTCAGCCTGGCTCGGCACTCTCACCTCAGGAGTCAGAGGTTGTGGGTTCAATCCCTGGATTTCTGATAGGGAGCGGCCGTATCATATTGTTCAGAGGTCTTAAAGCGCTTCACAGGGCAGACTGTGAAGTGCAGTGGTCTGCGTATTTTGTGGGTGTAAACGTGGCAGCTAGTTGCAAACAGCAATGTCTCACATATAGTCGTGGAGCGAGTGAAGAAGTTTCATTTTGGCAGTGGGTGGTGGTCGGGGGGGGAGGGGTTGGAATTGTTCGCCAGGACAAAACTTCCTTCTCTTTTCGAATAATACCATGGGATCATTAATATCCCATCTGAACAGGCAGGTGGGACATCAGTTTCAACTTCCACATCAGACCTTGAATTCATGTCATCTCGCGGTGGGAGGGAGGGGGTGTGTGGAGAGGGAAAAGGGAAAACACTTAATTGTCAGTAGATCTTTCAGGTGAGTTGTTTAAACTGAGGTCCATCTGCCTGTTCAGGTGGGCATCAAAGACATTAAAATCTCACAGCGCTATTCAAAAAGAGAAGGAGTTTCTCTCTTCCAGGATCCTGAACAACAAATCAGCTACCCCCAGATAAAACTGGTCACACCACCTTCACAGCCATTTGCATTATGAACAAATTGAGAGCCACGTTCACCTACAAGACACACAGTACTAATCTCTGGAACTTCACAGCCTCTACCTGTCCCTATTGCCACCCCACGCCCCCATCCGCCCCTCTCTGTAGGTCCCGCCAACCTCTTTGACCCACGCACAGGGCTCCATACAAATGTGATAAGTGTTGTTGTGTCTACAGTTTACAGTAAAATCCTGTGAAGCGCTTTGACTCATTGACATGAAAAGACGCGATAAAGTGGACAGATTATTATTATCATCATCATCATCGGCACCATGTCCTAGAAAGCAGGGCTATGTCTCTGTACCTTGTGTGACGTTTTCCAGGAGCTTTGCTGAGGGCTGTTTTCCCTGTTGGCGCGAGAGCGATAAGCACCAGAGCTTTGTACAAGACTGACCTGGAGATAGGCTCCTCCTTACACTCTACAATCTCAGCGATCTGGAAGCACAAGGTGAAAATAGTAAAACAGTATTACCCCACAAAAACCTATCACCTCAAGTCATAAACATGTGAACGGATGCAGCATCTACAGCCTTTGGTGGAAGGGAGATCCACATATTCCCTACCCTTTTTTTTTAGAAGAAAAACTGCTTAAACTGCTTCTGGATTTCACTCTGAAATGGAACTCATTTTAAGGCTCTCCTGTAGATCAGTGGTTGAGCACTCGCCTTACAAGTGTGAGACCTGTGTTCGAATCCAGGCAGGTCAGGGTGAAACCTTGGCAAGTTTCCTTATTCCACACTCACACCTAATTATATTCCCTCCAAAATTTATTTAACTTTGTCATTTCAATCCAAGACTGTTTGTGGGGACACTGCTGTGCGCAATTGGCTGCTACGTTTCACCCATAAAGATACAGTCAATTCACTTTACAGTATATTCTGTGAAGCGCTTTGAGATATCGATAAGATGTGTAAAGCGCTATATCAAATGCATATATCAAATGGATTATTTTTATAGTATTATTATTTTAAGATTCTGCCCCCTTGTTCTGGATTTCCTCCAACCAGCAGAGAAAATAGCTTCTCCGTATCTACCCTATTGAATCCCTTTCTTATTTTAAACTCCATTTATGTCCCATTCGACACATTACAACGATGTGATACGGCACCATAACAAATACAAGGATTATTATTATATGGTTATTATCATTTACTAGCAGTTTAATGAGCTGTTCCATTACTGGTTCTGCCACAGCAGTTGACAGCTCAGTCCTGTTCAGCAACCTGTGAACACATTCCTCTGTACTCGATCCTCTCGCTTACAGCAGATCGCTTCATACACCTCTCTGTAATACGGAGGCACGGAGGCTGCCATTGAAACAAGCTGTGAATTAGCCTGAGGTTCACCCACAACACACAGGAGATGCACAGCTAAAACTCACAATAAATAAGTACACGTGATAACCTTACATTGTATTACAGCACTTTCCAGTCGGGAACACGTCTCAAAGCGCTTCGCAGAACTTGCTATAGAGTGTGGCTGGCGCCCGTGTGTTTTGCTGACAAACGCAGCAGCCAGTTTGCTCTCAGCGACGACTACACAAACAGTCCTGAAATCAGCCGTTAGCAAAGAGCAACAAGCAATCCCGGGGTCTTATGCAAGCGGAGGTCCCTCTGCACTTCCCCAGCAAAAATCCCCAACCACATCCTGAAACAGTGGGCCCTTCCACGTCGCTGATATCAACAGTGACCTTTTGAGAGCTGGGCAATTCCCCACAGCTCTCCTTCCCAAGCCACTGTCCTCCCTCCCTCCGCCTGACAGCCAGCCGTGCAAGCCGAAGCCCTGAGGGGCAGGGTGGACCTAGCTGAAACAAACAGTGCGAAAGCTTGCCAGACAATGCTTTCAATGGCAAGCTATGTGGTGTTAGCTGGTGAGACTCCAGCAGTTCCACCAACGCACACCGTGGGGTCTCCCCCAAGCCCTGGTTCATGCCAACCTGCAGCTAATACTTTCCGGAGTTAGGTAAGCAGGATGTGTCCCTTCAGGGAGAGAGGGGGAGAGAGAGAGCAAGCACATTCCATTCCGACAATCTATCTCTGGGATTCCCATTTGTAGGTGGGATGTGTGGAATTCTCAGCCTGGTTTGGATACGCCGTTTCACCCCAACCCAAGGAATCAAACCCACGTCCTCTTGCTTCTTAGGTGAGCGAGCTAACCACTAAGCTACCAGCATGTTGATGGGTTTCCAAAGCTATAATAGGTCTGAAGCCCAGCACTCGACAGCTCGCTTTCACTTTGCTCTGTCACGCAGACATAACACAATGTGCTAAGCATTTAAATTCCAAACACTATTTCCCTCTCACCCACATGTTCAACAAATGTTTCCTCCACACACACAAACACACACAGGGTTAGGTTTGATCAACACTCTATGCTATCTCAACTTGGATAGCATTGGGGGGAAGTGCTACACAGGCAGATGTGATTCGGCGCTATATCATATGCAAGGATTATTATTAGTTATTATACAGCAGCCTGGGTTAGGAGGGTAAAGATTGAAACATAGGATCCCTCCATCCAAATGCAATCCTTTGATGGCCAAACATGCCTCAACCATCCATCTCTGGAATCCCCGGTGTAGGAATCATGGAATTCTCAGTTTGGTTTGGAAACTCAGTTTGGTTTGGAAACTCTTAAGTATAGTGATTGGGTTCCCACATGTGTCAGACACCCAGCTAACAAAAACAGAGTGCGCCTTGGGACGTCCTCCCGACGTGAAAGGCGCTCTATAAGTGTAAATTGTTGTTGTTGTTTTAACAAGAAGGAATTTACATTTTTATAGCCCTTTATTAGTCCACGGGTTTAATATCTCACTCGAAGGGAGTCACTCTGACCGACTGATAGTGCAGTACTCAACCGCAGCCTGGATAAATTGACCTGTAGAGTAGTGGTTAGTGCGGTCGCCTTGCAAGTGAAAGGACCCGAGTTCGATTCCCAGAGAGGGCAAAACCTTAGGCAAGTTTTTTTACTCCATCACCCAGAGGATTCAATTCAAGATCCTGGTCCTCACCTTCAAAGCCCTCCGTGGCTTCGGCCCACCCTACCTCTGAGACCTCCTAACCCTCTGCAACCTGCTCCCTCTGTTCAGCAGGCTACGGTTTACTCCACGTCCTCCGTCCCACCCACCCCACCGTTGGCGGGCGAGCCTTTAGCCACTCTACCCCCTGCCTCTGGAACTCCATCCCGTAGTCCCTCCGCCTCGCCCCCTCCCTGGCCTCCTTCAAGTCCTGCCTCAAGGGGCACGTTGATCACCCCAAATCAACCCCCTTTCCCTCCACCCTCCCA